>JALIRH010000003.1:68198107-68643687 GCA_023055505.1 Callipepla californica brunnescens
TTGATGGCAGCATGCCGCCTAACATGGCCTAACAAATCTGACATTCCACTTAATACCGGTTTATGGTCCTCTATGGAGGACCTCCAAGCATACATCCGAGAACTGGGTATGAGAGAGGCTATGTATTCAGAAAACTTTGAAAGCCCTGATACAGAAAAATTTACAGCAGGTATGCGAGACCTAATGCTACAGCAAGCCCCCTCTCACCTTTATGGGACTTTGGTTTCCATACTAAACCCCTTAGTGGCTTCGGAGGCTATCGTCCAACAGGCAGCCCAGTTGGTGGCAGACCTTGGGGAAACGGAGCGCATAAGAACTAGGCGCAATATCTGTATGAGAGAAGAAGCTGAGGCATTCCCGATTAAAACTAGGAAGCCTGTCCCACGGATACCCCGATCGGGCCCCATACGGGTATCCCAGAAGACTATGTTTAATGATCTTATACGGGCCGGGGTTGCCTTTGCTAAAATCGATGGGCAACCCAACCATGTGTTGTTACAGCTTTGGAAACAACAGATCCAGCGGGATCTGGATAGGCTAGACAGTTGGGCTGAGGTCAATGGGATGAGGTTCAATAAGGCCAAGTGCCGGGTCCTGCACTTTGGCCACAATAACCCCATGCAGTGCTATAGGCTTGGGGCAGAATGGCTTGAGGAGTGTATAGAGGAAAAGGACCTGGGGGTGTTGGTTGATGCTCGGCTCAGTATGAGCCGGCAGTGTGCCCAGGTGGCCAAGAAGGCCAATGGCATCCTGGCCTGTATTAGGAATAGTGTGGCCAGCAGGATCAGGGAGGTGATCATCCCCCTGTACTCAGCTCTGGTGCAGCTGCACCTCGAGTACTACGTTCAGTTTTGGGCCCCTCACTACAAGAAAGACATCGAGGCCCTGGAGCGTGTTCAGAGAAGGGCAACAAAACTGGTGAGGGGTCTGGAGCACAAGTCTTACAAGGAGCGGCTGAGGGAGCTGGGATTGTTTAGTTTGGGGAAAAGGAGGCTCAGAGGAGACCTCATTGCACTCTACCGCTTCCTGAAGGGAGGCTGTGGTGAGGAGGGGGTCAGCCTCTTCTCCCAGGTAATTAATGACAGGACAAGAGGGAATGGCCACAAGTTGTGCCGGGGAAGATTGAGATTAGACTTGAGGAAAAATTTTTTCTCTGAGAGAGTGGTCCGGCACTGGAATGGCCTGCCTAGGGAGGCGGTTGAGGCACCGTCACTGGCGCTGTTCAAGAAGCGATTAGATGAGGTGCTGAGGGATTTGATTTAGTGGCTTGGTAAGTAGGGATGGTGGTGTGAGGATGGTTGGACTAGATGATCTTGTAGGTCCTTTCCAACCTAATGTATCTATCAATCTATGAATCTATAAAAATTTCATAGTACTCCCAGAAAATCGGGAGTACGAATAATACAGGCAGCACCACCAACAACTTGGAATTTGGCTGACTTTATAGTCCCAAATAGAAGAAAGAAACCTCCACAGGTGTCACGGGCTACAGTGCCTGAACCACCTGCGGTAAAAGACTTAGACCTAGCGAACTTCATGCAGTAACAAAGAACTCTGATCCCTTTAGGGCCTCCAGATGTGACCGGAGGCCCTATGTAGAACTAGAGATATTTTGGTCAAATAAGAATATTCAAAAGGTGATGGCTTTAGTAGACACTGGTGCAGAGACATCAATTATATATGGAGACCCAACAAAATTTAAGGGCAATAGAGTGATGATTGGTGGGTTTGGGGGACAGACCATTCCGGTCACCCAAACATGGCTGAAACTGGGGGTTGGGCGTCTCCCACCCCGGGAGTATAAAGTGTCGATTGCCCCAGTTCCAGAATACATCTTGGGCGTAGACATTTTATGGGGTCTTGCTCTCCAGACAACTGTGGGAGAGTTCAGACCTCGACAGAGGTACATTAGTGTCTGGGCAATACAGACAGTACTGAGGGGCCATGCACAACATGAGCCAATTTGTCTGCCGAAACCACGCCGGATTACTAATGTAAGACAGTATAGACTCCCGGGGGGGCAGGAAGAAATATCAAAAACGGTGCAGGAACTAGAAAAAGTAGGTATTATAAGACCTGCACATAGTCCATATAATTCCCCCATATGGCCAGTGCGGAAGTCGGATGGGACATGGAGAATGACAGTAGATTATAGGGAATTAAATAAGGTCACGCCGCCCATCCATGCGGCCGTACCCAATATTGCTTCCCTAATGGACACACTTAGTAGAGAAATCAAGACCTACCATTGTGTCCTGGATTTGGCAAATGCATTTTTTAGTATTCCGATTGCCAAAGAATCGCAAGATCAATTTGCATTTACATGGGGAGGCAGGCAGTGGACCTTTCAGGTCCTGCCACAGGGGTACGTGCATTCACCAACATACTGTCATAACTTGGTGGCGCGTGACCTAGCTAATTGGAGAAAACCTAATAATAACGTCAACTTATACCATTACATTGATGATCTCCTGTTAACATCCGACTCACTGGAAGCAGTAGGAGAGGCGGCAGATTCATTAACCTAGGTGAAAGAGGATGGGCTATCAATCCTCAGAAGGTGCAAGGTCCAGGCCTGTCCGTAAAATTTCTGGGGGTAGTCTGGTCAGGAAAGACCAAAGTACTACCCAGTGCCATCATAGATAAGGTTCAGGCATTCCCAGTCCCTACAACAGCAAAGCAGCTGCAGGAATTTCTAGGTATATTGGGATACTGGCGTTCCTTTCTACCTCATTTGGCGCAGCTGCTGAGACCTTTGTATAGACTCACAAAAAAGGGCCAATCATGGGATTGGGGGAGAACAGAACAGGATGCTTTCCAGCAGGCAAAACAAGCGGTGAAACAAGCCCAGGCATTGGGTATATTTGATCCTACCCTCCCAGCTGAATTGGATGTTCATGTTACTCAGGATGGCTTTGGCTGGGGCCTGTGGCAACGTCAGAGTTCTGTTCGGACCCCCATTGGATTTTGGTCTCAGGTCTGGCATGGAGCAGAAGAAAGATATGGTATGATTGAAAAACAGCTATTGGCTGCCTATACTGCATTGCAAGCGGTAGAGCCAATAACCCAGACGGCTGAAGTCATAGTGAAGACCACTCTTCCAATTCAGGGGTGGGTAAGAGATCTGACCCACCTTCCTAAGACAGGGGTGGCCCAAGCACAGACAGTGGCACGATGGGTCACCTATCTCAGCCAGAGGAGTAGTCTGTCTTCCTCACCATTGAAAGAAGAACTCCAAAAGATTCTAGGCCCAGTGACGTATCACAGTGATGCACCAAAACAAACCTTGGTTGCTCCGCCAGAGAAGAGTCCCGTCCAGGAAGGAAAATATCCCATTCCTGAAGATGCCTGGTACACGGATGGGTCCAGCAAGGGCAACCCAAGTAAGTGGAGAGCAGTAGCATACCATCCTGCCACAGACCCAATATGGTTTGAAGAGGGGGATGGTCAAAGCAGCCAGTGGGCAGAGCTGCGGGCCGTGTGGATGGTTATAACCAAAGAACCTGGTGACGGTATCCTGAATATCTGCACAGATAGTTGGGCTGTGTACCGGGGGCTCACTCTTTGGATCGCACAGTGGGCTACCCAGGACTGGACTATCCACTCCCGACCGATCTGGGGCAAAGATATGTGGTTAGACATATGGAATACAGTTAAACACAGAACTGTACGTGTCTACCATGTTTCTGGTCACCGACCCCTACAGTCACCAGGAAATGATGAAGCCGACACACTGGCCCGAGTTAGATGGGTTGAGAACTCACCATCTGAGAACATCGCCTACTGGTTACATCAAAAGTTGCGGCGTGCTGGACAGAAGACCATGTGGGCAGCTGCCAAAGCATGGGGACTGCCCGTACAATTATCGGACGTAGCTCAAGCATGCCGAGACTGTGATGCCTGCTCCAGAATGAGACCGAGGTCGTTGCCTGAAACTACAGCCCATCTTGCTAGAGGACACAATCCTCTACAGCGATGGCGGGTTGATTATATTGGGCCCCTTCCTCGATCTGAGGGGGCGAGATATGCCCTAACCTGTGTTGACACCGCGAGTGGGCTAATGCAGGCCTATCCAGTACCAAAAGCCAACCAGGCATATACTATCAAGGCGCTCACAAGATTGATGGCTGCCTATGGGACACCACAAGTCATAGAGAGCGACCAAGGGACTCATTTCACGGGTGCAATGATACAACGCTGGGCAGAAGAGAACAATATTGAGTGGCGATTCCACCTGCCATACAATCCAACGGGGGCAGGCCTTATTGAGCTTTGTAATGGCATTCTCAAGGCTGCCCTGAAGACAGACTCTCAGTCTCCGCAGGGGTGGACGAAGAGACTCCACGAAACCCTTTGAGATCTGAATGAAAGACCTAGAGATGGCAGACCCAGTGCCTTGAAAATGTTGCAAACAAGGGCCTCCCCACTTAGGATCCAAATTACAGGTACAGATAACGAGGTAAGACCTCAGACTGGCCGTGAGAACAATCTTCTGCTCCCTGCCCCTGAGAACCTAAGACCAGGCACCAATAAAATAAGATGGCCTTGGAAGATGCAGGTAGGACCACGATGGTTTGGCCTACTTGCACCTTGGGGGAGATTGTTGGAGGTGGGAGGTTCGGTAGTCCCTCCTGTAATTGGTACATGGCCTACTGATATTGTGGTCAACACTCCAGTCTTTATTCCTAAAGGAACCCCTATCATGTCTCTGTGGCAGATCAGGACGCCCCCTCTAGTGCCTGATCTAATCGTGCAGCCACAGACATCGGGCCGAAAAGTTTGGTACAGGCGGCCAGGGCATGCCCCTGTACAAGCTGAAGTGTTGACCCAAGATAGGAATACGGCCTGTATCTTACCCTGGAGAGCGGACCTCCCCCTCTTGGTACCTTTGAAACATCTATATTACTCCCCGTGAGTCTATGAGTCACCGGAGGGAACCAAATGATGCTGCAGAGTTCCAAAGTTGCTATAAGATCATGCGCAACATCCGGTGATGGTCTACCTGGGACTGATGAAGAGGAGGACGGACCTGCACAACATGACCGCGTGCTTCCAGTAGACACCACCGAGCACTGGCCCAAGGAAGAACACGAGCCATACGCTGATCATCACTCATCCCAGATTACATCGATACACATCGCGACGAGTTATTATGTAAAGCGTCGCGATATATTTGGACTCTGTATTAAGGAGGGCTCAACCTACAGTTACTTAATCAGTGGTTCATGTTGTGAAGGGGTGGAGTGTGTGGGAACTGTTGAATCACGGCCTGAACCACTGATTGATCACCTGAGGCAAGCCCTGAGTCAGCTGCAGGGGCACAACTGAGTGTGATTGGAAGGGGTGGAGTTTGACTCCACCTCTCCCAAGACCCCATTTAAGGGCTGACCACCAGCAGGGAAGGATCTCTTGTTGGAGATCCCTCCCTGGTGGAGTTATCGGCGAGCCTCAACCATCATCAAGGTGAGCCAATCTCTTTTGCTATTTATTTGTATACCATCTACTTAAAGCCTACCAAAAATATACCATCCTTTCGCACTACTTCCTTGAAGTGCTATCTTTAGGGTTATTTCCCTACACCTACCCAGACCTGCCCTGTTTTCCCGTGCCCTGCCTTGACTTCCTTGCCTTGCCCTGCCAAGCCCCACCTTACCCTGCCTTGCCCTGCCCTGCCCTGCTTTGCATACCTTGCCCTTCCCTGCTTTTCCATGCCTTGCCTTGCCCTGCCCTTCCCCGCCCTGTATTCCCTTGCCCTGCCCTGCCCTGCCCTGTTCTGCCCTGCCTTGCCCTGCTTGGCCCTTCCTGACACTGCCACGCACTGCACTACCCTGCCCCACCCTGTCCTGCCTTGCCCTGCCTTCCCTGCTCCGCCCTGCCCTGCACCACCCCGCATTGCCCTTCCTTATATTGCCCTGCCCTGCCTTGCCCTGCCCTGCCTTGCCCTGCCCTGCGCTGTTCTGCCCTGTCTTGCACTACCGTCCCTTGATCTGCCCTGGCCTGCCTTCCCTTGCACTGCCCTACCTTCCTTGGCCTTGCCTGGCCCAGCCCCGCCCTGTACTACCCTGCCCCACCCTGTCCTGCCTTGCTCTGCCTTCCGTGCTTCACCCTGCCCTGCACTGTACTGCATTGCCTTGCCTTGCCCTGCAAAGCCCTGCCCAGCCCAGCCTTGCCCTGACTTTCCTTGCCTTGCCCTGCCAAGCCCTGCCCAGAACAGCCTTGCCCTGACTTTCCTTGCCTTGCCCTGCTCGGCTGTGCCCTGCCCTGCTTTGCCCTGCCTTCCTCTACCCTGCCAATTATTCCTTGCCTTGCCCTGCCCTGATCTGCCCTGCCCCGTCCTGCCCTGCCTTGCTTTGCTCTGCCTTCCCTTTGACCTTCCCTGCCTTGCCTTTTCCTGCCCTGCCCTATTTTCCCCTGCCCTGCCTTGTCTTCCTTGCCTTGCCCTGCTTCACCCTGCTTTGCCTTTCCCGAACCTGCCCTGACCTGCCTTTCCCTGCCCTACCTTGCTCTGACCCGCCTTCCCTGCCTTTCCTTGCCTTGCCTTGCCCTGCCCTGCCCTATCCTGACTTCCCCTGCCCTGCCTTGTCTTCCTTACCTTTCCTGCCCCACCCTGACCTGCCTTGTCTTCCTTACCTTTCCTGCCCCACCCTGACCTGCCTTGCTCTGACCCTCCCTGCCTTGTTTTCCTTGTCTTGCCTTGCCTTGCCCTGCCCTGACTATCCTTGCCTTGCCCTGCCTTGTTCTGCCTTACCTTGCCGTGTGAAGACCCGCATTACCCTGCCCTGCCCTGCCCTGCCGTCCCTTGCCCTGCCCTGCTCGGCCCTGCCTTGCCTTGCTCTGCCCTGCTCTGCCTTGCCCTGCCCTGCTTTGCATGCCTTACCTTGCTTTACTTTGCCCTGCCTTCCTTTGCTCTGCCCTGCTCGGCCCTGCCTTGCCCTACCCTGCTTTGCAGGCCTCACCATGCTTTACTTTGCCTTGCCCTGCCCTGCCCTGCCTTGTCCTGCACTATCTTTGCCTTGCCCTGCTTGGCCCTGCCTGGCCCTGCCCCGCCCTGTACTACCGTGCCCCACCCTGTCCTGCCTTGCCCTGCCTTCCTTGCTCCGCCCTGCCCTGCACTGCACTGCATTGCCTTGCCTTGCCCTGCCAAGCCCTGCCCAGCCCTACCTTGCCCTGACTTTCCTTGCCTTGCCCTGCCCGGCTGTGCCCTGCCCGGCTGTGCCCTGCCCTGCTTTGCCTGTCCTTCCCCTACCCTGCCGTGTATTCCTTGCCTTGCCCTGCCCTGATCTGCCCTGCCCCGCCCTGTTTTGCTTTGCTCTGCCTTCCCCTTGACCTGCCCTGCCTTGCCTTCCGCTGCCCTGCCCTTTTTTCCCCTGCCCTGCCTTGTCTTCCTTGCCTTGCCCTGCTTCACCCTGCTTTGCCTTCCCCTAACCTGCTGTAAAGTAAGCAAAGGTGGTGACAGAGCTTTTATTTGAGGTAGTGCCGCTACAGAAAGAGATGTTACAGATAAGGGGGAACGAACTCACCCCTCCCGGCGACCGTTTAGGCTGAGGAACGCAGCCGCCTCTCGTTCGAACGCTGGCGCGCCGGAAGGAAGAGAGCCAGAGAGGGGGGAGGCAACCCGCGCAGGCTCCGAGCGGATCTGTGCTCCCGGAAGCACCTCCGGAAGCACCACCGAGAGGGAGAGAGTGAGAGGTCGGGTGGACCTGGGCTCCTCCGCTCCGGTCACTCAGATGCTCATTCACTGGTTCAGGCTGTGACCAGGCAATCCCACTACACTCCACGCCTTCACAGCATGAACCAGCAACTGAGCAGGTTGAGCATAATCTCCTGCTGTTCCGATGGCTCAAAATACCAAGTACATCGCGACGCGTGTACAATACCCGCCCCAATATAGAATGTTAAGGCACTGAAGGCCATTATTTGTAGTCCCTTCTTGTGGTTTTCTTGGGCCAGTACTTGATGTTCCTTCCAGAGTCGTATCTTCTTTAAGGACCAGTAGGTTCACACTCAACAGTTGCCGAAAGTTCAGCAGTCCACCACCGGATGTCATGATGTTTCCTCATGGTCACTGGAGCATGCTGGAGTGGTGTTGCTCCTGCCGGCTGTCCTGTGAACTTCATAACCTCAAAGGGAGTAATACAGATGTTTAACAGGTACAGGGAGGGGTAAGTCTGCCCTCCATGATAAGATACAGGCTGTATTTCGGTCTTGAGTCAATACCTCTGCCTGTACTGGAGCATGGCCTGGCCTTCGATACTATACCCTTTGGCCTGATATCTGTGGTTGGATCACTATATCAGGTACCAAGGGGGGAGTTCTAATTTGCCACAAGGACATGATTAATGTCCCCTTTGCAATGAAAATCGGAGTGTCAACTACAACCTCTGTTGGCCATGCACCGACCACAGGAGGGTTTACTGATCCCCCAACCTCTAACAATCTCCCCCAAGGTGCAAGGAGACCACACCATTTTGGTCCTACTTGCACCTTCCAAGGCCATTTTACCTTGTGTTTCCCAGGCTCTAGGTCATCAGGGGCAGGGAGCAGAAGATTATTCATGGTGCCAACTTGGGGCTTAAGTTTGGTGTCTTTGCTAGTGATTTGTATCCTAAGTGGGGAGGCCCAAGTTGTCTGCAACATTCTTAAAGCGCTGGGTCTGCCATCCCTCGGTCTCTCATTTAAGTCCCGCAGGGTTGCATAAAGCCTCTTGGTCCACCCCTGCAAGGACTGTGAATCTGCCTTCAGAGCAGCCTTCAGGATTCCGTTATACCTTTCTATTAAGCCTGCTCCCGTTGGATTATAGGGCAGGTGAAACCGCCATTCCATGTTGTTTTCTTCAGCCCACTTTTGTACAGTTGTACCTGTGAAATGTGTACCTTGGTCACTCTCCATGACCTCAGGAGTCCCATATGATGCCATCAACCTAGTTAGAGCTTTAATGGTATAGGCTTGGTTTGCCTTCGCTACAGGATAGGCTTGCATCAATCCACTTGCTGTGTCAACACAGGTTAGGGCATATCTGGCCCCCTCAGATCGAGGAAGGTTGCCTATGTAATCGATCTGCCATCGTTGTAAAGGGTTGTGTCCTCTGGCACGATGGGCCGTTGTTTCTGGCAGAGGTCATGGTCTCATTCGTGAGCAAGCGTCACAGTCCTGACATGCCTGGACAGTATCCGGTAACTGTATGGGCAGCCCCCATGCTTTAGCTGTTGCCCACATGGTTTTCTGTCCTGCATGCGGTAATTTCCGATGCAACCAATGGGCAATATTTTCGGCTGATGTATTTCCTAGCCATCGAACTCGAGCCAGAGTGTCAGCTTCATCATTACCTGGCGACTGCAAGGGTTGATGTCCAGAAACGTGGTATGCTTGTACAGTCCTGTCCCTAACCACGTTCCATATATCAACCCACATATCTTTGCCCCAGATAGGTCGAGCATGGATCGCCCAGTCCTGAGTGGCCCACTGTGCTATCCAGAGCGTGAGCCCTCGGTAGACTGCCCAGCTATCTGTGCAGACATTCAATGCGCCATCGCCTGGTTCTTGAGTTATCACCATCCACACAGCTCGTAGCTCAGCCCACTGGCTACTTTGTCCATCCCCTTTGTCGAACCATATTGTTTCAGTTGAGGGTTGGTATGCGACAGCTCGCCACCTACTTGGGTTCCCTCTGCTGGATCCATCTGTGTACCAGGCATCTTCTGGAATAGGGTATTTCCCCTCCTGTACAGGACTCTTCTCTGGACGAGTGACAATTATTTCCTCAGGTGTTTCACTGTGATATGTTACTGGGCCAAGTATCTTCTGCAGTTCTTCCTTCAGTGGAGATGATGACAGGCGGCTTCTCTGACTGAGGTAGGCAACCCAGCGTGCCACCGTTTGTGATTGGGCCACCCCTGTCTTAGGGATGTGGGTTAGATCTTTTACCCACCCCTGAATTGGCAAAGTTGTTTTAACAATAACTTCTGCAGTTTGAGTTATCGGTTCTACCGCCTGCCGTGCAGAATAGGTAGCCAATAACTGCTTTTCAACCATGCTGTATCTTTCTTCTGCTCCGTGCCAAACCTGTGACCAGAACCCAATGGGGGTCCGAACAGAACTCTGGCGCTGCCACAGACCCCAGCCAAACCCTTCTTGAGTTACATGCACATCTAGTTCGGCTGGAAGGGTTGGATTGAATACACCCAGTGCCTGGGCCTGTTTAACAGCTATTTTTGCCTGCTGGAAGGCATCTTGCTCCATTTTACCCCAATCCCATACTTGGCCTTTTTTTGTTAATCGATAGAGAGGTTTTAGGAGTTGTGCTAAGTGGGGTATAAAGGATCGCCAGTATCCTAATATACCCAAGAACTCCTGCAACTGTTTTGGTGTTGTGGGAACGGGGAACGCTTGAATCTTATCTACGATCGCGCTGGGTAAGACCTTAGTCTTACCTGACCAGATAACGCCCAGGAATTTAACTGATAGCCCCGGTCCTTGGACTTTCTGTGGGTTTATAGCCCATCCTTTTTCCTGTAAATAAGCGGTTAATGATGGTAATGCCTTCTCTAATGCCTCAATTGAGTTGGATGTCAGCATCAGATCATCAATGTAATGGTACATTTTGACGGTAGATGGTTTATTCCAATTTGCCAAGTCACGTGCTATCAGGTTATGGCAGAATGTAGGTGAATGCACGTATCCCTGAGGTAGGACTTGAAAAGTCCACTGCCTGCCCTCCCATGTAAATGCAAACTGGTCTTGAGATTCCTCAGCAATTGGAATGCTAAAAAATGCATTTGCTAAATCCAAAACACAATGATATGTTTCTATTTCTCTACTTAACGTATCCATGAGGGAGGCAATGTTGGGTACGGCTGCGTGTATCGGTGGAGTGACTTTATTTAGTTCTCTGTAGTCTACCGTCATTCGCCATGTACCATCTGACTTCCTGACTGGCCATATGGGGGAGTTGTATGGGCTGTGTGCAGGTCTAATAATCCCTACTCTCTCCAATTCCTGCACAGTCTTGGTAATTTCTTCTTGCCCACCAGGGAGTCTGTATTGTTTCGTATTTGTTATCCGGCGGGGTTGTGGCAAACAAATGGGCTCCATTTTTGCATGGCCCCTTAAAATTGCCTGCACTGCCCAGATACTAATACATCTTTCCCTTAGTCTGAACTCTCCCACAGTGGTCTGGAGAGTCAGACCCCACAAGATGTCTATCCCCAATATGTACTCTGGAACTGGGGCAATAGATACCTTGTACTCCTGAGGTGGAAGACGTCCAACCCCCAGTTTCAACCACGTTTGGGTTACGGGGATCATCTGCCCCCCAAACCCACCTATCATAGCCTTAGTGCCCAGGAATTTATTTGGGTCCCCATATATGATGGATGTTTCTGCCTCAGTATCTATTAGCGACATCACTCGTTGTACATTCTTTCTTGACCAATGAATAGTTAATTCAACATAGGGTCTCTGGTCTCCTGTAGAGACCCTAGTCCTGGGGAATTTTGACTCCCCTGTCATGCCATCAGCTCTGCAATCCCCAAGTCTTTTTCCTCTGACGGCTCGACTGTGGCTGCCCGGGCCGCCTGAGGAGGTTTACGTCTTTTCGATGGCACCATGAAATCTTCCAGATTCCATGTGTCTTGTGGAATTTGTTCTATAAATCGAATTCCTTCCCTTTTGGGAGAGGACCGGAATCTTTGATCATTGGGCAACTGTTTCCATAGTTGTAGTAATACCTGATTAGGCTGCCGATCAATCTTTTCAAATCGAACTCCTGCTCTCAGCAGGTCATTAAACATCTGTCTTCTCGATACCCTGATGGGTCCAGATTGGATTACCTTAGAGGCTGGTCTCCTAGGTCGTGGTGGTGGATGGATCTCTGAACTTTCCACCACCATTCGGACATTGCGCCTAGCGCGCAGGCGCTCTGTCTCCCCCAGATCTGCCACCAATTGGGCAGCCTGTTGTATGATGGCCTCTGAGGCCACTAGGGGGTTCAGTATGGATACCAAAGTACCATACTGATGAGATGGAGCTTGCTGCAGGATAAGGTCTCTCATTCCTGCTGAGAATTTCATCAGGTCTGGGCTCTCAAAATCTTCCTCATAGATTGCCTCTCTCATACCCAGTTCCCGAATATAATTTTGCAGATCTTCCATAGAAGACCATAGACCTGTATTTAAAGGGATGTCACTTTTGTTTGGCCATGTTATACGGCACGCAGCTGTTAACCATTTAATTAAGGAATGATTTTCATCATTATGTTGGACGGTGGCATATAGCCTCTGTCTGAGGGCAGGGTGAATGGTAATGGATGCCAGTTTTGAAATTTCTGGCCCATTTACCATAACACCTTCTGCCCCCATGTCCCATAAGCGGAGCAGCCATGCTGGTACACTCTCTCTTGGTTTTTGTCTAAACCGCTGCAATAAATCCATCAGTTCAGCTGCTGTATATGGGCGAGCTGTTACATGAAAAGTGCTATGGGCAGGGGGCCACTGGTCAGGGGGTAGCCCCACTGGTCTATCCTGTATTTTTTTTGTTTTTTGGGTTACAACTGGTCGGATCTCAAAGGGATCTAGCTCGAGTGGAACTTCGAGATCCGACCTTTTAGTGCTTTCATCTTCAGAAACCAGATTATGCGGGTTGTCTTCTACAGGGTCCCCGGTGACTTCTAGGGAGATATTCCGGACCTTCCGTATGGGAGTGACCGGTTTTGGTGTTTTTCCTGTCAAAATTGCAATTTGTCTTTCTAATTCTTCGATACGGTCACGCAAGAGTTGATTTTCATCAAGCAGATCCCCTTCAGATGTGTTCATCTGGTTTAAGGCTATCAGCAGCGGCCATGCCACCGTAGACGCAGCTAATTGCCGCTCCCGAGTAGTCAGTACGTTTTTAGTCAGAGAGAGAAAATAGTCAGCTAGTCGGGATGGGGATTCATGGAGGTTTCCTCCATCTCGCAGGGGGCCCCATTTTTCAATAATAACAGCAACCCCGTGGTATGGGGATCCTAGAAATCCCGGGATATGACCGGGCAAAAGGTCATTTAAGGGGGTGGTCTTTCCCCGTGAAAACCACCCCACGATGTTACTTAGAAGGGTCATAGTGAATGTTTTTAAAAGGTATTAGGCTGCCTGGCTCGCCAAGTGTAAAGCAAGCAAAGGCGGTGACAGAGCTTTTATTTGAGGTAGTGGCGCTACAGAAAGAGATGTTACAGATAAGGGGGAACGAACTCACCCCTCCCGGCGACCGTTTAGGCTGAGGAACGCAGCCGCCTCTCGTTCGAACGCTGGCGCGCCGGAAGGAAGAGAGCCAGAGAGGGGGGGGGGCAACACGCGCAGGCTCCGAGCGGATCTGTGCTCCCGGAAGCACCTCCGGAAGCACCACCGAGAGGGAGAGAGCGAGAGGTCGGGTGGACCTGGGCTCCTCCGCTCCGGTCACTCAGATGCTCATTCACTGGTTCAGGTTGTGACCAGGCAATCCCACTACACCTGCCCTGCTCTGCCCTGCCCTGCACTGCATTGCCTTGCCTTGCCCTGCCAATCCCTGCCCAGCCCAGCCTTGCCCTGACTTTCCTTTCCTTGCCCTGCCAAGCCCTGCCCAGCCCAGTCTTGCCCTGACTTTCCTTGCCTTGCCCTGCCCGGCTGTGCCCTGCCCTGCTTTGCCCTGCCTTCCCCTACCCTGCCATGTATTCCTTGCCTTGCCCTGCCCTGCCCTGATCTGCCCTGCCCCGCCGTGCCCTGTCTTGCTTTGCTCTGCCTTCCCCTTGACCAGCCCTGCCTTGCCTTCCCCTGGCCTGCCCTATTTTCCCCTGCCTTGCCCTGCACTATCTTTGCCTTGCCCTGCTTGACCCTGCCTGACCCTGCCCCGCGCTGTACTACCCTGCCCCACCCTGTCCTGCCTTGCCCTGCCTTCCCTGCTCCGACCTGCCCTGCCCTGCACTGCCCTGCATTACCCTGCCTTATATTGCTCTGCCCTGCCCTGCACTGCCTTCCATTGCCCTGCCCTGCACTGCCTTCCCTTGCCCTGCCCTGCACTATCTTTGCCTTGCCCTGCTTGGCCCTGCCTGACCCTGCCCCGCGCTGCACTACCCTGCCCAAACCTGTCCTGCCTTACCCTGCCTTCCCTGCTCCGACCTGCCCTGCCCTGCCGTGTCTTCCCATGCCCTGCCCAGTCCTGCCTTCCCTTGCCCTGCCCTGCCCTGCCGTCCCTTGCCCTGCCCTGCTTTGCATACCTTGCCCTGCCCTGCTTTTCCATGCCTTACCTTGCCCTGCCCTGTACTGCCCTACCTTCCCTTGCCCTGCCCTGACTTGCCCTGTCCTGCATTCCCTTGCCCTGCCCTGCCGTCCCTTGCCCTGCCCTGCTTTGCATACCTTGCCCTGCCCTGCTTTTCCATGCCTTACCTTGCCCTGCCCTGTACTGCCCTACCTTCCCTTGCCCTGCCCTGACTTGCCCTGTCCTGCATTCCCTTGCCCTGCCCTGCCCTTCCATGCCCTGCCCTGCTTTCACTTGTTCTGCCCTGCCTTGCCCTGCTTTGCCATGCTTTGCCTTGCCCTGCTCTGCCCTGTCCTGCCTTTTCCTGCCCTTCCTTGTCTTCCTTTCCTTGCCCTGCCCCGCCCTGCCCTATGTTGCTTTGCTCTGCCTTCCCCTTGACCTGCCTCGTTCTGCCATACCTTGCCCTGCCAACACCCACCATACCTTGCCCTGCCCTACCTTGCCTTCCCTTGCCTTGCCCTGCCTTACCTAGCCTTGCCCTGCCCTGCTCTGCCTTGCCCTGCTCTATCTTTGCCTTGCCCTGCTTGGCCCTTCCTGACCCTGCCCCGCCTTGTAATACCCTGCCCCACCCTGTCCTGCCTTGCCCTGCCTTCCCTGCTCCGCCCTGCCCTGCACTGCACTGCATTGCCTTGCCCTGCCCTGCCCAGCCCAGCCCAGCCTTGCCCTGATTTTCCTTGCATTGCCCTGCCAAGCCCTGCCCAGCCCAGCTTTGCCCTGACTTTCCTTGCCTTGCCCTGCCCGGCTGTTCCCTGCCCTGCTTTGCCCTGCCTTCCCCTACCCTGCCGTGTATTCCTTGCCTTGCCCTGCCCTGCCCTGATCTGCCCTGCCCCGCCCTGCCCTGCCTTGCTTTGCTCTGCCTTCCCCTTGACCAGCCCTTCCCTGTCTATCCTTGCCTTGCTCTGCCTTGGTCTGCCTTACCTTGCCCTGCCAAGCCCCGCCTTACCCTGCCCTGCCATGTCTTGCCTTCCCTTGCCCTGCCCTTCCTTGCCTTCTCTTGCCCTGCCCTGCCTTGCCGTCCCTTGCCCTGCCCTGCTTCGCCATGCCTTACCTTTTCCTGCCTTTCCCTGCCCTGCCTTCCCTTGTCCTGCCGTGCCCTGCCCTGTTCTGCCCTGCCTTGTTTTGCCTTCCCTGCTCCGACCTGC
Source organism: Callipepla californica brunnescens (assembly GCA_023055505.1). Lineage (NCBI taxonomy): Eukaryota > Metazoa > Chordata > Aves > Galliformes > Odontophoridae > Callipepla > Callipepla californica. The sequence continues at coordinate 68,213,515 of JALIRH010000003.1, forward strand.
CCTGCCCTGCACTGCCCTGCCTTACATTGCCATGACGTGCCCTGTGCTTCCCTGCCTGTCCTAGCCCTGCCCTGCCCCGCTCTGCTTTGCTATGCCTTGCTTTGCCCTGCCCTGCCATGCTTTCATGGTTTTATGATTTTTGATACTGGTATTCCACATCATAACATCATGTATTGCATTGAGAGTTAAAGAGCTAATACTCCAGCTCCATAGATCATTGATAATTCCAGGTATACCTGTCTGAGAAGAGAAGAAGCACTACATTCCCCTGAGGACTTTGCGATGCTTTGTATTTTTACGTGTTTTCCGCTCAGAGGGAACAGATAAAAACCCTCAGCGGTCACGGGACGCTCTCTTTCCTTCGAGATCGTCTCAGCAGTGGGTGCTCGCTGCCGTATCGCCTTCAGCATTAGCGTAAGGCCTTCGGTTTATCGGACACTCTCTCTTGCTCATTTTATTTGATTCATTAGCATCAATTCCAATTATATTGTATTATATTCTGTTATTTTGCTTTCTGATACCTTATTTAGTAAATTAGTTTTCCTCCTCAGATCGTTGCCGCTGTTTTGTTTCTAGGCCCATCTCCCTTTTCCCTTTTCCCTTTTTCCTCCCCCTTTCCTGGGGCGTGGGTCCGTGGGTCCCCCGCACCGATCGTCACGGAACCGGGCCAATCCAGCCCGGTAAACCGTTGACATTTTCGGCGCCCAACGTGGGGCAGACGAGCTGCCTTAGCCGGGCAGAGACATACTCTTAGAGTGAATCTCTGTCTCTTGCTAGCAAGCTTATCTGTACTGCAGGTACTGTACGGCATAACACGACCTTGAAGTCTGGGCGTACTGCCAGTTGTTCTCGGATATCTGTAGACTTTTTTGGGTGCTGCTAGCTTGTTATAGTAAAGAAGAAAAAAAAATGCTCTCGTTTTTTAAACTTCTCTTAAAGGGGCTGCATTTCATTATTTTTTCCATTTTAATGCTCAAAATGTACTGGGAGTTTTTCCCTGAGCACCTGCAAGATCCTGAGAACTTAAGCAGGTATTTGAGACATGAATGTTGCGGCTCAGACAGATCTGAGGAGGCCCAAATTATTTGGGGTCTGGCTTATGCCAATCGGACCTTATTCAATACTATCCCAGAGAGGCATAGAGTTTCTGAAATAGAGCGAGAGATTCTCCGAGCCGAGAGGGATAGTGTCCAGATCCAGAAAGAGAGTCTTTTAGCTGACAATCAGACTCTCCTGACCATTTTAGACAGCCTCCAGTCTGATCAAGACAACCTCCAGACCAAGCAAGTCGATTTTCAGTTCGAGAAAGACGCCCTCCAGCCTGAAAGAGATGCCCTCCAGTCCGAACTCAACAACCCTCAGTCTCTACAAGATGGTCTCCAGTTTGTGCAAGATGCCCTCCAACCTGAAAGAGACACCCTCCTGTCTGAGCGAGATGTCCTCCTGTCTGAACGGTACTCCTTCAGAACTGAGCGAGGAACCTACCAGCTACAATAGCCCGTGCCCCCCAGCCAGGGGGGGGAAAGGGATAATAGAGTGTATTGGACTGTGTGGATTCGATGGCCTGGCACATCAGAACCACAAAAATATAAGGCACTGATGGACACTGGTGCACAATGCACTCTAATGCTCTCCAGTCACCAAGGGACAGAATTAATCTATACTTCTGGGGTGACTTGGGGTTCACAAGAGCTGACCATGACTCACTCACCTTTTAACAGCCCCATAAGGACAGTGCGTAAAGCCAGTGGAGAATGGAGGTTGACGGTAGATTATCGTGGCCTGAATGAAGTCACACCCCCACTGAGTGTTGCTGTGCCGGACATGCTTCAACTCCAGTATGAACTGGAGTCAAAAGCAGCCAAGTGGTATGCCACCACTGACATTGCCAACGCCTTCTTTTCAATTCCCTTGGCCACAGAATGCAGGCCACAGTTTGCCTTCACCTGGAGGGGCATTCAGTACACCTGGAACCGTTTGCCCCAGGGGTGGAAGCACAGCCCAACCATTTGCCATGGGTTGATCCAAACTGCATTGGAACAGGGCGGTGCTCCTGAGCACTTACAATACATTGATGACATCATTGTGTGGGGCAATACAGCAGGGGAAGTTTTCGAGAAAGGAGAGAGAATAATCCAGATCCTCCTGCGAGCTGGCTTCGCTATTAAGCAAAGCAAAGTAAAAGGGCCTGCACAGGAAATTCAGTTCCTAGGAATAAAGTGGCAAGATGGACGTCGTCACATCCCAACAGATGTGATTGAAAAATTATTGCTATGTCTCCACCCACTAGTAAGACAGAGAGCCAAGCTTTTCTGGGTGTAGTGGGTTTTGGAGAATGCATGTTCCAAACTACAGTCTCATTGTGAGCCCTCTCTTTTGGGTAACGCGGAAGAAGAATGATTTTGTGTGGGGTCCTGAGCAGCAGCAGGCTTTTGAGCAAATTAAGCAGGAGATAGCCCGTGCCGTGGCCCTGGGGCCAGTGCGGATGGGACAGGATGTAAAGAACATCCTCTACACTGCTGCTGGAAAGGAAGGTCCCACTTGGAGTCTGTGGCAAAGAGCTTCTGGAGAGACCCGAGGCTGACCCCTTGGTTTCTGGAGTCGAGCATACAGGGGGCCTGAGGAGCGCTACACTCCAACTGAGAAGGAGATCTTAGCCGCGTACGAGGGGGTTCGAGCTGCTTCTGAAGTAATCGGTACTGAAGCGCAGCTCCTTCTGGCACCTTGACTGCCAGTGCTGAACTGGATGTTCAAAGGAAAGGTTCCCTCCACCCATCATGCTACTGATGCCACTTGGAGTAAGTGGATTGCGCTGATTACACAGCGAGCTCGGATGGGGAACCTCAGTCATCCAGGAATCCTAGAAGTGATCATGGACTGGCCTGAAGGTAAAAAGTTTGGAACAACAACCGCAGAGGAGGTATCACGTGCTAAAGAGGCCCCGCCATACAATGAACTACCAGAAGGTGAGAAGAGATATGCCCTGTTCACAGATGGATTGTGTCGCATTGTGGGAAAGCACCGCAGATGGAAATCTGCAGTGTGGAGCCCCACACGACAAGTTGCAGAGGCCACTGAAGGAAAAGGAGAGTCAAGCCAATTTGCAGAGGTAAAGGCTGCCCAACTGGCCTTAGATATTGCTGAACGTGAGAGGTGGCCAGTGCTTTATCTTTACACTGACTCATGGATGGTGGCAAATGCCTTAAGGGGGTGGTTACAGCAGTGGGAACAAAATGGTTGGCAACGGAAGGGTAAACCTATTTGGGCCGCTGAACTGTGGAAAGATATTGCTGCCCGAGTAAAGAATATGGTTGTAAAGGTACGCCATGTAGATGCTCATGTTCCTAAGAGCCGAGCAACTGAAGAACAACAAAACAACCACCAGGTAGATCGAGCTGCCAAAGTTAAGGTGACTCAAGTAGACCTGGACTGGCAACATAAGAGTGAATTATTTCTAGCTCGGTGGGCCCATGAGACCTTGGGCCATCAAGGAAGGGACGCGACCTATAAGTGGGCTAGAGACCGAGGGGTGGACTTAACTATGGATGCCATCGCACAGGTTATCCATGACTGTGATACATGCACCGCAATTAAACAAGCCAAGAGGATGAAACCTCTTTGGGAGGAAGGGCGATGGCAAAAATATAAATATGGGGAGGCGTGGCAGGTAGATTATATCACCTTGCCACGATCTTGCAGTGGTAAGCGTTATGTGCTCACCATGGTGGAGGCGACCACTGGGTGGCTTGAAACATACGCAGTACCCCATGCTACCGCCCGAAACACCATTCTAGGTCTGGAGAAACAAGTCCTGTGACGACATGGTACTCCAGAAAGAATTGAGTCTGATAATGGAAGTCATTTTAAAAATTCTTTTGTAGATACTTGGGCCAAAGATCATGGCATTGAGTGGATTTATCATATCCCCTATCATGCACCAGCTTCTGGTAAAATTGAAAGGTACAATGGATTGTTAAAAACAATGTTGAAAGCAATGGGTGGAGGAACATTTAAGCACTGGGAGAAAAATTTGTCAGAAGCCACCTGGTTGGTCAACACCCGAGGATCCATCAATCGCAATGGTCCTGCCCAATCCAGCTCCCTACCTACTGTAGAGGGAGATAAGGTCCCTGTAGTACATGTAAAGAACATGTTGGGAAAAGCGGTATGGGTCCTTCCAGCTTCTGGGAAGAGCAAACCTCTCCGTGGAACTGTCTTTGCTCAGGGACCTGGGTCCACGGGGTGGGTGATGCAGAAGAATGGGGATGTTCAGTGTGTACAACAAGGGAATTTGATGTTGGGGGAGTGCAGTCAGTAATTCCATGTATATACTTGTATATATGTTGTGTGTGTGTGTATCTAATGCATGTTAATCATTGTTTTTCTGTATGTATCAAGAATGATGTAGTGATGTGGAATAAGGGGTGGAATGTCATGGTTTTATGATTTTTGATACTGGTATTCCACATCATAACATCATGTATTGCATTGAGAGTTAAAGAGCTAATACTCCAGCTCCATAGATCATTGATAATTCCAGGTATACCTGTCTCAGAAGAGAAGAAGCACTACATTCCTCAGAGGACTTTGCGATGCTTTGTATTTTTACGTGTTTTCTGCTCAGAGGGAACAGATAAAAACCCTCAGCGGTCACGGGACACTCTCTTTCCTTCGAGATCATCTCAGCAGTGGGTGCTCGCTGCCGTATCGCCTTCAGCATTAGCGTAAGGCCTTCGGTTTATCGGACACTCTCTCTTGCTCATTTTATTTGATTCATTAGCCTCAATTCCAATTATAATGTATTATATTCTGTTATTTTGCTTTCTGATATCTTATTTAGTAAATTAGTTTTCCTCCTCAGATTGTTGCCGCTGTTTTGTTTCTAGGCCCATCTCCCTTTTCCCTTTTCCCTTTTTCCTTGCCCTTTCCTGGGGCGTGGGTCCGTGGGTCCCCCGCACCGATCGTCACGGAACCGGGCCAATCCAGCCCGGTAAACCGTTGACACATGCCTATCCTTGAGTTGCCCTGCCTTACCTTGCCCTGCCCTGCCTTACCTTACCCTGCCCTGCGCTGTTCTGCTCTGCCTTGCCCTGCTGTCCCTTGCCCTGCCATGCCCTGCCCCGCCCTGCCCTGCCTTTCTTTGCTCTGCCTTCCCCTTGACCAGCCCTGCCTTGCCTTCCCCTGCCCTGATCTATTTTCCCCTGCCCTGCCTTGTCTTTCTTGCTTTGCCCTTCTTCACCCTGCTTTGCCTTCCCCTAACCTGCCCTGACCTGCCTTTCCCTGTCCGACCTTGCTCTGACCCGCCTTCCCTGCCTTTCTTTGCCTTACCTTGCCTTGCCCTGCCCTGCTCTATCCTGACTTCCCCTGCCCTGCCTTGTCTTCTTTACCTTGCCTGCCCCACCCTGACCCGCCCTGCCTTGTCTTCCTTGCCTTGCCCTGCCTTACCCTGCCCTGTTCTGCATAACCTAGCCCTGCCAAGCCCCGCCTTACCCTGCCCTGCCCTGCCCCGCCTTGCCCTGCCCTCCTTTGCCATGCCTTACCTTGCCCTGCCCTTCCCTGCTTTGCCTTATTTTGCCCTACCCTGTCCTGCCCTTCCTTCCCTTGCCCTGCCCTGCCCTGCCCTGTCGTGTTTTGCCCTGCCTTGCCCTTCCTTGCCCTGCACTATCTTTGCCTTGCCTTGCTTGGCTCTGCCTGGCCCTGCCTCGCCCTGTACTACCCTGCCCCACCCTGTCCTGTCTTGCCCTGCCTTCCCTTCTCCACCCTGCCCTTCACTGCACTGCATTGCCTTGCCCTGCCCTGCCCTCCCTTGCCCTGCCCTGTCCTCCCTTGCCCTGCCCTATCCTGCCTTGCCCTGCCCTGCCTTCCTTTGCCCTGCCCTGCCCTGCCCTCCCTTGCCCTGCCTTGCCCTCCTTTGCCCTGCCCTACCTTCCCATGCCCAGCCCTACCCTACCTTCCCTTGCCCTGCCCTGCCCTGCCTTCTCTTGCACTGCCCTGCCCTGCCTTGCCCTGCCCTGCCTTGCCCTTCTCTATCTTTGCCTTCCACTTCTCTACCCTGCCCTGCCTTCCCTTGCCCTGCCCTGCCCTATTCTGCCCTGCTTTGCCATGCCATACCTTGCCCTGCACTATCTTTGCCTTGCCCTGCTTGGTTCTGCCCTTCCCTGCCCTGCCTTCCCTTGCCCTTCCCTGCCCTGCCTTCCCTTGCCCTTCCCTGCCCTGCCTTCCCTTGCCCTGCCCTGCCCTGCCTTCCCTTGCCCTGCCCTGCCCTGCCCTGCCCTGCCCTGCTTTGCATGCCTTATCTTTCCCTGCCCTGCCCTGCCTTCCCTTGCCCTGCTCTGCTCTGCCTTGTGCTGCACTATCTTTGCCTTGCCCTGCCCTGCTCTGCCCTGCCTTGCCCTGCCCTGCTTTGCATACCCTGCCCTGCCCTGCTTTGCCATGCCTTACCTTGCCCTGCCCTTCACTGCCCTGCCTTCCCTTGCCCTGCCGTGCCCATCCCTGTTCTGCCCTGCCTTGCCCTGCCCTGCCCTGTTTCGCCCTGCCTTGCCCTGCCTTCCCTGCTCCGACCTGCCCTGCCCTGCACTGCCCTGCATAGCCCTGCCTTACATTGCCATGCCCTGCCCTGCGCTTCCCTGCCTTCCCTAGCCCTGCCCTGCGTCGCCCTGCTTTGCCATTCTTTGCCTTGTCTTGCCCTGCCATGCCTATCCTTGCCCTGCCCTGGTTTACCTTGCCCTGCCCTGGTTTACCTTGCCCTGCCCTGGTTTACCTTGCCTTGCACTGCCTTCCCTTGCCCTGCCCTGCCTTCCCCTGCCCTGCCCTGCCCTGCCTTCCCTTGCCCTGCCCTGCCTACCCTTGCACTTCCCTGCCCTAGGACTACCAGAACTACCAGACAATGAAAAGAGATATGCCCTGTTCACAGATGGATCATGTCGTATTGTGGGAAAGCACCGCAGATGGAAATCTGCAGTGTGGAGCCCCACACGACAAGTTGCAGAGGCCACTGAAGGAAAAGGAGAGTCAAGCCAATTTGCAGAGGTAAAGGCTGCCCAACTGGCCTTAGATATTGCTGAACGTGAGAGGTGGCCAGTGCTTTATCTTTACACTGACTCTTGGATGGTGGCAAATGCCTTATGGGGGTGGTTACAGCAATGGGAACAAAATGGCTGGCAACGGAGGGGTTGGGCTATTTGGGCTGCTGAACTGTGGAAAGATATTGCTACCCGAGTAAAGAATATGGTTGTAAAGGTGCGCCATGTAGATGCTCATGTTCCTAAAAGCCGAGCAACTGAAAAACAACGGAATAACCATCAGGTAGATAGAGCTGCCAAAGTTAAGATGGCTCAAGTAGACCTGGACTGGCAACACAAAAGTGAATTATTTTTAGCTCGATGGGCCCATGAGACCTCGGGCCATCAAGGAAGAGATGCAACATATAAATGGGCTAGAGACGGAGGGGTGGACTTAACTATGGACGCTATCGCACAGGTTATCCATGACTGTGATACTTGCGCCACAATTAAACAAGCCAAGAGGATGAAACCTCTTTGGGGGGAAGGGCGATGGCAAAAGTATAAATATGGGGAGGCGTGGCAGGTTGATTATATCACCTTGCCACGATCTCGCAATGGTAAGCGTTATGTGCTCACCATGGTGGAAGCAACCACCGGGTGGCTTGAAACATATGCAGTACCCCATGCTACCGCCCGAAACACCATTCTAAGTCTCGAGACACAAGCTCCATAGATCATTGATAATTCCAGGTATACCTGCCTCAGAAGAGAAGAAGAACTACATTCCCCAGAGGACTTTGCGATGCTTTGTATTTTTACGTGTTTTCCGCTCAGAGGGAACAGATAAAAACCCTCAGCAGTCACGGGACACTTTTTTTCCTTCGGGATCGACTCAGCAGTGGGTGCTCGCTGCCGTATCGCCTTCAGTGTTAGCGTAAGGCCTTCAGTTTATCGGACACTCTCTCTTGCTCATTTTATTTGATTCATTAGCCTCAATTCCAATTATATTGTATTATATTCTGTTATTTTGTTTTCTGATATCTTATTTAGTAAACTAGCCTTCCTCCTCAGATCGTTGCCACTGTTTTGTTTCTAGGCCCATCTCCCTGTTCCCTTTTCCCTTTTTTCCTTGCCCTTTCCTGGGGCGTGGGTCCATGGGTCCCCCGTACCAATCGTCATGGAACCGGGCCGATCCAGCCTGGTAAACCGTTGACACCTGCCTTCCCTTGCCCTGCCCTGCTCTGTTCTGCCCTGCCTTGCCCAGCACAGCCTTGCCTTAATTTTCTTGCCTTGCCTTGCCTTGCCTTGCCCTACCCTGCCTTGCCCTGCACTATCTTTACCTTGCCCTGCTTGGCCCTGCCTGGCCCTGCCCCGCCCTGTAGTACCCTGCCCCACCCTGTCCTGCCTTGCCCTGCCTTCCCTGCTCCGCCCTGCCCTGTACTGCACTGCTTTTCTTTGCCTTGCCCTGCCCAGCCCTACCCAGCCCAGGCTTGCCCTGGCTTTCCTTGCCTTGCCCTGCCCGGCTGTGCCCTGCCCTGCTTTGCCCTGCCTTCCCCTACCCTGCCGTGTATTCCTTGCCTTGCCGTTCCTTGATCTACCCTGCCCCACCATGCCCTGCCTTACCTTGCCCTGCCTATCCTTACTTTACCCTGCCCTGCCTTGCCTTCCTTTACCCTGCCCTGTTCTGCCCTGACTTGCCCTGCCAAGACCAGCCCAGCCCAGCCTTGACCTGACTTTCCTTGCCTTGACCTGCCCTGATCTGCCCTGCCCCACCCTGCCCTTCCTTACCTTGCCCTGCCTATCCTTGCCTTGCCCTGCACTATCTTTGCCTTGCCCTGCTTGGCCCTGCCCCGCCCTGCTCTACCCTGCCCCACCCTGTCCTGCCTTGCCCTGCCTTCCCTGCTCCGACCTGCCTTGCCTTGCCCTCCCCTACCTTGTCCTTCATTGTTCTGCCACGCCCCGCCTTACACTGCCCTGCGATGCCCTTCTTTGCCCTGCCTTGCCTTGTCTTGCCTTGCCCTGCCCTTCCTTTCCTTCCTCTGCTCTGCCCTGCCTTGTTCTTCCTTGCCTTGCCCTGCCTTGCCTTACCTTGTCCAGCCTTGCTCTGCCTTGCCCTGCCCTACCCTGCCCTGCCCTGCCTTTCCTTGCCTTGCACTGCCCTGCTTTGCATGCCTTGCCCTGCCCTGCTTTGTTATGCCTTACCTTCCCCTGCCCTACCTTACCTTGCCCTACCCTGCCCTGCCCTGCCCTGCCCAGCCAAACATTGCCCTGACATTCCTTGCTTTGCCTTGCCCTGCCCTGCCCAGCCCAGCCTTGCCCTGACTTTCCTTGCCTTGCCCTGCCCAGCTGTGCCCTGCCTTCCCCTACCCTGCCGTGTATTCCTTGCCTTGCCCTGCCCTGATCTGCCCTTCCCCGCCTTTCTTTGCTCTGCCTTCCCCTTGGCCTGCCCTGCCTTGCCTTCCCCTGCCCTGCCAATTTTCCCCTGCCCTGCCCTATATTCGGCTGCCCTGCCTTGTCTTCCTTGCCTTGCCCTGCTTCACCCTGCTTTGCCTTCCCCTAACCTGCCCTGACCTGCCTTTCCCTGTCTTACCTTGCTCTAACCCGCCTTCCCTGCCTTTCCTTGCCTTACCTTGCCTTGCCCTGCCCTGCCCTATCGTGACTTCCCCTGCCCTGCCTTGTCTTCCTTACCTAGCCTGCCCCACCCTGACCTGCCTTGCTCTGACCCGCCCTGCCTTGTCTTCCTTGCCTTGCCCTGCCTTGCCCTGCCCTGCCTATCCTTGCCTTGCCCTGCCTTGTTCTGCCTTACCTTGCCCTGCCAAGTTCCGCCTTATCCTGCCCTGCCCTGCCTTGCCTTTCCTTGCCCTGTCCTAACCTGCCGTCCCTTGCCCTGCCCTGCCCTGCCTTGCAAACCTTGCCCTGCCCTGCTTTGCATACCTTGCGCTGCCCTGCCTTTTCATGCCTTACCTTGCCCTGCCCTGCCTTGTTCTGCCCTGCCTTGCCCTGCACTATCTTTGCCTTGCCCTGCTTGGCCCTGCCTGACCCTGCCCCGCGCTGTACTACCCTGCCCCACCCTGTCCTGACTTGCCCTGCCTTCCCTGCTCTGACTTGCCCTGTCCTGCACTGCCCTGCATTTCCCTGCATACATTGCCCTGCCCTGCCCTGCCTTCCCTTGCCTTGCCCTGCCGTCCCTTGCCCTTCTCTGCCCTCCCTTGCCCTTCTCTGCCCTCCCTTGCCCTCCCCTGCCCTGCTTTGCATGCCTTACCTTGCCCTGCCCTACCCTGCCTTCCCTTGCCCTACCTTGCCCTGCACTATCTTTGCCTTGTCTTTCTTGGCCCTGCCTGGCTCTTTCTGCCGCCCTGTACTACACTGCCCCAACCTGACCTGCCTTGCCCTGCCTTCCCTGCTCCGCCCTGCCCTGCACTGCACTGCACTGCCTTGCCTTGCATTGCCAAGCCCTGCCCAGCCCGTCCTTGCCCTGATTTTCCTTTCCTTGCCCTGCCCGGCTCTGCCCTGCCCTGATTTGCCCTGCCTTCCTCTACCCTGCCAATTATTCCTTGCCTTGCCCTGCCCTGATCTGCCCTGCCCCGCCCTGCCCTGCCCTGCACTGCACTGCATGGCCTTGCCTTGCCAAGCCCTGCCCAGACCATCCTTGCCCTGACTTTCCTTCCCTTGCCCTGCCCGGCTCTGCCCTGCCCTACTTTGCCCTGCCTTCCTCTACCCTGCTAATTATTCCTTGCCTTGCCCTGCCCTGATCTGCCCTGCTCCGCCCTGCCCTGCCCTGCCTTGCTTTGCTCTGCCTTCCCCTAACCTGCCCTGCCTTGCCTTCCCCTGCCCTGCCCTGTTTTCCCTTGCCCTGTCTTGTCTTCCTTGCCATGCCCTGCTTCACGCTGCTTTGCCTTCCCCTAACCTGCCCTGACCTGCCTTTCCCTGCCCTACCTTGCTCTGACCCGCCTTCCCTGCCTTTCTTTGCCTTACCTTGCCTTGCCCTGCCCTGCACTATTGTGACTTCCCCTGCCCTGCCTTGTCTTCCTTACCTTGCCTGCCCCACCCTGACCTGCCTTGCTCTGACCCACCCTGCCTTGTCTTCCTTGCCTTGCCCTGCCTTGCCCTGCCTTGCCCTGCCTTGCCCTGCCTTGCCCTGCCCTGCCTATCCTTGCCTTGCCCTGCCTTGTTCTGCCTTACCTTGCCTTGCCAAGTTCCACCTTACCCTGCCCTGCCAATCCCTGCCTTATCCTGCCCTGTCCTGCCCTGCCCTGCCTTGCCCTGCCCTGCTTAGCATGCCTTGCCCTGCCCTGCTTTGCCTTACCTTGCCCTGCCCTGTCTTGCCCTGCCTTCCCTTGCCCTGCTCTGCCCTTTTCTGCCCTGCCTTGCCCTGCCTTGCCCTGCCTTGCCCAGCACTATCTTTGCCTTGCCCTGCCTGGCCTTGCCTTGTCCTGCCTTGCCCTGCACTATCTTTGCCTTGCTTTTCTTGGCCCTTCCTGGCCCTGCTCCGCTCTCTACTACCCTGCCCCACCCTGTCCTGCTTTGCTTTGCCTTCCCTGCTCCGCTGTCGTGGTTTTGTGGTTTTGATGCCGGTATTCCACATCAGAACATCATGCAGGCCGTGAAGGAGTTTATGCTTTGGGAGCAGCGGAGGGGCGGAGCTCCGCACCGGACTCGAGGCCCACGCTTTTTGGTGGCATACGCGCTGGGTGGCTGTGAGGAGTTCAGCACGTGTAGAGTAAGCTCCCAGTTGTTTCTGGTTTGGAAATTTTGTCTCTCTCTCTCAATTGTTCAATTTTATTAGATTTAGTAAAGTAACCGTTCCTTCTCAGATCGTGCCGTTGTGTTTTGTTTTTCTACATACCCTCTATTCTCTCTGTTTCCCCCTCCCCCCCCGAGCATGCGGCTCTGCTGAGGCGGCTGCGGGCCACAGGGCAGTTTTTTTTTCGTTCCCTTCTTTTTTTTTCCCTTCTCGGTTCCCACTTGGGTTACTGTCACGGATACAACCATGACACCTTGCCTGCCCCACCCTGACCTGCCTTGCTCTGACTTGCCCTGCCTTGTCTTCCTTGCCCTGCCCTGCCTATCCTTGCCATGCACTGCCTTGTTCTGCCTTACCTTGCCCTGCCCTGCCATCCCTTGCCATGCCCTGCCTTGCCGTGCCCTGCCCTACTTTGAATACCTTGCCCTGCCCTGCTTTGCAATGCCTTCCCTTGCCCTGCCCTTCCCTGCCCTGCTTGGCCCTGCCTGACCCTGCCCCGCGCTGCACTACCGTGCCCCACCCTGTCCTGCCTTGCCCTGCCTTCCCTGCTCCGACCTGCCCTGCCCTGCACAGCCCTGCCTTATATTGCCCTGCCCTGCCTTCCCTAGCTCTGTCCTGCCCTGCCCCGCCCTGCTTTGCCATGCCTTACCTTGCCTTGCCATGCCTTACCTTGCCTTGCCATGCCTTACCTTGCCTTGCCCTGCCTTACCCTGCCCTGCCCTGCACTATCTTTGCCTTGCACTGCTTGGCCCTGCCTGACCCTCTCCCACGCTGTACTACCCTGCCCCACTCTGTCCTGCCTTGCCCTGCCTTCCCTGCTCCGCCCTGCCCTGCACTGCACTGCATTACCCTGCCTTGCCCTGCAAAGCCCTGCCCAGCCCAGCCTTGCCCTGACTTTCCTTGCCTTGCTCTGCCAAGCCCTGCCCAGCCCAGCCTTGCCCTGACTTTCCTTTCCTTGCCCTGCTCGGCTGTGGCCTACCCTGCTTTGCCCTGCCTTCCCCTACCCGGCCCAGTATTCCTTGCCTTGCCCTGCCCTGATCTGCCCTGCCCCGCCCTGCCCTGCCCTGCCTTGCTTTGCTCTGCCTTCCCCTTGACCAGCCCTGCCTTGCCTTCCCCTGCCCTGCCCTATTTTCCCCTGCTCTGCCTTGTCTTCCCTGCCTTGCCCTGCTTCACCCTGCTTTGCCTTCCCCTAACCTGCCTTTCCCTGCCCTACCTTGCTCTGACCCGCCTTCTCTGTCTTTCCTTGCCTTGCCCTGCCCTATCCTGACTTCCCCTGCCCTGCCTTGTCTTCCTTTCCTTTCCTGCCCCACCCTGACCTGCCTTGCTCTGACCCGCCCTGCCCTGCCTATCCTTGCCTTGCCCTGCCTAGTTCTGCTTTACCTTGCCCTGCCAGCCCCGCCTTACCTTTCCCTTGCCCTGCTTTACCTTACCCTGCCCTGCCCTGCCTTGCCTTCCCTTGGCCTGCCCTGCCCTGCCTTGCCATGCCCTTCCCTGCCTTGCCCTGCCCTGCTTTGCCATGCCTTACCTTGCCCTGCCCTTCCCTGCCTTGCCCTGTTTTGCTTAGCATGCCTTGCCCTGCCCTGCTTTGCCATGCCTTACCTTGCCCTGCCCTCCTTTGCCTTACCTTGCCTTGCGCTGTTCTGCCCTGCCTTTTTCTGCCCTGCCTTGCCCTGCACTATCTTTGCCTTGCCTTGCTTGGCCTTCCTTGGCCCTGCTCCGCCCTGTACTACCCTGCCCCACCCTGTCCTGCCTTGCCCTGCCTTCCCTGCTCCGCCCTGCCCTGCCCTGCCCTGCCCTGCACTGCATTGCCTTGCCTTGCCCTGCCAAGGCCTGCCCAGCCCTGTACTACCCTGACTTTCCTTGCCCTGCCCTGCCTGGCTGTGCCCTGCCCTGCTTTGCCCTGCCTTCCCCTATCCTGCCGTGTATTCCTTGCCTTGCCCTGCCCTGATCTGCCAAGCCCCGCCCTGCCCTGACTTGCTTTGCTCTGCCTTCCCCTTGTCCTGCCCTGCCTTGCCTTCCCCTGCCCTGCCCTATTTTCCCCTACCCTGCCTTGTCTTCCTGTCCTTGCTCTGCTTCACCCTGCTTTGCCTTCCCCTAACCTGCCCTGACCTGCCTTTCCCTGCCCTACCTTTGTCTGACCCGCCTTCCCTGCCTTTCCTTGCCTTACCTTGCCCTGCCCTGCTCTGCCTTGCCCTGCCCTGCTTTGAATACCTTGCCCTGCCCTTCTCTGAAATGCCTTACCTTGCCCTGCCCTGCCCTGTTCTGCCCTGCCTTGCCCTGCACTATCTTTGCCTTGCCCTGCCTGGCCCTGCCTGACCCTGCCCCGCGCTGCACTACCGTGCCCCACCCTGTCCTGCCTTGCCCTGCCTTCCCTGCTCCGACCTGCCCTGCCCTGCTCTGCCCTGCATTGCCCTGCCTTATATTGCTCTGCCCTGCCCTGCCCTGCCTTCCCTAGCTATGCCCTGCGTTGCTTTACCATGCCTTACCTTGCCTTGCCATGCCTTATCTTGCCCTGCCCTGCCTTCCCTTGCCCTGCCCTGCCTTCCCTTGCCCTGCCCTGCACTGCTTTCCCTTGCCCTGCCCTGCACTGCTTTCCCTTGCCCTACCCTGCACTGCCTTCCCTTGACCTGCCCTGCACTATCTTTGCCTTGCACTGCTTGGCCCTTCCTGACCCTGTCCCACGCTGCTCTACCCTGCCCAACCCTGTCCTGCCTTACCCTGCCTTCCCTGCTCCGACCTGCCCTGCCCTTGCCCTGCCTTCCCTTGCCCAGCCCTGCCTTCCCTGCTCCGACCTGCCCTGCCTTTCCTTGCCCTACCCTCCCCTGCCTTACCTTGCCCTGCCCTGCCGTGTCTTCCCATGCCCTGCCCAGTCCTGCCTTCCCTTGCCCTGCCCTGCCCTGCTGTCCCTTGCCCTGCCCTGCTTTGCATACCTTGCCCTGCCCTGCTTTTCCATGTCTTACCGTGCCCTGCCCTGTACTGCCCTGCCTTCCCTTGCCCTGCCCTGCCTTGCCCTGTCCTGCTTTCCCTTGCCCTACCCTGCCCTTCCATGCCCTGCCCTGCTTTCACTTGTTCTGCCCTGCCTTGCCCTGCTTTGCCATGCCTTGCCTTGCCCTGCTCTGCTCTGTCCTGCCTTTTCCTGCCCTTCCTTGTCTTCCTTTCCTTGCCCTGCCCCGCCCTGCCCTGTGTTGCTTTGCTCTGTTTTCCCCTTGACCTGCCTTGTTCTGCCATACCTTGCCCTGCCAAAACCCACCATACCCTGCCCTGCCCTACCTTGCC
Source organism: Callipepla californica brunnescens (assembly GCA_023055505.1). Taxonomy (NCBI): domain Eukaryota; kingdom Metazoa; phylum Chordata; class Aves; order Galliformes; family Odontophoridae; genus Callipepla; species Callipepla californica. The sequence goes on from JALIRH010000003.1 coordinate 68,228,539, forward strand.
TTCCCTTGCCCTGCCTTGCCCTGCCCTTGCCCTGCCCTGCCTTACCTAGCCTTGCCCTGCCCTGCCTTACCTAGCCCTGTCTTGCCCTGCACTATCTTTGCCTTGCCCTGCTTGGCCCTTCCTGGCCCTGCCCCGCCCTGTAATACCCTGCCCCACCCTGTCCTGCCTTGCCCTGCCTTCCCTGCTCCGCCCTGCCCTGCACTGCACTGCATTGCCTTGCCTTGCCCTGCCCTGCCCAGCCCAGCCTTGCCCTGATTTTCCTTGCATTGCCCTGCCAAGCCCTGCCCAGTCCTGCCCAGCCCAGCCTTGCCCTGATTTTCCTTGCCTTGCCCTGCCCGGCTGTGCCCTGCCCTGCTTTGCCCTGCCTTCCCCTACCCTGCCGTGTATTCCTTGCCTTACTGTTCCTTGATCTGCCCTGCCCCAACATGCCCTGCCTTACCTTGCCCTGCCTATCCATACCTTGCCCTGCCCTGCCTTGCCTTCCCTTGCCCTGCCCTGTTCTGCCCTGCCTTGCCCTGCAAAGACCAGCCCAGCCCAGCCTTGACCTGACTTTCCTTGCCTTGACCTGCCCTGATCTGCCCTGCCCCACCCTGCCCTGCCTTACCTTGCCCTGCCTGTACTTGCCTTGCCTTGCCTTGCCCTGCACTATCTTTGCCTTGCCCTGCCCCGCCCTGCACTACCCTGCCCCACCCTGTCCTGCCTTGCCCTGCCTTCCCTGCTCCGACCTGCCTTGCCTTGCCCTGCCCTACCTTGTCCTGCATTGTCCTGCCACGCCCCGCCTTACGCTGCCCTGCCATGCCCTTCTTTGCCCTTCCCTGCCTTGCCTTGTCTTGCCTTGCCCTGCCCTTCCTTTCCTTCCTCTGCTCTGCCCTGCCTTGTTCTGCCTTGCCTTGCCCTGCCTTGCCTTACCTTGTCCAGCCTTGCTCTGCCTTGCCCTGCCCTGCCATGCCTTGCCTGACATTGCGTTGCCCTCCCCCGCCCTGCCCTGCTCTCCCTTGCCCTGCCCTGCCCTGCTTTGCCACGCCTTTCCTTGCCCTGCCCTGCCCAGCCATTCCTTGCCTTGCATTGTCCTATCCTGTGTTGCCTTGCCCTGCCTTGCCTTTACCTTGCTCTTTCCCTTGCCCGTGACCTTACCCTGCCCTGCCATTGCTTGCCTCGCCCTGCCTTACCTTGCTATGCTCTGCCTTGCTTTGCCCCGCCCTGCCCTGCCTTGCCCTGCCCTTCTTTGCCTTCCTCTGCTCTGCCCTGCCTTGTTCTGCCTTGCCCTGCCTTACTTTCCCTTATTCAGCCTTGCTCTGCCTTGCCCTGTTCTGCCCAGCCAATCCTTGCCTTGCCTGACCTTGAATTGCCCTACCCCACCCTGCCCTGCCTTCACCTGTTCTGCCCTGCCCCGTCCAGACTTGCCCTGCCCTGTCTTGCCTTGCCGTGCCTTTCCCTGCCATGCCCGACTTTGCCCTGCCCTGCCTTGCCTTACCTTGTCCAGCCTTGCTCTGCCTTGCCCTGCTTTGCCATGCCTTGCCATTCCTTGCCTTGTGTGACCTTGAATTGCCCTACCTTGCCCTGCCCTGCCCCGCTCAGCCCTGCCTTGCCTTGCCCTACCCTTATATGCCCAGACCCAACCTGCCCTTCCTTGCCCTGCATTGCCCTGCCCCACCCTGCCTTGCTTTGCCCTGCCAAGCTCCGCTTTACCGTGCCCTGCCTTGTTTTGCCCTGCCCTACTTTGCCCTGCCTTCCCTGCCCTGCCTTTCGCTGACCCGTAGTGCCTTGCACTGCCTTACCTTGTTTTGCCCTGCCTTACATTGCCCTGCCTATCCTTGCCTTGCCTTGCCCTGCCCTGCCCTGCCTTGCCCTGCACTATCTTTGCCTTGCCCTGCTTGGCCCTGCCTGGCCCTGCCCCACCCTGTCCTGCCTTGCCCTGCCTTCCCTGCTCAGACCTGCCCTGCCCTGCACTGCCTTGCCTTGCCCTGCCCTATTTTCCCCTGCCCTGCTTTGTCTTCCTTGCCTTAACCTGCTTCACCCTGCCCTGCCTTCCCCTGCCCTTCTTTCCCCTGACCTGCCCTGCCTTGCCTTTCCCTGACCTGCCTTGCACTGCCTTGCCTTGCATTGCCCTGCCAAGCCCCGCCTTACGCTGCCCTGCCATGCCCTTCTTTGCCCTGCCTTGCCTTGTCTTGCCTTGCCTTACCCTGCCCTTCCTTGCCTTCCTCTGCTCGGCCCTGCCTTGTTCTGCCTTGCCTTGCCTTGTCCAGCCTTGCTCTGCCTTGCCCTGCCCTGCCCTGCCCTGCTATGCCTTATTTGCCCGGCTCTACCTTGCCCTGCCTTGCCCTGCCCTACTTTGCCCAGCCATGCCTTGCACTTCCCTTGCCCTTCCCTGCCTTGCCGTAACCCGCCCTGCCTTTCCTTGCTTTTCCTTGCCCTTCCTTCCCTTGTCCTGCCCTTCCATGCCTTGCCTTGCCTGACATTGCATTGCCCTACTCTGCCCTTCCCCGCCCTGCCCTGCCATGCCCTACTTTGCCCGGCCCTACCTTCCCCTGCCATGCCCTGCTCTGCACTGCCCTGCATTGCCTTGCCTTGCCTTGCCCTATTTTCCCCTGCCCTGCCTTGTCATCCTTGCCTTGACCTGCTTCACCCTGCCCTGCCTTCCCCTGCCCTTCTTTCCCCTGTCCTGCCCTGTCTTGCCTTTCCCTAACATGCATTGTCCTGACCTGTACTGCCTTGCACTGCCTTGCATTGCACTGCTTTGCCCTGCTGTGCCTTGACCTATCTTCCCTTGCCTTGTTCTGCCTTCCCTTGACTTGCCTTGCCCCGACTTGCCCTGCCCTGCCTTGCCTTACCATGCCCTACCTTGTCCTGCATTGCCCTGCGAAGCCCCGCCTTACTTTGCCCTGCCCTACCTTGCCCTGCCCTGCCTTGCCATGCCTTGCCTGACCTTGCATTGCCCTACCCTACCCTGCCCTGCCTTGCCCTGCCTTGCCCTGCCTTGCCCTGCCTTACCCTGCCTTACTTTGCTCTGCCCTACCTTGCCCTGCCCTGCCCTGCCTTGCCATGCCTGACCTTGAATTGCCCTGCCCTGCCCTGCCCTGCCTTGCCCTGCCTTACCCTGCCTTTCCTTGCCCTGTCCTACCATGCCCAACTTTGCACTACCCTTCCTTGCCCTGCTCTTCTTTGTCCTGCATTGCCCTTCCAAGCCACGCCTTACACTGCCCTGCCATGCCCTACTTTGCCCTGCTCTACCTTGCCCTGCCTTGCCGTGTCCTGCCCTGCCTTGCCTTGCCTTGCCCTGCCATGCCTTTTCCTGCCCTGCCCTTACTTTTCTTCCTCTGTTCTGCCCTGCCTTGTTCTGCCCTGCTTTGCCCTGCCTTCCCTTGCCCTGCTTTGCCTTACCTTGTCCAGCCTTGCTCTGCCTTGCCTTGCCCTGCCCTACCCTGCCTTGCCTTGCCTGACCTTGCATTGCCCTACCCTGCCCTGCATGTCTTGCCCTGCCTACCTCTGCCCTGCCTTGCTTTACTTTGTCCAGACTTGGTCTGCCTGCCCTTCCCAGCTCTGCATTGCCCTGCCCTTCCCTGTCTTGCCTTGCCTTGCCCTGCCCTGCCCTGACCTGCCTTGACCTGCCTTGACCTTCCTTGCTCTCCCTTGTTCTGCCTTCCCTTGACTTGCCCTGCCTTGCCCCGACTTGCCCTGCCCTGCCTTGCCTTGCCCTGCCCTACCTTGTCCTGCATTGCCTTGCCAAGCCCCGCCTTACCCTGCCCTGCCATGCCCTACTTTGCCCTGCCCTGCTTTGCCTTGCCTTGTCTTGCCTTGCCCTGCCCTTCCTTGCGTTCCTCTGCTCGGCCCTGCCTTGCCCTGCCTTCCCTTGACTTGCCCTGCCTTCCCTTGACTTGCCCTGCCTTCCCTTGACTTGCCCTGCCTTCCCTTGACTTGCCCTGCCTTCCCTTGACTTGCCCTGCTTTGCCATACCTTCCCCTGCTTTCCAGTGCCTTGCCTTGCCGTGCCCCGCCTTTCTTTGCCCAGCCATGCCCTACTTTGCCCTGCTCTACCTTGCCCTGCCCTGCCCTGCCTTGCCACGCCTGACCTTGCATTGCCCTACCCCACCCTGCCCTGCCTTGCCCTGCCCTTGCATACCCTACTTTGCCTGGTTCTACCTTGCCCTGCCTTGCCCTACCCTGCCCTGCCTTCTTCTGCCCTGCCCTGCCATGTTCTGCCTTGCCTTTTTTTGCCTTGCCTTGCCCTGCCCTGCCCTGCCCTATACTGCCTTCTTCTGCCTTTCCTTGTCTTACTTGCCTTGCCGTACCCTGACCTGCCCTGTTTTCCCCTGCCCTGACTTGTCTTCTTTGCCTTGCCCTGCCCTGCCGTAACCTACCTTGCCCTGTTTTACCTTGCATTGCCCTGCCCTGCCCTGCCCTGCCTTGCCTGCCCCACCCTACCCTACCCTGCCCTTCCTTGCCTTGCCCTGACCTGTCCTGCCTTGCCTTGCCTTGTCTTGCCTTGCCCTGACCTTCCTTGCCTTCCTCTGCTCGGTCCTGCCTTGTTCAGCCTTGCCATGCCCTGCCTTGCCTTACCTTGTCCAGCCTTGCCCTGCCCTGCCTTGATTTGCCTTACTTTACCCAGCTCTACCTTGCCCTGCCTTGCCCTTCCCTGCCATGCCCTAATTTGCCCAGACCTACCTTGCCCTGCCCTGCCCTGCCCTGCCTTCCCTTGCCCTGCTTTGCCATGCCTTTTATTGCCCTGCCCTGCCCAGCCTTTCCTTGCCTTGCATTGCACTACCCTGCCTTGCCTTGCCCTGCCTTGCCTTTACCTTGCTCTTCCCCTTGCCCGTGCCCTTACCCTGCCCTGCCATTGCTTGCCTCACCCTGCCTTACCTTGCTATGCTCTGCCTGGCTTTGCCCTGCCCTGCCCTGCCTTCTCTTGCCCTGTCATTAATTGCCCTGCTTTGCCCTGCCCTTCCTTGCCCTGCCCTTCCTTGCCCTGCCCTGCCATACCCTGACCCGCCCTGCACTGCCCTGTCTTGCTTTGCCCTGTCTTCTCCTGCCCTGCCTTGCCTTGATTCGCCCTGCCCTGCCCTGCCTCGCCTTGCCCTGCCCTGTTTTGCCCTGCCCTGCTCTGCTCTGACCCGCCCAGCCCTGCCTTGCTCTGCCCTGTGTTCTCTGTCTTGCCTTGCCCTTCCTTGCCCTACCCTGCCCAGCCCTGTCCATCCCAGCCTTGCCCTGCCTTCCCTATCTTTGCCTTGCCCTGCTTGGCCCTGCCTGGCCCTGCCCTTCACTACCCTGCCCCACCCTGTCCTGCCTTGCCCTGCCTTCCCTGCTCCGACCTGCCCTGCCCTGCACTGCCCTGCATTGCCTTGCCTTGCCCTGCCCTATTCTCCCCTACCCTGCCTTGTCTTCCTTTTCTTTAACCTGTGTATGGGAACTGTTGAATCACGGCCTGAACCACTGATTGATCACCTGAGGCAAGCCCTGAGTCAGCTGTAGGGGCACAACTGAGTGTGATTGGAAGGGGTGGAGTTTGACTTCACCTCTCCCAAGACCCCATTTAAAGGCTGACCACCAGCGGGGAAGGATCTCTTGTTGGAGATCCCTCCCTGGTAGAGTTGTCGGCGAGCCTCAACCATCATCAAGGTGAGCCAATCTCTTTTGCTATTTATTTGTATACCATCTACTTAAAGCCTACCAAAAATATACCATCCTTTCGCACTACTTCCTTGAAGTGCTTTCTTTAGGGTGATTTGCCCTACAATTGGCGAGCCAGGCAGGCTTAAAAAGATATATATATATATATACATATACAGTAACTAACCATGTCTTTCATTTGGAACCTTTTCAAATGGGGCAAGGGGGAGAACGTTATTCCCTTAGACCAAACAATTCCTGGTCAAATTCCAGGATTTATAGGGTCACCCTATTATGGTCTTGCCACTGTTCTTGAAAAATGGGGACCCCTGCAGGTTACAAAGAATGTTTCTCCTTCCCCAGCCCCGCTATCGGATTATTTTCAAGGCCTAGATAAGGACATACTAGTTACAAAAGAACGTCGGCTAGCTGCTTCTGCAGTGGCCTGGCCTCTAATAATGGCTTTACATAAATTAGATGTAACAAATACAAACATAGAATCTGAAAATCAGTTGTTAAGAGATCGAATTGAGAAACTGGAACAACAGTTAGGCACATTAGTAGCAAAAAAGCCTGGACTAGATGTGCCAACAAGACAAATACGTACCATATCAGTGGAGGACACCCAGGTCCCTGAAGTAGCGGACCTAGATGTTTCAGCAGTCAAGATCTCTAAATCGGATCTCGAAGCTCCATCTATGGAGGATCCGTTTGAGATCCGACCAATCATAACTCAAAAAACAAAAAAAGTGCAAGATAGACCAGCGGGAGTGCCTCCTGAGCAATGTCCCCCTGCTGAAACATGCTTGCATGTGACAGCTCGCCCATATACGGCAAGTGAATTGATGGACCTAGTACAACGGTTCAATCAAAAACCAAGGGAAAGCATGCCATCATGGCTCCTGAGGTTATGGGATGCAGGAGCTGAAAGCGTATTAGTTAGTGAGACAGAAATGTCTAAACTAGCATCTATAACCATACACCCAGCCCTGAGGCAAAGATTACATGCTGCCATCCATTATACTAATGAGAATCATTCTATTATAGGTTGGTTGATGGCAGCATGCCGCCTAACATGGCCTAACAAATCTGACATTCCACTTAATACCGGTTTATGGTCCTCTATGGAGGACCTCCAAGCATACATCCGAGAACTGGGTATGAGAGAGGCTATGTATTCAGAAAACTTTGAAAGCCCTGATACAGAAAAATTTACAGCAGGTATGCGAGACCTAATGCTACAGCAAGCCCCCTCTCACCTTTATGGGACTTTGGTTTCCATACTAAACCCCTTAGTGGCTTCGGAGGCTATCGTCCAACAGGCAGCCCAGTTGGTGGCAGACCTTGGGGAAACGGAGCGCATAAGAACTAGGCGCAATATCTGTATGAGAGAAGAAGCTGAGGCATTCCCGATTAAAACTAGGAAGCCTGTCCCACGGATACCCCGATCGGGCCCCATACGGGTATCCCAGAAGACTATGTTTAATGATCTTATACGGGCCGGGGTTGCCTTTGCTAAAATCGATGGGCAACCCAACCATGTGTTGTTACAGCTTTGGAAACAACAGATCCAGCGGGATCTGGATAGGCTAGACAGTTGGGCTGAGGTCAATGGGATGAGGTTCAATAAGGCCAAGTGCCGGGTCCTGCACTTTGGCCACAATAACCCCATGCAGTGCTATAGGCTTGGGGCAGAATGGCTTGAGGAGTGTATAGAGGAAAAGGACCTGGGGGTGTTGGTTGATGCTCGGCTCAGTATGAGCCGGCAGTGTGCCCAGGTGGCCAAGAAGGCCAATGGCATCCTGGCCTGTATTAGGAATAGTGTGGCCAGCAGGATCAGGGAGGTGATCATCCCCCTGTACTCAGCTCTGGTGCAGCTGCACCTCGAGTACTACGTTCAGTTTTGGGCCCCTCACTACAAGAAAGACATCGAGGCCCTGGAGCGTGTTCAGAGAAGGGCAACAAAACTGGTGAGGGGTCTGGAGCACAAGTCTTACAAGGAGCGGCTGAGGGAGCTGGGATTGTTTAGTTTGGGGAAAAGGAGGCTCAGAGGAGACCTCATTGCACTCTACCGCTTCCTGAAGGGAGGCTGTGGTGAGGAGGGGGTCAGCCTCTTCTCCCAGGTAATTAATGACAGGACAAGAGGGAATGGCCACAAGTTGTGCCGGGGAAGATTGAGATTAGACTTGAGGAAAAATTTTTTCTCTGAGAGAGTGGTCCGGCACTGGAATGGCCTGCCTAGGGAGGCGGTTGAGGCACCGTCACTGGCGCTGTTCAAGAAGCGATTAGATGAGGTGCTGAGGGATTTGATTTAGTGGCTTGGTAAGTAGGGATGGTGGTGTGAGGATGGTTGGACTAGATGATCTTGTAGGTCCTTTCCAACCTAATGTATCTATCAATCTATGAATCTATAAAAATTTCATAGTACTCCCAGAAAATCGGGAGTACGAATAATACAGGCAGCACCACCAACAACTTGGAATTTGGCTGACTTTATAGTCCCAAATAGAAGAAAGAAACCTCCACAGGTGTCACGGGCTACAGTGCCTGAACCACCTGCGGTAAAAGACTTAGACCTAGCGAACTTCATGCAGTAACAAAGAACTCTGATCCCTTTAGGGCCTCCAGATGTGACCGGAGGCCCTATGTAGAACTAGAGATATTTTGGTCAAATAAGAATATTCAAAAGGTGATGGCTTTAGTAGACACTGGTGCAGAGACATCAATTATATATGGAGACCCAACAAAATTTAAGGGCAATAGAGTGATGATTGGTGGGTTTGGGGGACAGACCATTCCGGTCACCCAAACATGGCTGAAACTGGGGGTTGGGCGTCTCCCACCCCGGGAGTATAAAGTGTCGATTGCCCCAGTTCCAGAATACATCTTGGGCGTAGACATTTTATGGGGTCTTGCTCTCCAGACAACTGTGGGAGAGTTCAGACCTCGACAGAGGTACATTAGTGTCTGGGCAATACAGACAGTACTGAGGGGCCATGCACAACATGAGCCAATTTGTCTGCCGAAACCACGCCGGATTACTAATGTAAGACAGTATAGACTCCCGGGGGGGCAGGAAGAAATATCAAAAACGGTGCAGGAACTAGAAAAAGTAGGTATTATAAGACCTGCACATAGTCCATATAATTCCCCCATATGGCCAGTGCGGAAGTCGGATGGGACATGGAGAATGACAGTAGATTATAGGGAATTAAATAAGGTCACGCCGCCCATCCATGCGGCCGTACCCAATATTGCTTCCCTAATGGACACACTTAGTAGAGAAATCAAGACCTACCATTGTGTCCTGGATTTGGCAAATGCATTTTTTAGTATTCCGATTGCCAAAGAATCGCAAGATCAATTTGCATTTACATGGGGAGGCAGGCAGTGGACCTTTCAGGTCCTGCCACAGGGGTACGTGCATTCACCAACATACTGTCATAACTTGGTGGCGCGTGACCTAGCTAATTGGAGAAAACCTAATAATAACGTCAACTTATACCATTACATTGATGATCTCCTGTTAACATCCGACTCACTGGAAGCAGTAGGAGAGGCGGCAGATTCATTAACCTAGGTGAAAGAGGATGGGCTATCAATCCTCAGAAGGTGCAAGGTCCAGGCCTGTCCGTAAAATTTCTGGGGGTAGTCTGGTCAGGAAAGACCAAAGTACTACCCAGTGCCATCATAGATAAGGTTCAGGCATTCCCAGTCCCTACAACAGCAAAGCAGCTGCAGGAATTTCTAGGTATATTGGGATACTGGCGTTCCTTTCTACCTCATTTGGCGCAGCTGCTGAGACCTTTGTATAGACTCACAAAAAAGGGCCAATCATGGGATTGGGGGAGAACAGAACAGGATGCTTTCCAGCAGGCAAAACAAGCGGTGAAACAAGCCCAGGCATTGGGTATATTTGATCCTACCCTCCCAGCTGAATTGGATGTTCATGTTACTCAGGATGGCTTTGGCTGGGGCCTGTGGCAACGTCAGAGTTCTGTTCGGACCCCCATTGGATTTTGGTCTCAGGTCTGGCATGGAGCAGAAGAAAGATATGGTATGATTGAAAAACAGCTATTGGCTGCCTATACTGCATTGCAAGCGGTAGAGCCAATAACCCAGACGGCTGAAGTCATAGTGAAGACCACTCTTCCAATTCAGGGGTGGGTAAGAGATCTGACCCACCTTCCTAAGACAGGGGTGGCCCAAGCACAGACAGTGGCACGATGGGTCACCTATCTCAGCCAGAGGAGTAGTCTGTCTTCCTCACCATTGAAAGAAGAACTCCAAAAGATTCTAGGCCCAGTGACGTATCACAGTGATGCACCAAAACAAACCTTGGTTGCTCCGCCAGAGAAGAGTCCCGTCCAGGAAGGAAAATATCCCATTCCTGAAGATGCCTGGTACACGGATGGGTCCAGCAAGGGCAACCCAAGTAAGTGGAGAGCAGTAGCATACCATCCTGCCACAGACCCAATATGGTTTGAAGAGGGGGATGGTCAAAGCAGCCAGTGGGCAGAGCTGCGGGCCGTGTGGATGGTTATAACCAAAGAACCTGGTGACGGTATCCTGAATATCTGCACAGATAGTTGGGCTGTGTACCGGGGGCTCACTCTTTGGATCGCACAGTGGGCTACCCAGGACTGGACTATCCACTCCCGACCGATCTGGGGCAAAGATATGTGGTTAGACATATGGAATACAGTTAAACACAGAACTGTACGTGTCTACCATGTTTCTGGTCACCGACCCCTACAGTCACCAGGAAATGATGAAGCCGACACACTGGCCCGAGTTAGATGGGTTGAGAACTCACCATCTGAGAACATCGCCTACTGGTTACATCAAAAGTTGCGGCGTGCTGGACAGAAGACCATGTGGGCAGCTGCCAAAGCATGGGGACTGCCCGTACAATTATCGGACGTAGCTCAAGCATGCCGAGACTGTGATGCCTGCTCCAGAATGAGACCGAGGTCGTTGCCTGAAACTACAGCCCATCTTGCTAGAGGACACAATCCTCTACAGCGATGGCGGGTTGATTATATTGGGCCCCTTCCTCGATCTGAGGGGGCGAGATATGCCCTAACCTGTGTTGACACCGCGAGTGGGCTAATGCAGGCCTATCCAGTACCAAAAGCCAACCAGGCATATACTATCAAGGCGCTCACAAGATTGATGGCTGCCTATGGGACACCACAAGTCATAGAGAGCGACCAAGGGACTCATTTCACGGGTGCAATGATACAACGCTGGGCAGAAGAGAACAATATTGAGTGGCGATTCCACCTGCCATACAATCCAACGGGGGCAGGCCTTATTGAGCTTTGTAATGGCATTCTCAAGGCTGCCCTGAAGACAGACTCTCAGTCTCCGCAGGGGTGGACGAAGAGACTCCACGAAACCCTTTGAGATCTGAATGAAAGACCTAGAGATGGCAGACCCAGTGCCTTGAAAATGTTGCAAACAAGGGCCTCCCCACTTAGGATCCAAATTACAGGTACAGATAACGAGGTAAGACCTCAGACTGGCCGTGAGAACAATCTTCTGCTCCCTGCCCCTGAGAACCTAAGACCAGGCACCAATAAAATAAGATGGCCTTGGAAGATGCAGGTAGGACCACGATGGTTTGGCCTACTTGCACCTTGGGGGAGATTGTTGGAGGTGGGAGGTTCGGTAGTCCCTCCTGTAATTGGTACATGGCCTACTGATATTGTGGTCAACACTCCAGTCTTTATTCCTAAAGGAACCCCTATCATGTCTCTGTGGCAGATCAGGACGCCCCCTCTAGTGCCTGATCTAATCGTGCAGCCACAGACATCGGGCCGAAAAGTTTGGTACAGGCGGCCAGGGCATGCCCCTGTACAAGCTGAAGTGTTGACCCAAGATAGGAATACGGCCTGTATCTTACCCTGGAGAGCGGACCTCCCCCTCTTGGTACCTTTGAAACATCTATATTACTCCCCGTGAGTCTATGAGTCACCGGAGGGAACCAAATGATGCTGCAGAGTTCCAAAGTTGCTATAAGATCATGCGCAACATCCGGTGATGGTCTACCTGGGACTGATGAAGAGGAGGACGGACCTGCACAACATGACCGCGTGCTTCCAGTAGACACCACCGAGCACTGGCCCAAGGAAGAACACGAGCCATACGCTGATCATCACTCATCCCAGATTACATCGATACACATCGCGACGAGTTATTATGTAAAGCGTCGCGATATATTTGGACTCTGTATTAAGGAGGGCTCAACCTACAGTTACTTAATCAGTGGTTCATGTTGTGAAGGGGTGGAGTGTGTGGGAACTGTTGAATCACGGCCTGAACCACTGATTGATCACCTGAGGCAAGCCCTGAGTCAGCTGCAGGGGCACAACTGAGTGTGATTGGAAGGGGTGGAGTTTGACTCCACCTCTCCCAAGACCCCATTTAAGGGCTGACCACCAGCAGGGAAGGATCTCTTGTTGGAGATCCCTCCCTGGTGGAGTTATCGGTGAGCCTCAACCATCATCAAGGTGAGCCAATCTCTTTTGCTATTTATTTGTATACCATCTACTTAAAGCCTACCAAAAATATACCATCCTTTCGCACTACTTCCTTGAAGTGCTATCTTTAGGGTTATTTCCCTACACCTACCCAGACCTGCCCTGTTTTCCCGTGCCCTGCCTTGACTTCCTTGCCTTGCCCTGCCAAGCCCCACCTTACCCTGCCTTGCCCTGCCCTGCCCTGCTTTGCATACCTTGCCCTTCCCTGCTTTTCCATGCCTTGCCTTGCCCTGCCCTTCCCCGCCCTGTATTCCCTTGCCCTGCCCTGCCCTGTTCTGCCCTGCCTTGCCCTGCTTGGCCCTTCCTGACACTGCCACGCACTGCACTACCCTGCCCCACCCTGTCCTGCCTTGCCCTGCCTTCCCTGCTCCGCCCTGCCCTGCACCACCCCGCATTGCCCTTCCTTATATTGCCCTGCCCTGCCTTGCCCTGCCCTGCGCTGTTCTGCCCTGTCTTGCACTACCGTCCCTTGATCTGCCCTGGCCTGCCTTCCCTTGCACTGCCCTACCTTCCTTGGCCTTGCCTGGCCCAGCCCCGCCCTGTACTACCCTGCCCCACCCTGTCCTGCCTTGCTCTGCCTTCCGTGCTTCACCCTGCCCTGCACTGTACTGCATTGCCTTGCCTTGCCCTGCAAAGCCCTGCCCAGCCCAGCCTTGCCCTGACTTTCCTTGCCTTGCCCTGCCAAGCCCTGCCCAGAACAGCCTTGCCCTGACTTTCCTTGCCTTGCCCTGCTCGGCTGTGCCCTGCCCTGCTTTGCCCTGCCTTCCTCTACCCTGCCAATTATTCCTTGCCTTGCCCTGCCCTGATCTGCCCTGCCCCGTCCTGCCCTGCCTTGCTTTGCTCTGCCTTCCCTTTGACCTTCCCTGCCTTGCCTTTTCCTGCCCTGCCCTATTTTCCCCTGCCCTGCCTTGTCTTCCTTGCCTTGCCCTGCTTCACCCTGCTTTGCCTTTCCCGAACCTGCCCTGACCTGCCTTTCCCTGCCCTACCTTGCTCTGACCCGCCTTCCCTGCCTTTCCTTGCCTTGCCTTGCCCTGCCCTGCCCTATCCTGACTTCCCCTGCCCTGCCTTGTCTTCCTTACCTTTCCTGCCCCACCCTGACCTGCCTTGTCTTCCTTACCTTTCCTGCCCCACCCTGACCTGCCTTGCTCTGACCCTCCCTGCCTTGTTTTCCTTGTCTTGCCTTGCCTTGCCCTGCCCTGACTATCCTTGCCTTGCCCTGCCTTGTTCTGCCTTACCTTGCCGTGTGAAGACCCGCATTACCCTGCCCTGCCCTGCCCTGCCGTCCCTTGCCCTGCCCTGCTCGGCCCTGCCTTGCCTTGCTCTGCCCTGCTCTGCCTTGCCCTGCCCTGCTTTGCATGCCTTACCTTGCTTTACTTTGCCCTGCCTTCCTTTGCTCTGCCCTGCTCGGCCCTGCCTTGCCCTACCCTGCTTTGCAGGCCTCACCATGCTTTACTTTGCCTTGCCCTGCCCTGCCCTGCCTTGTCCTGCACTATCTTTGCCTTGCCCTGCTTGGCCCTGCCTGGCCCTGCCCCGCCCTGTACTACCGTGCCCCACCCTGTCCTGCCTTGCCCTGCCTTCCTTGCTCCGCCCTGCCCTGCACTGCACTGCATTGCCTTGCCTTGCCCTGCCAAGCCCTGCCCAGCCCTACCTTGCCCTGACTTTCCTTGCCTTGCCCTGCCCGGCTGTGCCCTGCCCGGCTGTGCCCTGCCCTGCTTTGCCTGTCCTTCCCCTACCCTGCCGTGTATTCCTTGCCTTGCCCTGCCCTGATCTGCCCTGCCCCGCCCTGTTTTGCTTTGCTCTGCCTTCCCCTTGACCTGCCCTGCCTTGCCTTCCGCTGCCCTGCCCTTTTTTCCCCTGCCCTGCCTTGTCTTCCTTGCCTTGCCCTGCTTCACCCTGCTTTGCCTTCCCCTAACCTGCTGTAAAGTAAGCAAAGGTGGTGACAGAGCTTTTATTTGAGGTAGTGCCGCTACAGAAAGAGATGTTACAGATAAGGGGGAACGAACTCACCCCTCCCGGCGACCGTTTAGGCTGAGGAACGCAGCCGCCTCTCGTTCGAACGCTGGCGCGCCGGAAGGAAGAGAGCCAGAGAGGGGGGAGGCAACCCGCGCAGGCTCCGAGCGGATCTGTGCTCCCGGAAGCACCTCCGGAAGCACCACCGAGAGGGAGAGAGTGAGAGGTCGGGTGGACCTGGGCTCCTCCGCTCCGGTCACTCAGATGCTCATTCACTGGTTCAGGCTGTGACCAGGCAATCCCACTACACTCCACGCCTTCACAGCATGAACCAGCAACTGAGCAGGTTGAGCATAATCTCCTGCTGTTCCGATGGCTCAAAATACCAAGTACATCGCGACGCGTGTACAATACCCGCCCCAATATAGAATGTTAAGGCACTGAAGGCCATTATTTGTAGTCCCTTCTTGTGGTTTTCTTGGGCCAGTACTTGATGTTCCTTCCAGAGTCGTATCTTCTTTAAGGACCAGTAGGTTCACACTCAACAGTTGCCGAAAGTTCAGCAGTCCACCACCGGATGTCATGATGTTTCCTCATGGTCACTGGAGCATGCTGGAGTGGTGTTGCTCCTGCCGGCTGTCCTGTGAACTTCATAACCTCAAAGGGAGTAATACAGATGTTTAACAGGTACAGGGAGGGGTAAGTCTGCCCTCCATGATAAGATACAGGCTGTATTTCGGTCTTGAGTCAATACCTCTGCCTGTACTGGAGCATGGCCTGGCCTTCGATACCATACCCTTTGGCCTGATATCTGTGGTTGGATCAGTATATCAGGTACCAAGGGGGGAGTTCTAATTTGCCACAAGGACATGATTAATGTCCCCTTTGCAATGAAAATCGGAGTGTCAACTACAACCTCTGTTGGCCATGCACCGACCACAGGAGGGTTTACTGATCCCCCAACCTCTAACAATCTCCCCCAAGGTGCAAGGAGACCACACCATTTTGGTCCTACTTGCACCTTCCAAGGCCATTTTACCTTGTGTTTCCCAGGCTCTAGGTCATCAGGGGCAGGGAGCAGAAGATTATTCATGGTGCCAACTTGGGGCTTAAGTTTGGTGTCTTTGCTAGTGATTTGTATCCTAAGTGGGGAGGCCCAAGTTGTCTGCAACATTCTTAAAGCGCTGGGTCTGCCATCCCTCGGTCTCTCATTTAAGTCCCGCAGGGTTGCATAAAGCCTCTTGGTCCACCCCTGCAAGGACTGTGAATCTGCCTTCAGAGCAGCCTTCAGGATTCCGTTATACCTTTCTATTAAGCCTGCTCCCGTTGGATTATAGGGCAGGTGAAACCGCCATTCCATGTTGTTTTCTTCAGCCCACTTTTGTACAGTTGTACCTGTGAAATGTGTACCTTGGTCACTCTCCATGACCTCAGGAGTCCCATATGATGCCATCAACCTAGTTAGAGCTTTAATGGTATAGGCTTGGTTTGCCTTCGCTACAGGATAGGCTTGCATCAATCCACTTGCTGTGTCAACACAGGTTAGGGCATATCTGGCCCCCTCAGATCGAGGAAGGTTGCCTATGTAATCGATCTGCCATCGTTGTAAAGGGTTGTGTCCTCTGGCACGATGGGCCGTTGTTTCTGGCAGAGGTCATGGTCTCATTCGTGAGCAAGCGTCACAGTCCTGACATGCCTGGACAATATCCGGTAACTGTATGGGCAGCCCCCATGCTTTAGCTGTTGCCCACATGGTTTTCTGTCCTGCATGCGGTAATTTCCGATGCAACCAATGGGCAATATTTTCGGCTGATGTATTTCCTAGCCATCGAACTCGAGCCAGAGTGTCAGCTTCATCATTACCTGGCGACTGCAAGGGTTGATGTCCAGAAACGTGGTATGCTTGTACAGTCCTGTCCCTAACCACGTTCCATATATCAACCCACATATCTTTGCCCCAGATAGGTCGAGCATGGATCGTCCAGTCCTGAGTGGCCCACTGTGCTATCCAGAGCGTGAGCCCTCGGTAGACTGCCCAGCTATCTGTGCAGACATTCAATGCGCCATCGCCTGGTTCTTGAGTTATCACCATCCACACAGCTCGTAGCTCAGCCCACTGGCTACTTTGTCCATCCCCTTCGTCGAACCATATTGTTTCAGTTGAGGGTTGGTATGCGACAGCTCGCCACCTACTTGGGTTCCCTCTGCTGGATCCATCTGTGTACCAGGCATCTTCTGGAATAGGGTATTTCCCCTCCTGTACAGGACTCTTCTCTGGACGAGTGACAATTATTTCCTCAGGTGTTTCACTGTGATATGTTACTGGGCCAAGTATCTTCTGCAGTTCTTCCTTCAGTGGAGATGATGACAGGCGGCTTCTCTGACTGAGGTAGGCAACCCAGCGTGCCACCGTTTGTGATTGGGCCACCCCTGTCTTAGGGATGTGGGTTAGATCTTTTACCCACCCCTGAATTGGCAAAGTTGTTTTAACAATAACTTCTGCAGTTTGAGTTATCGGTTCTACCGCCTGCCGTGCAGAATAGGTAGCCAATAACTGCTTTTCAACCATGCTGTATCTTTCTTCTGCTCCGTGCCAAACCTGTGACCAGAACCCAATGGGGGTCCGAACAGAACTCTGGCGCTGCCACAGACCCCAGCCAAACCCTTCTTGAGTTACATGCACATCTAGTTCGGCTGGAAGGGTTGGATTGAATACACCCAGTGCCTGGGCCTGTTTAACAGCTATTTTTGCCTGCTGGAAGGCATCTTGCTCCATTTTACCCCAATCCCATACTTGGCCTTTTTTTGTTAATCGATAGAGAGGTTTTAGGAGTTGTGCTAAGTGGGGTATAAAGGATCGCCAGTATCCTAATATACCCAAGAACTCCTGCAACTGTTTTGGTGTTGTGGGAACGGGGAACGCTTGAATCTTATCTACGATCGCGCTGGGTAAGACCTTAGTCTTACCTGACCAGATAACGCCCAGGAATTTAACTGATAGCCCCGGTCCTTGGACTTTCTGTGGGTTTATAGCCCATCCTTTTTCCTGTAAATAAGCGGTTAATGATGGTAATGCCTTCTCTAATGCCTCAATTGAGTTGGATGTCAGCATCAGATCATCAATGTAATGGTACATTTTGACGGTAGATGGTTTATTCCAATTTGCCAAGTCACGTGCTATCAGGTTATGGCAGAATGTAGGTGAATGCACGTATCCCTGAGGTAGGACTTGAAAAGTCCACTGCCTGCCCTCCCATGTAAATGCAAACTGGTCTTGAGATTCCTCAGCAATTGGAATGCTAAAAAATGCATTTGCTAAATCCAAAACACAATGATATGTTTCTATTTCTCTACTTAACGTATCCATGAGGGAGGCAATGTTGGGTACGGCTGCGTGTATCGGTGGAGTGACTTTATTTAGTTCTCTGTAGTCTACCGTCATTCGCCATGTACCATCTGACTTCCTGACTGGCCATATGGGGGAGTTGTATGGGCTGTGTGCAGGTCTAATAATCCCTACTCTCTCCAATTCCTGCACAGTCTTGGTAATTTCTTCTTGCCCACCAGGGAGTCTGTATTGTTTCGTATTTGTTATCCGGCGGGGTTGTGGCAAACAAATGGGCTCCATTTTTGCATGGCCCCTTAAAATTGCCTGCACTGCCCAGATACTAATACATCTTTCCCTTAGTCTGAACTCTCCCACAGTGGTCTGGAGAGTCAGACCCCACAAGATGTCTATCCCCAATATGTACTCTGGAACTGGGGCAATAGATACCTTGTACTCCTGAGGTGGAAGACGTCCAACCCCCAGTTTCAACCACGTTTGGGTTACGGGGATCATCTGCCCCCCAAACCCACCTATCATAGCCTTAGTGCCCAGGAATTTATTTGGGTCCCCATATATGATGGATGTTTCTGCCTCAGTATCTACCAGCGACATCACTCGTTGTACACTCTTTCTTGGCCAATGAATACTTAATTCAACATAGGGTCTCTGGTCTCCTGTAGAGACCCTAGTCCTGGGGAATTTTGACTCCCCTGTCATGCCATCAGCTCTGCAATCCCCAAGTCTTTTTCCTCTGACGGCTCGACTGTGGCTGCCCGGGCCGCCTGAGGAGGTTTACGTCTTTTCGATGGCACCATGAAATCTTCCAGATTCCATGTGTCTTGTGGAATGTGTTCTATAAATCGAATTCCTTCCCTTTTGGGAGAGGACCGGAATCTTTGATCATTGGGCAACTGTTTCCATAGTTGTAGTAATACCTGATTAGGCTGCCCATCAATCTTTTCAAATCGAACTCCTGCTCTCAGCAGGTCATTAAACATCTGTCTTCTCGATACTCTGATGGGTCCAGATTGGATTACCTTAGAGGCTGGTCTCCTAGGTCGTGGTGGTGGATGGATCTCTGAACTTTCCACCACCATTCGGACATTGCGCCTAGCGCGCAGGCGCTCTGTCTCCCCCAGATCTGCCACCAATTGGGCAGCCTGTTGTATGATGGCCTCTGAGGCCACTAGGGGGTTCAGTATGGATACCAAAGTACCATACTGATGAGATGGAGCTTGCTGCAGGATAAGGTCTCTCATTCCTGCTGAGAATTTCATCAGGTCTGGGCTCTCAAAATCTTCCTCATAGATTGCCTCTCTCATACCCAGTTCCTGAACATAATTTTGCAGATCTTCCATAGAAGACTATAGACCTGTATTTAAAGGGATGTCACTTTTGTTTGGCCATGTTATACGGCACGCAGCTGTTAACCATTTAATTAAGGAATGATTTTCATCATTATGTTGGACGGTGGCATATAGCCTCTGTCTGAGGGCAGGGTGAATGGTAATGGATGCCAGTTTTGAAATTTCTGGCCCATTTACCATAACACCTTCTGCCCCCATGTCCCATAAGCGGAGCAGCCATGCTGGTACACTCTCTCTTGGTTTTTGTCTAAACCGCTGCAATAAATCCATCAGTTCAGCTGCTGTATATGGGCGAGCTGTTACATGAAAAGTGCTATGGGCAGGGGGCCACTGGTCAGGGGGTAGCCCCACTGGTCTATCCTGTATTTTTTTTGTTTTTTGGGTTACAACTGGTCGGATCTCAAAGGGATCTAGCTCGAGTGGAACTTCGAGATCCGATCTTTTAGTGCCTTCATCTTCAGAAACCAGATTATGTGGGTTGTCTTCTACAGGGTCCCCGGTGACTTCTAGGGAGATATTCCGGACCTTCCGTATGGGAGTGACCGGTTTTGGTGTTTTTCCTGTCAAAATTGCAATTTGTCTTTCTAATTCTTCGATACGGTCACGCAAGAGTTGATTTTCATCAAGCAGATCCCCTTCAGATGTGTTCATCTGGTTTAAGGCTATCAGCAGCGGCCATGCCACCGTAGACGCAGCTAATTGCCGCTCCCGAGTAGTCAGTACGTTTTTAGTCAGAGAGAGAAAATAGTCAGCTAGTCGGGACGGGGATTCATGGAGGTTTCCTCCATTTCGCAGGGGGCCCCATTTTTCAATAATAACAGCAACCCCGTGGTATGGGGATCCTAGAAATCCCGGGATATGACCGGGCAAAAGGTCATTTAAGGGGGTGGTCTTTCCCCATGAAAACCACCCCACGATGTTACTTAGAAGGGTCATAGTGAATGTTTTTAAAAGGTATTAGGCTGCCTGGCTCGCCAAGTGTAAAGCAAGCAAAGGCGGTGACAGAGCTTTTATTTGAGGTAGTGGCGCTATAGAAAGAGATGTTACAGATAAGGGGGAACGAACTCACCCCTCCCAGTGACCGTTTAGGCTGAGGAACGCAGCCGCCTCTCGTTCGAACGCTGGCGCGCCGGAAGGAAGAGAGCCAGAGAGGGGGGAGGCAACCCGCGCAAGCTCTGAGCGGATCTGTGCTCCCGGAAGCACCTCCGGAAGCACCACCGAGAGGGAGAGAGCGAGAGGTCGGGTGGACCTGGGCTCCTCCGCTCCAGTCACTCAGATGCTCATTCACTGGTTCAGGCTGTGACCAGGCAATCCCACTACACCTGCCCTGCCCTGCCCTGCCCTGCCCTGCACTGCCCTGCGTTGCCTTGCCTTGCCCTGCCAATCCCTGCCCAGCCCAGCCTTGCCCTGACTTTCCTTTCCTTGCCCTGCCCAGCCCAGTCTTGCCCTGACTTTCCTTGCCTTGCCCTGCCCGGCTGTGCCCTACCCTGCTTTGCCCTGCCTTCCCCTACCCTGCTGTGTATTCCTTGCCTTGCCCTGCCCTGCCCTGCCCTGATCTGCCCTGCCCTGCCGTGCCCTGTCTTGCTTTGCTCTGCCTTCCCCTTGACCAGCCCTGCCTTGCCTTCCCCTTCCCTGCCCTATTTTCCCCTGCCCTGCCTTGTCTTCCTTGCCTTGCCCTGCTTCACCCTGCTTTGCCTTCCCCTAACCTGCCCTGACCTGCCTTTCCCTGCTCTACCTTGCTCTGACCCGCCTTCCCTGCCTTTCCTTGCCTTACCTTGCCTTGCCCTGCCCTGCCCTATCCTGACTTCCCCTGCCCTGCCTTGTCTTCCTTCCCTTGCCTGCCCCACCCTTACCTGCCTTGCTCTGACCCGCCCTGCCTTGCCCTGCCTTGTTCTGCCTTACCCTGCCCTGCGTAGCCCCGCCTTACCCTGCCTGCCCTACCTTGCCTTGCCTTCCCTTGCCCTGCCCTGCTCTGCCTTGCCCTGCTCTGCATGCCTTGCCCTGCCCTGCCTTGTTCTGCCTTACCCTGCCCTGCGTAGCCCCGCCTTACCCTGCCTGCCCTACCTTGCCTTTCCTTGCCTTGCCCTGCCCTGCTCTGCCTTGCCCTGCTCTGCATGCCTTCCCCTGCCCTGCTTTGCCATGCCTTACCTTGCCCTGCCCTTCCTTTCACTGCCCTGCCCTTCCCTGCCTTCCCTTTCCCTGCGCTGCCCTGCCCTGTTCTGCCCTGCCTTGCACTGCACTATCTTTGCCTTGCCCTGCCTTCCCTGCTATGCCCTGCCCTGCCCTGCACTGCATTGCTTTGCCTTGCCCTACCCTGCCCTGCCCAGCCCAGCCTTGCCTTAATTTTCTTGCCTTACCCTGCCCAGCCCTACCCAGCCCAGGCTTGCCCTGGCTTTCCTTGCCTTGCCTTGCCCGGCTGTGCCCTGACCTGCTTTGCCCTGCCTTCCCCTACCCTGCCGTGTATTCCTTGCCTTGCCCTGCCCCACCCTGCCCTGCCTTACCTTGCCTTGCTTCACCTTGCCTTGCATTGCCTTGCCTTGCCCTGACTTGCCCTGCACTATCTTTGCCTTGCCCTGCTTGGCCCTGCCTGACCCTGCCCCGTCCTGCACTACTCTGCCCCACCCTGTCCTGCCTTGCCCTGCCTTCCCTGCTCCGACCTGCCCTGCATTGCCCTGCCCTGCATTGCCCTGCCCTGCCCTGCCTTCTTTAGCCCTGCCCTGCTCCGCCCTGCTCTGCCTTCCCTTGCACTGCCCAGCCTTCCCTTGCCCAGTTCTGCCCTGCCCTGCCTTGCCCTGCCCTGCTTTGCCGTGCCTTGCCTTGCCCTGCCTATCCTTGCCTTGCCCTGCCCTATTTTCCCCGCCCTGCCTTGTCTTCGTTGCCTTGACCTGCTTCACCCTGCTCTGCCTTCCCCTGCCCTTCTTACCCCTGACCTGCCCTGACTTTCCCTGACCTGCCGTGGCGTGACCCCTACTCCCTTGCACTGCCTTACCTTGCTTTGCCCCACACTACCCTGACGCACCCTGCCCTGCCTAACCTTGCCTTGCCCTGCCTTGTTCTGCCTTGCCTTGTTTTGCCTTGCCCTGATGCATCCTGCCCTGCCTTCCCTTGCCCTGCCATGCCCTGCTTTGCCATGCTTTGTTTTGCCCTGCCATGCCCTCCCCTGCCTTCTTCTGCCCTTCCTTGTCTTCCTTGCCTTGCTCTACACTGACCTGCCCTGTTTTCCCCTACCCTGCCTTGTCTTCCTTTCCTTCCCCTGCCCTGCCGTTCCCTACCTTACCCTGCCTTACCTTGCATTGCCCTACCCCGACTTGCTTTGCCATGCCTTGCCTTGCCCTGCCCTGCCCTTCCTTGCCTTCCTCTGCTCGGCCGTGCCTTGTTCAGCCTTGCCTTGCCCTGCCTTGCCTTACTTTGATCAGCCTTGCCCTGCCCTGCCCTGCTATGCCTTACTTTCCCCGGCTCTACCTTGCCCTGCCTTGCCCTGCCCTGCCATGCCCAAATTTGCCCAGACCTACCTTGCCCTGCCATGCCCTGCCTTACCTTGCCCTGCCCTGCCTTCCCTTGCAATGCCCTGCCTTGCTCTGCCCTGCCCTGCATTACCCTACCCTGCTTTGCCATGCCTTTCCTTGCCCTGCCCTGCCTATACCTTGCCCTGCCCTGCCCAGCCTTTCCTTGCCTTGCATTGCCCTACCCTGCCTTGCCTTGCCCTGCCTTGCCTTTACCTTGCTCTTCCCCTTGCCCATGCCCATACCCTGCCCTGCCATTGCTTTCCTCACCCTGCCTTACCTTGCAATGCTCTGCCTTGCTTTGCCCAGCCTTGCCCTGCCCTGCCATGCCCTACTTTGCCATGCCTTGCCATGCCCTGCCCTGCCTTGCCCTGCCGTGCTTTGTCATGCCTTGCCTTGCCCTGCCCTGCCTTACCCTGCCTTGCCCTGCCCTGCGCTGCCCTGCCTTACATTGTTCTGCCCTGCCCTGCCCTGCCTTCCCTAGCCCTGCCCTGCCCCGCCCTGCTTTGCCATGCCTTGCCATGCCCTGCCCTGCCTTGCCCTGCCGAGCTTTGCCATGCCTTGCCTTGCCCTGCCCTGCCTTACCCTGCCTTGCCCTGCCCTGCGCTGCCCTGCCTTACATTGTTCTGCCCTGCCCTGCCCTGCCTTCCCTAGCCCTGCCCTGCCCCGCCCTGCTTTGCCATGCCTTGCCATGCCCTGCCCTGCCTTGCCCTGCCGAGCTTTGCCATGCCTTGCCTTGCCCTGCCCTGCCTTACCCTGCCTTGCCCTGCCCTGCTCTGCCTTCCCTATCCTTGCCCTGCTTTGCCGTGCCTTGCCTTGCCCTTGCTATCCTTGCCTTGCCCTGACTTCCCTTGCCCTTCCCTTGGCCTGCCCTGCCCTGCCTTGCCTTGCCCTGCCCTATTTTCCCCACCCTGCCTTGTCTTCGTTGCCTTGACCTGCTTCACCCTGCTCTGCCTTCCCCTGCCCTTCTTTCCCCTGACCTGCCCTGCCTTGCCTTTCCCTGACCTGCCTTGTCGTGACCCGTACTCCCTTGCACTGCCTTACCTTGCATTGCCCCACACTACCCTGACGCACCCTGCCCTGCCTAACCTTGCCTTGCCCTGCCTTGTTCTGCCTTGCCTTGTTTTCCCTTGCCTTGATGCACCCTGCCCTGACTACCCTTGCCCTGCCCTTCCCTGCTTTGCCATGCCTTGCCTTGCCCTTGCACTGCCTTACCTTGCCCTGCCCTGTACTGCCCTGCCTTCCCTTGCCCTGCCTTCCCTTGTCCTGCCCTGCCCTTCCATGCCCTGCCCTGCTTTCACTTGTTCTGCCCTGCCTTGCCCTGCTTTGACATGCCTTGCCTTGCCCTGCTCTGCCTTACCTTGCCCTGCCATGCCCTTCCCTGCCTTGCCTTGTCTTCCCTTGCCCCTCCTTCACCTGTTCTGCCCTGTCCTGCCGTGCCCTGCCCTTCCCTGCCCAGCCTTGCCCTGCTTTGCCATGCCTTGCCTTGCCCTGCTCTGCCCTGTCCTGCCTTCTCCTGCCCTTCCTTGTCTTCCTTTCCTTGCCCTGCCCCGCCCTGCCCTGTGTTGCTTTGCTCTGCCTTCCCCTTGACCTGCCTTGTTCTGCCATACCTTGCCCTGCCAAGCCCCGCCATACCCCGCCCTGCCCTACCTTGCCTTCCCTTGCCCTGCCTTGCCTTCCCTTGCCTTGTCCTGCCTTACCTAGCCTTGCCCTGCCCTGCCCTGCTGTCTCTTGCCCTGCTTGGCTCTGCCTTGCCCTGCCCTGCTTTGCCCTGCCTTAACTTACTCTGCCTTGCCCTGCCCTGTCTTCCCTTGCCCTGCCCTGCACTATCTTTGCCTTGCTCTGCTTGGCTCTGCCTTCCCCTACCCTGCCGTGTATTCCTTGCTTTGCCGTTCCTTGATCTGCCCTGCCCCACCATGCCCTGCCTTACCTTGCCCTGCCCTGCCTTGCCTTCCCTTGCCCTGCCCTGTTCTGCCCTGCCTTGCCCTGCCAAGACCAGCCCAGCCCAGCCTTGACCTGACTTTCCTTGCCTTGACCTGCCCTGATCTGCCCTGCCCCACCCTGCCCTGCCTTAACTTGCCCTGCCTATCCTTGCCTTGCCTTGCCTTGCCCTGCACTATCTTTACCTTGCCCTGCTTGGCCCTGCCCCACCCTACACTACCCTGCCCCATCCTGTCCTGCCTTGCCCTGCCTTCCCTGCTCTGACCTGCCTTGCCTTGCCCTGCATTGCCTTGTCCTGCATTGCCCTGCCACGCCCCACCTTACGCTGCCCTGCAATGCCCTTCTTTGCCCAGCCCTGCCTTGCCTTGTCTTGCCCTGCCCTTCCTTTCCTTCCTCTGCTCTGCCTTGCCTTGTTCTGCCTTTCCTGCCCTGCCTTGCCTTACCTTGTCCAGCCTTGCTCTGCCTTGCCCTGCTCTACCCTGCCCTGCCTGACATTGCGTTGCCCTACCCCACCCTGCCCTGCTCTCCCTTGCCCTGCCCTGACCTGCCCCACTATCCCTTGCCCTGCCCTGCCCTGCTCTGCCCTGCCCTTCCTTGTCTTCCTTGCCTTGCCCTACCCTGACCTGCCCTGTTTTCCCCTGCCCTGCCTTGTCTTCCTTGCCTTCCCCTGCCCTGCCGTACCCTACCTTGCCCTGCCTTACCTTGCATTGCCCTGCCCTGCCTTGCCTGCCCCACCCTATCCTACCCTGCCCTGCCTTGCCTTGCCCTGACCTGCCCTGCCCTTCCTTGCCTTCCTCTGCTCGGCCCTGCCATGTTCAGCCTTGCTTTGCCCTGCCCTGCCCTGCTATGCCTTACTTTCCCTGGCTCTACCTTGCCCTGCCTTGCCCTGCCCTGCCATGCCCTAATTTTCCCAGACCTACCTTACCCTGCCATGCCCTGCCCTGCTATGCCTTACTTTCCCCGGCTCTACCTTGCCCTGCCTTGCCCTGCCCTGCCATGCCCTAATTTGCCCAGACCTACCTTGCCTTGCCCTGCCTTCCTTTGCCCTCCCCTGCCTTCCATTGCCCTGCCCTGCCCTGCCTTGCCATGCCTTCCCCTTGACCTGCCTTGTTCTGCCATACCTTGCCCTGACAAACCCACCATACCTTGCCCTGCCCTACCTTGCCTTCCCTTGCCCTGCCTTGCCTTCCCTTGCCCTGCCCTGCCTTGTCCTTTCCTGCCCTTCCCTCCCCTATTCTGCCCTGCCTTGCCCTGCCTTGCCCTGCACTATCTTTGCCTTGCCCTGCTTGGCCCTGTCTGGCCCTGCCCCGCCCTGTAATACCCTGCCCCACCCTGTCCTGCCTTGCCCTGCCTTCCCTGCTCCGCCCTGCCCTGCCCTGCATTGCCCTGTCAAGCCCTGCCCAGCCCAGCCTTGCCCTGACTTTCCTTGCCTTGCCCTGCCCGGCTGTGTCCTGCCCTGCTTTGCCCTGCCTTCCCCTACCCTGCCGTGTATTCCTTGCTTTGCCGTTCCTTGATCTGCCCTGCCCCACCATGCCCTGCCTTACCTTCCCCTGCCCTGCCCTATTTTCCCCTGCCCTGCCTTGCCTTCCCTTGCCCTGCTCTGTTCTGCCCTGCCTTGCCCTGCCAAGACCAGCTCAGCCCAGCCTTGACCTGACTTTCCTTGCCTTGACCTGCCCTGATCTGCCCTGGCCCACCCTGCCCTGCCTTACCTTGCCCTTCCTATCCTTGCCTTGCCTTGCCCTGCACTATCTTTGCCTTGCCCTGCTTGGCCCTGCCCCACCCTGCACTACCCTGCCCCACCCTGTCCTGCCTTGCCCTGCCTTCCCTGCTCCGACCTGCCTTGCCTTGCCCTGCCCTACCTTGTCTTGCATTGTCCTGCCACGCCCCGCCTTACGCTGCCCTGCCATGCCCTTCTTTGCCCTTCCCTGCCATGCCTTGTCTTGCCTTGCCCTGCCCTTCCTTTCCTTCCTCTGCTCTGCCCTGCCTTGTTCTGCCTTGCCTTGCCCTGCCTTGCCTTACCTTGTCCAGCCTTGCTCTGCCTTGCCCTGCCCTGCCATGCCTTGCCTGACATTGCGTTGCCCTCCCCCGCCCTGCCCTGCTCTCCCTTGCCCTGCCCTGCCCTGCCCAGCCATTCCTTGCCTTGCATTGTCCTACCCTGTGTTGCCTTGCCCTGCCTTGCCTTTACCTTGCTCTTTCCCTTCCCCGTGACCTTACCCTGCCCTGCCATTGCTTGCCTCGCCCTGCCTTACCTTGCTATGCTCTGCCTTGCTTTGCCCCGCCCTGCCCTGCCTTGCCCTGCCCTTCTTTGCCTTCCTCTGCTCTGCCCTGCCTTGTTCTGCCTTGCCCTGCCTTACCTTCCCTTATTCAGCCTTGCTCTGCCTTGCCCTGTTCTGCCCAGCCAATCCTTGCCTTGCCTGACCTTGAATTGCCCTACCCCGCCCTGCCCTGCCTTCACCTGTTCTGCCCTGCCCCGTCCAGACTTGCCCTGCCCTGTCTTGCCTTGCCGTGCCTTTCCCTGCCATGCCCGACTTTGCCCTGCCCTGCCTTGCCTTACCTTGTCCAGCCTTGCTCTGCCTTGCCCTGCTTTGCCATGCCTTGCCATTCCTTGCCTTGTGTGACCTTGAATTGCCCTACCTTGCCCTGCCCTGCCTTCACCTGTTCTGCCCTGCCCCGCTCAGCCCTGCCTTGCCTTGCCCTACCCTTATATGCCCAGACCCAACCTGCCCTTCCTTGCCCTGCATTGCCCTGCCCCACCCTGCCTTGCTTTGCCCTGCCAAGCTCTGCTTTACCGTGCCCTGCCTTGTTTTGCCCTGCCCTACTTTGTCCTGCCTTCCCTGCCCTGCCTTTCGCTGACCCGTAGTGCCTTGCACTGCCTTACCTTGCTTTGCCCTGCCTTACATTGCCCTGCCTATCCTTGCCTTGCCTTGCCCTGCCCTGCCCTGCCTTGCCCTGCACTATCTTTGCCTTGCCCTGCCTGGCCCTGCCTGGCCCTGCCCCGCCCTGCCTTCCCTGCTCAGGCCTGCCCTGCCCTGCACTGCCTTGCCTTGCCCTGCCCTATTTTCCCCTGCCCTGCCTTCTCTTCCTTGCCTTAACCTGCTTCACCCCACCCTGCCTTCCACTGCCCTTCTTTCCCCTGACCTGCCCTGCCTTGCCTTTCCCTGACCTGCCTTGTCCTGACCCGTACTGCCTTGCACTGCCTTGCCTTGCATTGCCCTGCCCTGCCATGCCTTGACCTACCTTGCCTTGCCTTGTTCTGCCTTCCCTTGACTTGCCCTGACTTGCCCTGCCCTACCTTGCCTTGCCCTGCCAAGCCCCGCCTTACGCTGCCCTTCCATGCTCTACTTTGCCCTGCCCTACCTTGCCCTGCCCTGCCCTTCCCTGCCATGCCTTGCCTTGCCCTGCCTTTACTTGCCTCGTTCTGACTTACCCTGCAATGCTCTGCCTTGCTTTTCCCCGCCTTGCCCTGCTTTGCCCTGCCCTGCCCTGCCTTGCCGTGCCCTGCCCTGCTCTACCTTGTCCTGCATTGCCCTGCCAAGCCCCGCCTTACCCCGCCCTGCCATGCCCTTCTTTACCCTGCCCTGCCTTGCCTTACCTTGTCCAGCCTTGCTCTGCCTTGCCCTCCTCTGCCTTCCTTTGCCATGCCCTGCTTTGTCCGGCCCTTCCCTGCCCTGCCCTGCTTTGCCATGCCTTGCCTTGCCCTGCTCTGCCTTTCCTTGCCTTGCATTGCCCTGCCCTGCCCTGCCTTTCCTTGCCTTGCATTGCCCTACCCTGCCTTTACTTGCCTTGCCCTGCCTTACCTTGCTATGCTCTGCCTTGCTTTTCCCCGTCCTGCCCTGCCTTTTCTTGCCCTGTCATTCCTTGCCCTTCTTTGCCCTGCCCTGCCCTGCTTTGCCCTGCCCTGCCCTACCTTGCCCTTACCTGCCCTGCCTTGCCTTGTCTTGCCTTACCATGCCCTTCCTTGCCTTCCTCTGCTCGGCCCTGCCTTGCCCTGCCTTGCCTTGTCTTGTCCAGCCTTGCTCTGCCTTGCCCTGCCCTGGCCTGCCCTGCCCTGCCATGCCTTGCCTTGCCTGATATTGCATTGCCCTACCCCTCCCTGCCCCGCTTTGCCCTGCCCTGCCCTACCCTGCTATGCCTTATTTGCCCGGCTCTACCTTGCCCTGCCTTGCCCTGCCCTACTTTGCCCAGCCATACCTTGCCCTTCCCTGCCTTTCCGTGACCCGCCCTGCCCTGCCTTTCCTTGCTTTTCCTTGCTCTGCCTTCCCTTGTCCTGCCCTGCCATGCCTTGCCTTGTCTGACATTGCATTGCCCTACTCTGCCCAGCCCCGCCCTGCCCTGCCATGCCCAACTTTGCCCGGCCCTACCTTCCCCTGCCATGCCCTGCCCTGCCCTGCCTTGCCTTGCCCTGCCCTACTTTGCCCAGCCATACCTTGCCCTTCCCTTGCCCTTCCCTGCCTTGCCGTGACCCGCCCTCCCCTGCCTTTCCTTGCCCTGCCTTCCCTTGTCCTGCCCTGCCATGCCTTGCCTTGCCTGACATTGCATTGCCCTACCCTGCCCTGCCCCGCCATGCCCTACTTTGCCCGGCCCTACCTTCCCCTGCCATGCCCTGCCCTGCCCTGCCTTGCCTTGTTTTGCCTTGCCTTGCCCTGCCCTTCCTTTCCTTCCTCTGCTCTGCCCTGCCTTGCCTTGCCTTGTTTTGCCTTGCCTTGCCCTGCCCTTCCTTTCCTTCCTCTGCTCTGCCCTGCCTTGTTCTGCCCTGCTTTGCCTTGCCTTCCCTTGCCCTGCTTTGCCTTACCTTGTCCAGCCTTGCTCTGCCTTGCCTTGCCTGACATTGCATTGCCCTACCCTGCCCTGTATGCCTTGCCCTGCCCAGCCTTGCCCTGCCTTCCTCTGCCCTGCCGTGATTTACTTTGTCCAGACTTGCTCTGCCTGCCCTTCCCAGCTCTGCAGTGCCCTGCCCTTCCCTGTCTTGCCTTACCCTGCCCTGCCATGCCCTACTTTGCCCTGCCCTGCCCTGCCCTGCCTTGTCTTGCCTTGCCCTGCCCTTCCTTGCATTCCTCTGCTCGGCCCTGCCTTGTTCTGCCTTGACTTGCCCTGCCCTGCCTTCCCTTGACTTGCCCTGCCTTGCCCTGCTTTGCCATGACTTCCCCTGCTTTCCAATGCCTTGCCTTGCCCTGCCATGCCCTACTTTGCCCTGCCCTGCCTTGCCTTGTCTTGCCTTGCCCTGCCCTTCCTTGCATTCCTCTGCTCGGCCCTGCCTTGTTCTGCCTTGACTTGTCCTGCCCTGCCTTCCCTTGACTTGCCCTGCCTTGCCCTACCTTGCCCTGCTTTGCCATGACTTCCCCTGCTTTCCAATGCCTTGCCTTGCCCTGCCATGCCCTACTTTGCCCTGCTCTACCTTGCCCTGCCCTGCCCTGCCTTGCCACGCCTGACCTTGCATTGCCCTACCCCGCTCTGCCCTGCCTTGCCCTGCCCTTGCATACCCTACTTTGCCTGGTTCTACCTTGCCCTGCCTTGCCCTACCCTGCCCTGCCTTCCTCTGCCCTGCCCTGCCATGTTCTGCCTTGCCTTTTTTTGCCTTGCCTTGCCCTGCCCTGCCTTCCCTTGCCCTGACCTGCCCTGCCCTACCCTGCCCTCCCTTGCCCTGTCCTGCCCTGCCCTGCTTTCCCTTGCCCTGCCCTGCCCTTCACTGCCCTGACCTGCCCTGTACTGCCTTCTTCTGCCCTTCCTTGTCTTCCTTGCCTTGCCCTACTCTTACCTGCCTTGTTTTCCCCTGCCCTGCCTTGTCTTCCTTGCCTTCCCCTGCCCTGCCGTAGCCTACCTTGCCCTGCCTTACCTTGCATTGCCCTGCCCTGCCTTGCCTGCCCCACCCTACCCTACCCTACCCTGCCCTTCCTTGCCTTGCCCTGACCTGTCCTGCCTTGCCTTGTCTTGCCTTGCCCTGCCCTTCCTTGCCTTCCTCTGCTCGGTCCTGCCTTGCCTTACCTTGCCCTGCCTTGCCCTGCCCTGCCATGCCCTAATTTTCCCAGACCTACCTTACCCTGCCATGCCCTGTCGTGCCCTGCCCTGCCGTGCCTTCCCTTGCCCTGCTTTGCCATGCCTTTTATTGCCCTGCCCAGCCTTTCCTTGCCTTGCATTGCCCTACCCTGCCTTGCCTTGACCTGCCTTGCCTTTACCTTGCTCTTCCCCTTGCCCGTGCCCTTACCCTGCCCTGCCATTGCTTGCCTCACCCTGCCTTACCTTGCTATGATCTGCCTTATTTTGCCCTGCCCTGCCCTGCCTTCTCTTGCCCTGTCATTCCTTGCCCTGCTTTGCCCTGCCCTTCCTTGCCCTGCCATGCCCTGCCCCGCCCTGCACTGCCCCGTCTTGCTTTGCCCAGTCTTCTCCTGCCCTGCCTTGCCTTGATTCGCCCTGTTCTGCCCTGCCTTGCCTTGATTCGCCCTGTCCTGCTTTGCCTTGCCTTGCCCTGCCCTGTTTTACCCAGCCCTGCTCTGCTCTGACCCACCGAGCTTTGCCTTGCCTTGCCTTGACCTGCCTTGCTCTTCCCTGTTTTCTCTGTCTTGCCTTGCCTTTCCTTGCCCTACCCTGCCGTGCCCTGCCCTGCCCAGCCCAGCCCTGCCTTGCCCAAACTTGCCCTGCTTTACCTTGCCTTGCCTTACCTTGCCCTGTTTATCCTTGCCTTGCCCTGCACTATCTTTGCCTTGCCCTGCTTGGCCCTGCCTGGCCCTGCCCTGCCCTTCACTACCCTGCCCCACCCTGTCCTGCCTTGCCCTGCCTTCCCTGCTCTGACCTGACCTGCTTTGACCTGCCCTGCCCTGCACTGCACTGCCCTGCATCGCCTTGCCTTGCCCTGCCCTATTTTCCCCTGCCCTGCCTTGTCTTCCTTTTCTTTAACCTGTGTATGGGAACTGTTGAATCACGGCCTGAACCACCGATTGATCACCTGAGGCAAGCCCTGAGTCAGCTGCAGGGGCACAACTGAGTGTGATTTGAAGGGGTGGAGTTTGACTCCACCTCTCCCAAGACCCCATTTAAGAACTGACCACCAGCGGGGAGGGATCTCTTGTTGGAGATCTCACCCTGGTGGAGTTATCGGTGAGCCTCAACCATCATCAAGGTGAGCCAATCTCTTTTGCTATTTATTTGTATACCATCTACTTAAAGCCTACCAAAAATATTCCATCCTTTCGCACTACTTCCTTGAAGTTCTTTCTTTAGGGTGATTTGCCCTACAATTGGCGAGCCAGGCAGGCTTAAAAAGATATATATATATATATATACATATACAATAACTAACCATGTCTTTCATTTGGAACCTTTTCA
Organism: Callipepla californica brunnescens; assembly: GCA_023055505.1. Lineage (NCBI taxonomy): Eukaryota > Metazoa > Chordata > Aves > Galliformes > Odontophoridae > Callipepla > Callipepla californica. Next base: position 68,260,096 of record JALIRH010000003.1, read on the forward strand.
AATGGGGCAAGGGGGAGAACGTTATTCCCTTAGACCAAACAATTCCTGGTCAAATTCCAGGATTTATAGGGTCACCCTATTATGGTCTTGCCACTGTTCTTGAAAAATGGGGACCCCTGCAGGTTACAAAGAATGTTTCTCCTTCCCCAGCCCGGCTGACGGATTATTTTCAAGGCCTAGATAAGGATATACTAGTTACTAAAGAACGTCAGCTAGCTGCTTCTGCAGTGGCCTGGCCTCTAATGATGGCTTTACGTAAATTAGATGTAACAAATACAAACATAGAATCTGAAAATCAGTTGTTAAGAGATCGAATTGAGAAATTGGAACAACAGTTGGGCACATTAGTAGCAAAAAAGCCTGGACTAGATGTGCCAACAAGACAAATACGTACCATATCAGTGGAAGATACCCAGGTCCCTGCAGTAGCGGACCTAGATGTTTCAGCAGTCAAGATCTCTAAATCAGCTCTCGAAGCTCCATCTATGGAGGATCCGTTTGAGATCCGACCAATCATAACTCAAAAAACAAAAAAAGTGCAAGATAGCCCAGCGGGAGTGCCTCCTGAGCAATGGCCCCCTGCTGAAACATGCTTGCATGTGACAGCTCGCCCATATACGGCAAGTGAGTTGATGGACCTAGTATAACGGTTCCATCAAAAACCAAGGGAAAGCATGCCATCATGGCTCCTGAGGTTATGGGATGCAGAAGCTGAAAGCGTATTAGTTAGTGGGACAGAAATGTCTAAACTAGCATCTATAACCATACACCCAGCCCTGAGGCAAAGATTACATGCTGCCATCCATTATACAAATGAGAATCATTCTATTATAGATTGGTTGATGGCAGCATGCCGCCTAACATGGCCTAACAAATCTGACATTCCACTTAATACCGGTTTATGGTCCTCTATGGAGGACCTCCAAGCATACATCCGAGAACTGGGTATGAGAGAGGCTATGTATTCAGAAAACTTTGAAAGCCCTGATACAGAAAAATTTACAGCAGGTATGCGAGACCTAATACTACAGCAAGCCCCCTCTCACCTTTATGGGACTTTTTTTCCATACTAAACCCCTTAGTGGCTTCGGAGGCTATCGTCCAACAGGCAGCCCAGTTGGTGGCAGACCTTGGGGAAACGGAGCGCATAAGAACTAGGCGCAATATCCGTACGATAGAAGAAGCTGAGGCATTCCCGATTAAAACTAGGAAGCCTGTCCCACGGATACCCCGATCAGGCCCCATACGGGTATCCCGGAAGACTATGTTTAATGATCTTATACGGGCCGGGGTTGCCTTTGCTAAAATCGATGGGCAACCCAACCATTTGTTGTTACAGCTTTGGAAACAACTAAGAAATGATCAAAAATTTCAGAGTACTCCCAGAAAATCGGGAGTACGAATATTACAGGCAGCACCACCAACAACTTGGAATTTGGCTGACTTTATAGTCCCAAATAGAAGAAAGAAACCTCCACAGGTGTCACGGGCTACAGTGCCTGAACCACCTGCGGTAAAAGACTTAGACCTAGCGAACTTCATGGAGTAACGAAGAACTCTGGTCCCTTTAGGGCCTCCAGATGTGACCGGAGGCCCTATGTAGAACTAGAGATATTTTGGTCAAATAAGAATATTCAAAAGGTGATGGCTCTAGTAGACACTGGTGCAGAGACATCAATTATATATGGAGACTCAACAAAATTTAAGGGCAATAGAGTGATGATTGGTGGGTTTGGGGGACAGACTATTCCGGTCACCCAAACATGGCTGAAATTGGGGGTTGGGCGTCTCCCACCCCGGGAGTATAAAGTGTCGATTGCCCCAATTCCAGAATACATCTTGGGCGTAGACATTTTATGGGGTCTGGCTCTCCAGACAACTGTGGGAGAGTTCAGACCTCGACAGAGGTACATTAGTGTCTGGGCAATACAGACAGTATTGAGGGGCCATGCACAACATGAGCCAATTTGTTTGCCGAAACCACGCCGGATTACTAATGTAAGACAGTATAGACTCCCGGGGGGGCAGGAAGAAATATCAAAAACGGTGCAGGAACTAGAAAAAGTAGGTATTATAAGACCTGCACATAGTCCATATAATTCCCCCATATGGCCAGTGCGGAAGTCGGATGGGACATGGAGAATGACAGTAGATTATAGGGAATTAAATAAGGTCACGCCGCCCATCCATGTGGCCGTACCCAATATTGCTTCCCTAATGGACAAACTTAGTAGGGAAATCAAGACCTACCATTGTGTCCTGGATTTGGCAAATGCATTTTTTAGTATTCCGATTGCCAAAGAATCGCAAGATCAATTTGCATTTACATGGGGAGGCAGGCAGTGGACCTTTCAGGTCCTGCCACAGGGGTACGTGCATTCACCAACATATTGTCATAGCTTGGTGGCGCGTGACCTAGCTAATTGGAGGAAACCTAATAATAACGTCAACTTATACCATTACATTGATGATCTCCTGTTAGCATCCGACTCACTGGAAGCAGTAGGAGAGGCGGCAGATTCATTAACCGTCTACCTAGGTGAAAGAGGATGGGCTATCAATCCTCAGAAGGTGCAAGGTCCAGGCCTGTCCGTAAAATTTCTGGGGGTAGTCTGGTCAGGAAAGACCAAAGTACTACCCAGTGCCATCATAGATAAGGTTCAGGCATTCCCAGTCCCTACAACAGCAAAGCAGCTGCAGGAATTTCTAGGTATATTGGGATACTGGCGTTCCTTTCTACCTCATTTGGCGCAGCTGCTGAGACCTTTGTATAGACTCACAAAAAAGGGCCAATCATGGGATTGGGGGAGAACAGAACAGGGTGCTTTCCAGCAGGCAAAACAGGCGGTGAAACAAGCCCAGGCATTGGGTATATTCGATCCTACCCTCCCAGATGTTACTCAGGATGGCTTTGGCTGGGGCCTGTGGCAACGTCAGAGTTCTGTTCGGACCCCCATTGGATTTTGGTCTCAGGTCTGGCATGGAGCAGAAGAAAGATATGGTATGATTGAAAAACAGCTATTGGCTGCCTATACTGCATTGCAAGCGGTAGAGCCAATAACCCAGACGGCTGAAGTCATAGTGAAGACCACTCTTCCAATTCAGGGGTGGGTAAGAGATCTGACCCACCTTCCTAAGACAGGGGTGGCCCAAGCACAGACAGTGGCACGATGGGTCACCTATCTCAGCCAGAGGAGTAGTCTGTCTTCCTCACCATTGAAAGAAGAACTCCAAAAGATTCTAGGCCCAGTGACGTATCACAGTGATGCACCAAAACAAACCTTGGTTGCTCCGCCAGAGAAGAGTCCCGTCCAGGAAGGAAAATATCCCATTCCTGAAGATGCCTGGTACACGGATGGGTCCAGCAAGGGCAACCCAAGTAAGTGGAGAGCAGTAGCATACCATCCTGCCACAGACCCAATATGGTTTGAAGAGGGGGATGGTCAAAGCAGCCAGTGGGCAGAGCTGCGGGCCGTGTGGATGGTTATAACCAAAGAACCTGGTGACGGTATCCTGAATATCTGCACAGATAGTTGGGCTGTGTACCGGGGGCTCACTCTTTGGATCGCACAGTGGGCTACCCAGGACTGGACTATCCACTCCCGACCGATCTGGGGCAAAGATATGTGGTTAGACATATGGAATACAGTTAAACACAGAACTGTACGTGTCTACCATGTTTCTGGTCACCGACCCCTACAGTCACCAGGAAATGATGAAGCCGACACACTGGCCCGAGTTAGATGGGTTGAGAACTCACCATCTGAGAACATCGCCTACTGGTTACATCAAAAGTTGCGGCGTGCTGGACAGAAGACCATGTGGGCAGCTGCCAAAGCATGGGGACTGCCCGTACAATTATCGGACGTAGCTCAAGCATGCCGAGACTGTGATGCCTGCTCCAGAATGAGACCGAGGTCGTTGCCTGAAACTACAGCCCATCTTGCTAGAGGACACAATCCTCTACAGCGATGGCAGGTTGATTATATTGGGCCCCTTCCTCGATCTGAGGGGGCGAGGTATGCCCTAACCTGTGTTGACACCGCGAGTGGGCTAATGCAGGCCTATCCAGTACCAAAAGCCAACCAGGCATATACTATCAAGGCGCTCACAAGATTGATGGCTGCCTACGGGACACCACAAGTCATTGAGAGCGACCAAGGGACTCATTTCACGGGTGCAATGATACAACGCTGGGCAGAAGAGAACAATATTGAGTGGCGATTCCACCTGCCATACAATCCAACGGGGGCAGGCCTTATTGAGCTTTGTAATGGCATTCTCAAGGCTGCCCTGAAGACAGACTCTCAGTCTCCGCAGGGGTGGACGAAGAGACTCCACGAAACCCTTTGAGATCTGAATGAAAGACCTAGAGATGGCAAACCCAGTGCCTTGAAAATGTTGCAAACAACAAGGGCCTCCCCACTTAGGATCCAAATTACAGGTACAGATAACGAGGTAAGACCTCAGACTGGCCGTGAGAACAATCTTCTGCTCCCTGCCCCTGAGAACCTAAGACCAGGTACCAATAAAATAAGATGGCCTTGGAAGGTGCAGGTAGGACCACGATGGTTTGGCCTACTTGCACCTTGGGGGAGATTGTTGGAGGTGGGAGGTTCGGTAGTCCCTCCGGTAATTGGTACATGGCCTACTGATATTGTGGTCAACACTCCAGTCTTTATTCCTAAAGGAACCCCTATCATGTCTCTGTGGCAGATCAGGACGCCCCCTCTAGTGCCTGATCTAATCGTGCAGCCACAGACATCGGGCCGAAAAGTTTGGTACAGGCGGCCAGGGCATGCCCCTGTACAAGCTGAAGTGTTGACCCAAGATAGGAATACGGCCTGTATCTTACCCTGGAGAGCGGACCTCCCCCTCTTGGTACCTTTGAAACATCTATATTACTCCCCGTGAGTCTATGAGTCACCGGAGGGAACCAAATGATGCTGCAGAGTTCCAAAGTTGCTATAAGATCATGCGCAACATCCGGTGATGGTCTACCTGGGACTGATGAAGAGGAGGACGGACCTGCACAACATGACCGCGTGCTTCCAGTAGACACCACCGAGCACTGGCCCAAGGAAGAACACGAGCCATACGCTGATCATCACTCATCCCAGATTACATCGATACACATCGCGACAAGTTATTATGTAAAGCGTCGCGATATATTTGGACTCTGTATTAAGGAGGGCTCAACCTACAGTTACTTAATCAGTGGTTCATGTTGTGAAGGGGTGGAGTGTATGGGAACTGTTGAATGACGGCCTGAACAACTGATTGATCACCTGAGGCAAGCCCTGAGTCAGCTGCAGGGGCACAACTGAGTGTGATTGGAAGGGGTGGAGTTTGACTCCACCTCTCCCAAGACCCCATTTAAGGGCTGACCACCAGTGGGGAAGGATCTCTTGTTGGAGATCCCTCCCTGGTGGAGTTATCGGCGAGCCTCAACCATCATCAAGGTGAGCCAATCTCTTTTGCTATTTATTTGTATACCATCTACTTAAAGCCTACCAAAAATATACCATCCTTTCGCACTACTTCCTTGAAGTGCTATCTTTAGGGTTATTTCCCTACACCTACCCAGACCTGCCCTGTTTTCCCGTGCCCTGCCTTGACTTACTTACCTTGCCCTGCCAAGCCCCACCTTACCCTGCCTTGCCCTGCCCTGCCGTCCCTTGTCCTGCCCTGCCCTGCTTTGCAAACCTTGCCCTGCCCTGCTTTTCTATGCCTTACCTTCCCCTGCCCTGCCCTGTTCTGCCCTGCCTTGCCCTGCACTATCTTTGCCTTGCCCTGCCCTGCCTTGCCCTGCCCTGCCTTGCCCTGCCCTGCCTTGCCCTGCCCTGCCTTGCCTTGCCTTGCCCTGCCCTGCCTTCCTTGGCCTTGCCTGGCCCTGCCCCGCCCTGTACTACCCTGACCCACCCTGTCCTGCCTTGCCCTGCCTTCCGTGCTCCACCCTGCCCTTCACTGCACTGCATTGCCTTGCCTTGCCCTGCCAAGCCCTACCCAGCCCAGCCTTGCCCTGGCTTTCCTTACCTTGCCCTGCAAAGCCCTGCCCAGCCCAGCCTTGCCCTGACTTTCCTTGCCTTGCCCTGCCAGGCTGTGCCCTGCCCTGCTTTGCCCTGCCTTCCCCTACCCTGCCGTGTATTCCTTGCCTTGCCCTGCCCTGATCTGCCCTGCCCTGCCTTGCTTTGCTCTGCCTTTCCCTTGACCTGCCCTGCTTTGCCTTCCCCTGACCTACCCAATTTTCCCCTGCCCGGCCTTGTCTTCCTTACCTTGCCTGCCCTACCCTGACCTGCCTTGCTCTGACCCGCCCTGCCTTGTCTTTGTTGCCTTGCTCTGCCTTACCCTGCCCTCCTATCCTTTCCATGCCCTGCCTTGTTCTGTCTTACCTCGCCCTGCCAAGCCCCGCCTTATCCTGCCCTGCCCTGCCTTGCTCTTCCTTTGCCCTGCCATTCCATGCCATGCTCCTCCCTGCTTAGCATGCCTTGACCTGCCCTGCTTTGTCATGACTTTCCTTGCACTGCCCTTCCTTGCCTTCCCTTGCCCTGCCCTGCCATGCTCTGCCTTGCCCGGCCCTGCTTTACATGCCTTCCCTTGCCCTGCCCTGCCCTGCCTTGCCCTTCACTATCTTTGCCTTGCCCTGCCTGGCCCTGCTCTTGCTCTGCACTATCATTGCATTGCCTTGCTTGGCCCTGCCTGGCCCTGCCCCGCCCTGTACTACCCTGCCCCACCCTGTCCTGACCTGACTTGCCTTACCTTGCCCTGCCCTGCTCTACGCTGTTCTGCCCTGCCTTGCACTACCGTCCCTTGCCCTGGCCTGCCTTGCACTACCGTCCCTTGCCCTGGCCTGCCTTGCACTACCGTCCCTTGCCCTGGCCTGCCTTGCACTACCGTCCCTTGCCCTGGCCTGCCTTGCACTACCGTCCCTTGCCCTGGCCTGCCTTGCCTTCCCTTGCCCTGGCCTGCCTTGCCTTCCCTTGCCCTGGCCTGCCTTGCCTTCCCTTGCCCTGGCCTGCCTTGCCTTCCCTTGCCCTGGCCTGCCTTGCCTTCCCTTGCCCTGGCCTATCCTCCCTATATCTGCCCTGCCTTCCCTTGCCCTGCCCTGCCCTGTCGTCCCTTCCTCTGCCCTGCCCTCCCTTGACCTGCCCTGCCCTGCTTTGCATGCCTTACCTAGCCCTGCCCTGCCTTGCCCTGCACTGTCTTTGCCTTACCTTTCTTGGCCCTGCCTGGTTCTGGCTGCTGCCCTGTACTACCCTGACCCACCCTGTCCGGCCTTGCCCTGCCTTCCCTGCTCCGCCCTGCCCTGCACTGCACTGCATTGCTTTGCCTTGCCCTGCCAAGCTTTGCCCAGCCCAGCCTTGCCCTGACTTTCCTAGATTACCGTGGTCTGAATGAAGTCTCACCCCCACTGAGCGCTGCTGTGCCAGATATGTTGGAGCTGCAATATGAACTGGAATCAAAAGCAGCCAAGTGGTACGCTACCGTTGACATTGCTAATGCATTCTTCTCTATTCCTTTGGCCACAGAGTGCAGACCACAGTTTGCTTTCACGTGGAGGGGCATTCAGTACACTTGGAACCGTTTGCCCCAGGGGTGGAAACACAGCCCAATCAGTTGCCATGGGTTGATTCAGACCACACTGGAACAGGGTGGGGCACCTGAGCACCTCCAGTACATTGATGACATTGTTGTGTGGGGTGATACAGCAGAAGAAGTTTTTAATAAAGGAGAGCGAATAATCCAAATTCTTCTGGGTGCTGGTTTTGCTATCAAACGAAACAAAGTGAAGGGACCTGCCCAAGAAATTCAGTTTCTAGGAGTAAAATGGCAAGATGCGCGTCATCACATCCCAGGAGATGTGGTTGACAAAATCACCAGCATGTCACCACCCACTAGCAAAAAGGAGACACAGTCTTTTCTTGGTGTAGTAGGCTTTTGGAGGATGCATGTCCCAAATTACAGCCTCATAGTAAGCCCCCTCTATCAGGTGACCAGAAAGAAGACTAATTTTGCATGAGGTCCTGAACAGCATCAGGCCTTTGAGCAGATTAAACAGGAGATAGCCCGTGCTGTTGCCCTGGGGCCAGTACGGATGGGACAGGACGTAAAGAACATCTTATACGCTGCTGCTGGAGAGAAAGGTCCCACTTGGAGTCTGTGGCAAAGAGCCTCTGGGGAGACCCGAGGCCGACCCCTGGGATTTTGGAGCAGAGCGTACAGGGGTTCGGAGGAGTGCTACACTCCAACTGAGAAGGAGATTTTGGCAGCATATGAGGGAGTTTGGGCTGCCTCTGAAGTAGTTGGCACTGAGACGCAGCTCCTCCTGGCACCTCGATTGCCAGTGCTGAACTGGATGTTCAGAGGAAAGGTTCCCTCCACCCACCATGCCACCGATGCCACCTGGAGTAAATGGATTGCGCTGATTACACAGCGAGCTCGGATGGGAAACCTCAGCCGTCCAGGGATGTTAGAGGTGATCATGGACTGGCCTGAAGGCAAGAAATTTGGAACATCACCAGCAGAGGAGATACCACGTGCAAAAGAGGCCCCACCATATAACGAACTAACAGAAAATGAAGACATATGCCCTCTTCACTGATGGATCGTGTCGTATTGTTGGGAAACATCGCAGATGGAAGGCTGCTGTGTGGAGCCCCACACAACGAGTAGCAGAGGCCACTGAAGGAGAAGGAGAATCGAGTCAATTTGCGGAGGTAAAGGCTGTCCAACTGGCCTTAGATGTGGCTGAAGGGGAGAGATGGCCAACACTGTATCTTTATACTGACTCTTGGATGGTGGCAAATGCTTTATGGGGGTGGTTGCAGCAGTGGGAACAAAACAACTGGCAACGGAAGGGTAAACCTATCTGGGCTGCGGAACTGTGGAAAGACATTGCTGTCTGAACAAAAAGGTTGGGTGTAAAGGTGCGTCACGTAGATGCTCATGTGCCCAAGAATCGAGCTACTGAAGAACAGAAAAATAACCATCAGGTAGATCAAGCTGCCAAAACTGAGGTGTCTCAAATAGACTTGGATTGGCAGAACAAAGGAGAGTTATTTTTAGCTCGGTGGGCCCATGAGTCCTCAGGCCATCAAGGAAGGGACGCGACCTATAAGTGGGCTAGAGACCGAGGGGTGGACTTAACTGTGGATGCCATCACACAAGTGGTCCATGACTGTGATACATGTGCCGCAATTAAACAGGCCAAGAGGATGAAACCTCTCTGGCAGGAAGGGCGATGGCAGAAGTATAAATATGGGGAGGCGTGGCAGGTTGATTATATCACCTTGCCACAATCTCGCAGTGGTAAGTGTTATGTGCTCACCATGGTGGAGGCGACCACTGGGTGGCTTGAAACATATGCAGTACCCCATGCTACCACCCGAAACACCGTCTTAGGTTTAGAGAAGCAAATCCTATGGTGACATGGAACCCCAGAAAGAATTGGGTCCGATAATGGGACTCATTTCAAAAATTCACTTGTGGATACTTGGGCCAAGGAACATGGCATTGAATGGGTCTATCATATTCCCTACCATGCACCAGCTGCTGGTAAGATCGAGCGCTACAACGGGTTGTTAAAAACGACACTGAAAGCACTGGGTGTCGGGACATTTAAGCATTGGGAGAAAAATCTGTCAGAAGCCACGTGGTTGGTCAACACTAGGGGATAAGTCAACCGAGATGGTCCTACACAATCCAGCTCCCTACAGACCATAGAGGGAGATAAGGTCCCTGTAGTACATGTAAAGAACATGTTGGGAAAAGCAGTGTGGGTCCTTGCAGCCTCTGGAAAGGGCAAACCCCTCCGTGGAACAGTTTTTGCACAGGGACCTGGGTGCACCTGGTGGGTAATGGATAAAAATGGGGATGTCCAGTGTGTACCACAAGGGAATTTGATGCTGGGGGAGTGCAGTCTGTGATTCTGTGTATATATATATGTATAGATATGTTTGTATGTAATCTGTGTTATTACTGTTCTTGGTTCTATATAGATATGTGTTAAGCATGATGTGATGATGTGGAATAAGGGGTGGAATGTTGTGGTTTTGTGGTTTTGATGCCGATATTCCACATCAGAACATCATGCAGGCCGTTAAAGAGTTAATGCTGTGGGGAGCAGCGGAGGGGCGGAGCTCCGCACCGGATGCGAGGCCCGCGCTTTTTGGTGGCGCACGCGCTGGGCGGCCGTGAGGAGTTCAGCACGTGTAAAGTAAGCTCCCAGTTCTTTCTGGTTTGGAAATTTTGTCTCTCTCTCTCAATTGTTCAATTTTATTAGATTTAGTAAAGTTACCGTTCCTTCTCAGATCGTGCCGTTGTGTTTTGTTTTTCTACATACCCTCTATTCTCTCTGTTTCCCCGTCCCCCCCCGGAGCATGCGGCTCTGCTGAGGTGGCTGCGGGCCACGGGGCAGTTTTTTTTCGTTCCCTTCTTTTTTTTCCCTTCTCGGTTCCCCCTTGGGTTACTGTCACGGATACCACCGTGACACCTTGCCTGCCCCACCCTGACCTGCCTTGCTCTAACCCGCCCTGCCTTGTCTTCCTTGCATTGCCCTGCCTTACTCTGCCCTGCATATCCTTGCCATGCCCTGCCAAGCCCCGCCATACCCTGCCCTGCCAAGCCCCGCCTTACCCTGCCCTGCCAAGCCCCGCCTTACCCTGCCCTGCCAAGCCCCGCCTTACCCTGCCCTGCCAAGCCCCGCCTTACCCTGCCCTGCCAAGCCCCGCCTTACCCTGCCCTGCCCTGCCCTGCCTTGCATTCCCTTGCCCTGCCCTGCCATGCCCTGCCCTGCCTTGCCCCACCATGCCCTGCCTTGCCTTGCCCCGCCCTGCTTTGCCATGCCTTGCTTTGCCCTGCCCTGCAATGCCTTACCTTGCCTTGCCCTGCCTTACCTTGCCCTGCCCTGCCCTGCCCTTTCCTGACCTGCTCTGCCCTGCCCTGCCCTGCCTTCCCTTGCCCTGCACTGTCTTTGCCTTGCCCTGCTTGGCCTTACCTGGCCCTGCCCCGCCTTGTAATACCCTGCCCCACCCTGTCCTGCTTTGGCCTGCCTTCCCTGCTTTGCCCTGCCCTGCACTGCACTGCATTACCTTGCCTTGCCCTGCCAAGCCCTGCCCAGCTCAGCCTTGCCCTGACTTTCCTTGCCTTGCCCTGCCCGGCTGTGCTTTGCCCTGCTTTGCCCTGCCTTCCCCTACCCTGCCGTGTATTCCTTGCCTTGCCCCGCCCTGCCCTGCCTTGCTTTGCTCTGCCTTCCCCTTGACCAGCCCTGCCCTGTCTATCCTTGCCTTGCCCTGCCTTGGTCTGCCTTACCTTGCCCTGCCAAGCCCCGCCTTACCCTGCCCTGCCATGTCTTGCCTTCCCTTGCCCTGCCCTGCTTTGCCTTCTTATGCCCTGCCCTGCCCTGCCGTCCCTTGCCCTGCCCTGCTTTGCCATGCCTTACCTTTCCCTGCCTTTCCCTGCCCTGCCTTCCCTTGCCCTGCCGTGCCCTGCCCTGTTCTGCCCTGCATTGTTTTGCCTTCCCTGCTCCGACCTGCCCTGCCCTGCACTGCCCTGCCTTACATTGCCATGACCTGCCCTGTGCTTCCCTGCCTGTCCTAGCTCTGCCCTGCCCCGCTCTGCTTTGTTATGCCTTGCTTTGCCCTGCCCTGCCATGCTTTCATGGTTTTATGATTTTTGATACTGGTATTCCACATCATAACATCATGTACTGCATTGAGAGTTAAAGAGCTAATACTCCAGCTCCATAGATCATTGATAATTCCAGGTATACCTGTCTCAGAAGAGAAGAAGCACTACATTCCCCAGAGGACTTTGCCATGCTTTGTATTTTTACGTGTTTTCCGCTCAGAGGGAACAGATAAAAACCCTCAGTGGTCACGGGACGCTCTCTTTCCTTCGAGATCGTCTCAGCAGTGGGTGCTCGCTGCCGTATCGCCTTCAGCGTTAGCGTAAGGCCTTCTGTTTATCGGACACTCTCTCTTGCTCATTTTATTTGATTCATTAGCCTCAATTCCAATTATATTGTATTATATGCTGTTATTTTGCTTTCTGATATCTTATTTAGTAAATTAGTTTTCCTCCTCAGATTGTTGCCGCTGTTTTGTTTCTAGGCCCATCTCCCTTTTCCCTTTTCCCTTTTTCCTTGCCCTTTCCTGGGGCGTGGGTCCGTGGGTCCCCCGCACCGATCGTCACGGAACCGGGCCAATCCAGCCCGGTAAACCGTTGACACATGCCTATCCTTGACTTGCCCTGCCTTACCTTGCCCTGCCCTGCCTTACCTTACCCTGCCCTGTGCTGTTCTGCTCTGCCTTGCCCTGCCGTCCCTTGCCCTGCCATGCCCTGCCCCGCCCTGCCCTGCCTTTCTTTGCTCTGCCTTCCCCTTGACCTGCAATGCCTAGCCTTTTCCTGCCCTGATCTATTTTCCCCTGCCCTGCCTTGTCTTTCTTGCTTTGCCCTTCTTCACCCTGCTTTGCCTTCCCCTACCCTGCCCTGACCTGCCTTTCCCTGTCCGACCTTGCTCTGACCCGCCTTCCCTGCCTTTCTTTGCCTTACCTTGCCTTGCCCTGCCCTATCCTGACTTCCCCTGCCCTGCCTTGTCTTCTTTACCTTGCCTGCCCAACCCTGACCTGCCTTGCTCTGACCCGCCCTGCCTTGTCTTCCTTGCCTTGCCCTGCCTTACCCTGCCCTGTTCTGCATAACCTTGCCCTGCCAAGCCCCGCCTTACCCTGCCCTGCCAAGCCCCGCCTTACCCTGCCCTGCCCTGCCTTGCCTTCCCTTGCCCTGCCCTGCCCCGCCTTGCCCTGCCCTCCTTTGCCATGCCTTACCTTGCCCTGCCCTTCCCTGCTTTGCCTTATTTTGCCCTGCCCTGTCCTGCCCTTCCTTCCCTTGCCCTGCCCTGCCCTGCCCTGTCGTGTTCTGCCCTGCCTTGCCCTTCCTTGCCCTGCACTATCTTTGCCTTGCCTTGCTTGGCTCTGCCTGGCCCTGCCTCGCCCTGTACTACCCTGTCCCACCCTGTCCTGTCTTGCCCTGCCTTCCCTTCTCCACCCTGCCCTTCACTGCACTGCATTGCCTTGCCTTGCCCTGCCAAGCCTTGCCCAGCCCAGCCTTGCCCTGACTTTCCTTGCCTTGCCCTGCCAAGCCCTGCCCAGCCCAGCCTTGCCCTGACTTTCCTTGCCTTGCCCTGCCAAGACCTGCCCAGCGCAGCCTTGCCCTGACTTTCCTTGCCTTGCCCTGCCCGGCTGTGCCCTGCCCTGCTTTGCCCTGCCTTCCCCTACCCTGCGTTGTATTCCTTGTCTTGCCCTGCCCTGCCTTGCTTTGCTCTGCCTTCCCCTTGACCTGCCCTGCCTTGCCTTCCCCTGCCCTGCCCCATTTTCCCCTGCCCTGCTTTGTCTTCCTTGCCTTGCCCTGCTTCACCCTGGCTTGCCCCTAACCTTCCCTGCCCTACCTTGCTCTGACCCAACTTCCCTGCAGTTCCTTGCCTTACCTTGCCTTACCTTGCCTTGCCCTGCCCTATCCTGACTTCCCCTGCCCTGCCCTGCCTTCCCTTGCCCTGACCTGCCCTGCCTTCCCTTGCCCTGCCCTGCCCTGCCTTCCCTTGCCCTGCCCTGCCCTGCCTTCCCTTGCCCTGCCCGGCCCTGCCTTCCCTTGCCCTGCCCTGCCTTCCCTTGCCCTGCCCGGCCCTGCCTTCCCTTGCCCTGCCCTGCCCTGCCTTCCCTTGCCCTGCCCTGCCCTGCCTTCCCTTGCCCTGCCCTGGCCTGCCTTCCCTTGCCCTGCCCTGCCCTGCCTTGCCCTGCACTATCTTTGCCTTGCCTTTCTTGGCCCTGCCCCGCACCGCCCTGTACTACCGTGCCCCACCGTGTCCTGCCTTGCCCTGCCTTCCCTGCTATGCCTTGCCCTGCACTGCACTGCATTGCCTTGCCCCACCCTGCCAAGCGCTGCCCAGCCCAGCTTTGCCTTGACTTTCCTTGCCTTGCCCTGCCATGCCCTGCCCAGCCCAGCCTTGCCCTGACTTTCCTTGCCTTGCCCTGCCCAGCTTTGCCCTGCACTGCCTTGCCCTGCCTTCCCCTACCCTGCTGTGTATTCCTTGCCTTGCCCTGCCCTGATCTGCCCTGCCCTGCCCTGCCTTGCTTTGCTCAGCCTTCCCCTTGACCAGCCCTGCCTTGCTTTCCCCTGCCCTGCCCTATTTTCCCCTGCCCTGCCTTGTCTTCCTTGCCTTGCCCTGCTTCACCCTGCTTTGCCTTCCCCTAACCTGCCCTGACCTGCCTTTCCCTGCCCTACCTTGCTCTGACCCACCTTCTGTCAGGGGTTTGTGAGCTGGTTCGGCCCGGCCCCGCAACAACCGAGGAAGGAGACCCACAGGCCCACACCCCGGACAGGGGGAAGGGGGAAAGGGAAAAAAGGAAATTAGCCCCAAAACAAAACAGCGGCAACGATCTGAGGGGGAAAAGCTAATTTACTAAATAACACATCAGGAAGTAAATAACACAATATAATGCAATGCAATTTGGAATTAAGCCTAATAAATCAAACAAAACGAGTGAGAGAGAGAGAGAGAGAGAGAGAGAGAGAGAGTGAGTGCCCGATAAACCGAAGGTTTTACGCTAACGCTGAAGGCGGACGGCAGCGAGCACCCACTCCTAAGTGATCCTAGAGGAAAGAGAGAGAACGTCCCGTGACCGCAGAGAGTTTTTATCTGTTCCCTCTGAGCGGAAAATACGTGAAAAAGTACAAAGCATTGCCAAGTCCTCTGGGGAATGTAGTTCTCCCTGACTCCCAATGCACTACATGATGCCATGATGTGGAATAACAGTACCAAAAAATCATAAAACCATGACATTCCACCCCTTATTCCACATCACTATATCATGCTTGATACATACAGAAGAACAATGATTAACGTGCATTAGATACACGCACACAATATATATACAAGTATATACATAGAATTACTGAGGGTGGTCTCCAGACATCAAATTCCCTTGTGGTATACATTGAACATCCCCATTCTTCTGCATCACCCACCAGGTAGACCCAGGTCCCTGAGCAAAGACAGTTCCACGGAGAGGTTTGCCCTTTCCAGAAGCTGGAAGGACCCAAACTGCTTTGCCCAACATGTTCTTTACATGTACTACAGGGTCCTTATCTCCCTCTACAGTAGGCAGAGAGCTGGATTGGGCAGGACCATTGCGATTGATGGATCCTCGGGTGTTGACCAACCAGGTGGCTTCTGACAAATTTTTCTCCCAGTGCTTAAATGTTCCACCACCCATTGCTTTCAACATTGTTTTTAACAATCCATTGTACCTTTCAATTTTACCAGAAGCTGGTGCCTGATAGGGGATATGATAAATCCACTCAATGCCATGATCTTTGGCCCAAGTATCTACAAGAGAATTTTTAAAATGACTTCCATTATCAGACTTAATTCTTTCTGGAGTACCATGTCGCCACAGGACTTGTTTCTCCAGACCTAGAATGGTGTTTCGGGCGGTAGCATGGGGTACTGCATATGTTTCAAGCCACCCAGTGGTCGCCTCCACCATGGTGAGCACATAACGCTTACCACTGCAAGATCGTGGCAAGGTGATATAATCTACCTGCCACGCCTCCCCATATTTATATTTTTGCCATCGCCCTTCCTCCCAAAGAGGTTTCATCCTCTTGGCTTGTTTAATTGCGGCGCATGTATCACAGTCATGGATCACCTGTGCGATGGCATCCATAGTTAAGTCCACCCCTCGGTCTCTAGCCCACTTATAGGTCGCGTCCCTTCCTTGATGGCCCGAGGTCTCATGGGCCCACCGAGCTAGAAATAATTCACTCTTATGTTGCCAGTCCAAGTCTACTTGAGTCACCTTAACTTTGGCAGCTCGATCTACCTGGTGGTTGTTTTGTTGTTCTTCAGTTGCTCGGCTCTTAGGAACATGAGCATCTACATGGCGCACCTTTACAACCATATTCTTTACTCGGGTAGCAATATCTTTCCATAGTTCAGCGGCCCAAATAGGTTTACCCTTCCGTTGCCAACCATTTTGTTCCCACTGCTGTAACCACCCCCATAAAGCATTTGCCACCATCCATGAGTCAGTATAAAGATAAAGCACTGGCCACCTCTCACGTTCAGCAATATTTAAGGCTAATTGGACAGCCTTTACCTCTGCAAATTGACTTGATTCTCCTTCTCCTTCAGTGGCCTCTGCAACTTGCTGCATGGGACTCCACACAGCAGATTTCCATTTGCGGTGCTTTCCCACAATGCGACACGATCCATCTGTGAACAGGGCGTATCTCTTTTCATCTTCTGTTAGTTCATTATATGGTGGGGCTTCTTTAGCATGTGACACCTCCTCTGCTGGTGTTGTTCCAAACTTTTTACCTTCAGGCCAGTCCATGATCACCTCCAGGATTCCTGAACGGTTGGGGTTCCCCATCCGAGCTCGCTGTGTAATCAGCGCAATCCACTTACTCCAAGTGGCATCAGTAGCATGATGGGTGGAGGGAACTGTTCCTTTAAACATCCAGTTCAGTACTGGCAGTCGAGGTGCCAGAAGGAGCTGCGTTTCGGTACCGATTACTTCGGAAGCAGCTCGAACCCCCTCGTACGCGGCTAAGATCTCCTTCTCAGTTGGAGTGCAGCGCTCCTCAGACCCCCTGTATGCTTGACTCCAGAATCCAAGGGGTCGGCCTCGGGTCTCTCCAGAAGCTCTTTGCCACAAACTCCAAGTGGGACCTTCCTTTCCAGCAGCAGTGTAGAGGATGTTCTTTACATCCTGTCCTGTCCGCACTGGCCCCAGGGCCACGGCAAGGGCTGTCTCCTGCTTCATTTGCTCAAAAGCCTGCTGCTGCTCAGGACCCCACACAAAATCATTCTTCTTCTGCGTTACCCGAAAGAGAGGGCTCACAATGAGACTGTAGTTTGGAACATGCAGTCTCCAAAATCCCACTACGCCCAGAAAAGCTTGGCTCTCTGTCTTATTGGTGGGTGGAGACATGGCAGTAATTTTGTCAGTCACATCTGTTGGGATGTGATGACGTCCATCTTGCCACTTTATGCCTAGGAACTGAATTTCTTGTGCAGGCCCTTTCACTTTGCTTCGCTTAATAGCGAAGCCAGCTCGCAGGAGGATCTGGATTATTGTCTCTCCTTTCTTAAAAACTTCCTCTGCTGTATTGCCCCATACAACAATATTATTGATGTACTGCAGATGCTCAGGAGTGCCGCCCTGTTCCAATGCAGTTTGGATCAACCCATGGCAAATGGTTGGGCTGTGCTTCCACCCCTGGGGCAAACGGTTCCAGGTGTACTGAACACCTCTCCAGGTGAAGGCAAACTGTGGCCTGCATTCTGTGGCCAAGGGAATTGAAAAGAAGGTGTTAGCAATGTCAATCGTGGCATACCACGTGGCTGCTTTTGACTCCAGTTCATACTGGAGTTGAAGCATGTCCGGCACAGCAGCACTCAGTGGAGGTGTGACTTCGTTCAGGCCACGGTAATCTACCGTCAACCTCCATTCTCCATTGGCTTTACACACCGGCCATATGGGGCTGTTAAACGGGGAGTGAGTTTTGCTGATCACTCCCTGGCTCTCTAGCTGACGAATCAGATTATGAATAGGGAGCAAGGAATCCCTGTTGGTGCGGTACTGCCGTCTGTGCAACGTTTTTGTAGCAATTGGTACTTGTTGCTCCTCCACTTGTAGCAACCCGACAACAGATGGATCTTCTGACAGGCCAGGTAAAACAGATAGTTGCTTAATGCTATCTGTGTCCACAGTAGCTATTCCAAAAGCCCATCGATACCCCTTGGGATCCTTAAAGTGCCCCCTTCTGAGATAGTCTATACCAAGTATGCATGGGGCCCCCTGTCCGGTCACTATAGGATGCTTCTGCCAGTCTTTACCCGTGAGGCTTATTTCTGCCTCCAGCACAGACAATTCCTGAAAGCCCCCAGTCACTCCAGAGAGATGAATCAATTCTGCCCCTTTATAACTTGAAGGCATTAGAGTACACTGTGCACCAGTATCCACCAGTGCCTCATATTTCTGTGGGTTTGATGTGCCAGGCCACCGAATCCACACAGTCCAATACACTCTATTATCCCTCCTCCCTCCTCTGGCTGAGGGCAGGGCCCCTCAATTCATTACCTGTAGTGACGGGAACAACTTCGCTGGTAGTTGCTCTGTGTTGTAATTCTCTCACCCGTACTCGCAGTGCAGGGGTGGGTTTTTGATTCCATTCCTTCATATCTTCTCCATTGGCACGTAAGTAACTCCACAAAGCCGCACGCGACATGAAGTTAGTAAAGTTAGTTTTGTCATTTGCTCGAGCAGGACGGTGTTTGCTTCTGATAGTTGCAACCGATTCAACCCTATCAATCAGTTGGGATAATTTTCCCAATATATCTACCATTTGTCCTTCTAACTTTGATATGGCTGAAATGGACGCGTATGGCGGTGGAAATTTTTGTTCGAAGTTTTGAAGTGTAAGAATTAGTTCAAAAACTGGGGGTTTTCTGTCTTGGTCCTCATATCTGTTCAACGTTGTCACTAGTGTACCGGCGTACCTTTCTGGTGCTGACTTTGAAAGCTTCTGACATATTTCGGGTGTACTCCTTACTTTCTCTGGATCATGGTCCCGATCGTCAGGATCAAAGGTGGGATCATACAGCATTTCCGCCACAGCTGTTTCTCTCAAATACTGGATGCCTTCCTCAATAGTTTTCCATCTTTTCACTTTAGGTGCCAGGTCACTCTTGTAGGGATATCTTTCCCTCACAGCTACTAGCATTCGTTGCCAGAGGCTGGCGATTCCATCCACATACCTGCTGATTCCTCTGTCGACAGCCGGATCTCGGGCAATGTTTCCTAGTTGGCAAGCTTCGTTACTATCAAGGGACACACTGTTGGCCCCGTTGTCCCAACAACGAAGCAACCAAGTGACAATACTCTCATCCGGACGTCGAACAAACTCCTTTCTTGAGCCTTGGATCTCAGACATTTTCACGGGCCGACGAAACGTCGTAACTTTAACTTTCTCTTCACCTTCATCATCACTTTCTTCTCCATGTCTCTCACTTTTCTTTGTTGCCTTTCTCGATGGTGGTGGGGTTGTGGCCACCCCCTCACCTATATCTTCCTCTTCTTTCGGCACCTCTTCTTTGCGTTCTAGGTGCGAGGACACACGTTTCCATTTCTTGCCTTCCACAGGGGCAACTGACTTTGATACTGGTGCTTCCTTTGGCTGGTCAGGTGTGACCGGGAGGTTTTCCTCTTTGGTTTGGGCCTCAGTTTGGACACTCTCTCTCTTCATAATAGTATATAAACCTCGGTAAGCATAAGTCAAGCCCCAGATAAGCTGTTCCACCTCAGATCTTTCTGAGCCGCAACACCCTTTACTCAGATACAGGCCTAGCTCCTCAGGATCCTGCAATTGGTCAGGAGAAAAATCCCATGACACCAGGTGTCCCCATGCTTCTAATTTCTTTCCTAAAACTCTCCACTCTCCCTGCCATTCAACATTCTCTGTTTCTGGGAGAAGCTTCCTGCACATGATGTAAAGTGCTACTACATGCAGGAGGACTAATATCCCAAATATTAACACCATCCCTAAGCTGTGATCTTGAAAATTCATAGAAAACTGAGAGGGGAACCTGGATACCCATTCAAACATCACATGGTTCGTTAACATGCTATCGTTTGTTCCATTAGCTGGGGTGCCCTGGTATCTGGCTGGTGCCTCTATCATTCTTGTAATTTATCATAGAGGGACCAGACCCAATGGAACAGAATGGCAAACTTAACCAAGTTCCAGTAAGTTTTGAGCATTAAGAGGGAAAAAGCGGTGAAGTACAATCCCTGGAAGGACAGTTTTAACAGAAACAGAAAAGACATTTTTATTATTATTTTTTTTTTCTTGTACTAAAACAATCTGGCAGTACCCAAAAGAAGTTTATAGATATCCCAAAACAACTGGCAGTACGCCCGGACTTCAAGGTCGTGTTTTGCTGTACAGCACTTGCAGTACAGATAAGCTTGTTAGCAACAGACAGAGATTCACTCTAAAAGTTTGTCTCTGCCCGGCTAAGGCAGCTGGTCGTGCCCCACGTTGGGCGCCAAAAATGTCAGGGGTTTGTGAGCTGGTTCGGCCCGGCCCCGCAACAACCGAGGAAGGAGACCCACAGGCCCACACCCCGGACAGGGGGAAGGGGGAAAGGGAAAAAAGGAAATTAGCCCCAAAACAAAACAGCGGCAACGATCTGAGGGGGAAAAGCTGATTTACTAAATAAGACATCAGGAAGAAAATAACACAATATAATGCAATGCAATTTGGAATTAAGCCTAATAAATCAAACAAAACGAGTGAGAGAGAGAGAGAGAGAGAGTGAGTGCCCGATAAACCGAAGGCCTTACGCTAACGCTGAAGGCGGACGGCAGAGAGCACCCACTCCTAAGTGATCCTAGAGGAAAGAGAGAGAACGTCCCGTGACCGCAGAGAGTTTTTATCTGTTCCCTCTGAGCGGAAAATACGTGAAAAAGTACAAAGCATTGCCAAGTCCTCTGGGGAATGTAGTTCTCCCTGACTCCCAATGCACTACATGATGCCATGATGTGGAATACCAGTACCAAAAAATCATAAAACCACGACACCTTCCCTGCCATTCCTTGCCTTACCTTGCCTTCCCCTGCCCTGCATTGTCTTCCTTACCTTGCCTGCCCCACCCTGACCTGCCTTGCTCTGACCTGCCCTGCCTTGCTTTGCCTTGCCTATCCTTGCCATGCCCTGCCTTGTTCTGCCTTACCTTACCCTGCCAAGCCTTGCCTTGCCCTGCCCTGCCCTGCCTTCCCTTCCCTTGCCCTTCCCTGCCCTGCCCTGCCTTGCCATGCCCTGCCCTGCTTAG
The DNA here is from genome assembly GCA_023055505.1 of Callipepla californica brunnescens. NCBI lineage: Eukaryota > Metazoa > Chordata > Aves > Galliformes > Odontophoridae > Callipepla > Callipepla californica. Next base: position 68,280,992 of record JALIRH010000003.1, read on the forward strand.
CATGCCTTGCTCTGCCCTGCTCTGCCATGCCTTACTTTGCCCTGCCCTGCTTTGCCTTACCTTGCCTTGCCCTACCCTACTTTGCATGCCTTACCTTGCCCTGGCCTGCCTTGCCCTGCACTATCTTTGCCTTTCCTTGCTTGGCCCTGACTGGCCCTGCCCTGCCATACCCTGCCCTGCCCCACCCTGTCCTGCCTTGTCCTGCCTTCCCTGCTCCACCCTGCCCTGCACTGCACTGCATTGCCTTGCCTTGCCCTGCCAAGCCCTGCCCAGCCCAGCCTTGCCCTGACTTTCCTTGCCTTGCCCTGCCAAGCCCTGCCCAGCCCAGCCTTGCCCTGACTTTCCTTGCCTTGCCCTGCCCGGCTGTGCCCTGCCCTGCTTTGCCCTGCCTTCCCCTACCCTGCATTGTACTCCTTGCCTTGCCCTGCCCTGATCTGCCCCGCCCCGCCCTGATCTGCCCTGCCCTGCTTTGCTTTGCTCTGCCTTCCCCTTGACCTGCCCTGCCTTGCCTTTCTCTGCCCTGCCCATTTTTCCCTGCCCTGCCCTATTTTCCCCTGCCCTGCCTTGTCTTCCTTGCCTTGCCCTGCTTCACCCTGCTTTGCCTTCCCCTAACCTGCCCTGACCTGCCTTTCCCTGCCCTACCTTGCTCTGACCCGCCTTCCCTGCCTTTCCTTGCCTTACCTTCCCTTGCCTTGCCCTGCCCTATCCTGACTTCTCCTGCCCTGCCTTACCTTCCTTACCTTGCCTGCCTCATCCTGACCTGCCTTGCTCTGACGCGCCCTGCCTTGTCTTCCTTGCCTTGCCCTGCCTTGCCCTGCCCTGCCTATCTTTGCCTTGCCCTGCCAAGCCCCATCTTACCCTGCCCTGCCATGCCTTGCCGTCCCTTGCCCTGTTCTGAATCCCTTGCCTTGCCCTGCTTTTCCTTCCCTTGCCCTGCCCTGCCATTCCTTCCCTTGCCCTGTCCTGCCGTCCCTTTCCCTGCCCTGCTCTGCCTTGCCCTGCTCTGCCTTGCCCTGCTCTGCGTTGCATACCTTGCCCTGCCCTGCTTTGCCATGCCTTACCTTGCCCTGCCCTTCCCTGCCCTGCCTTCCCTTGCCCCGCCCTGCCCTGTTGTGCCCTGCCTTGCCCTGCCCTGCCTTTCATACCTTGCCCTGCTTTGCTTTGCCATGCCTTACCTTGCCCTGCCCTTCCCTGCCCTGCCTTGTCTTTTCCTGCCCTTCCCTCCCCTATTCTGCCCTGCCTTGCCTTGCACTATCTTTGCCTTGCCCTGCTTGGCCCTGCCTGACCCTGCCCCGCGCTTCACTACCCTGCCCCAGCCTGTCCTGCCTTGCCCTGTCTTCCCTGCTCCGACCTGCCCTGCCCTGCACTGCCCTGCATTGCCCTGCCTTACATTACCCTGCCCTGTCCTGCCCTGCCTTCCCTAGCCCTGCCCTGTCCCACCCTGTTTTGCCATGCCTTGCTTTACACTGTCTTGCCCTGCATTACCTTGCCCTGCCCTGCCTTACCTTGCCCTGCCCTGCACTGTTCTGCCCTGCCTTGCCCTTCCTTGCTCTGCCATCCCTTGCCCTGCCCTGCCTTACCTTGCCCTGCCCTGCGCTGTTCTGCCCTGCCTTGCCCTTCCTTGCCCTGCCGTCCCTTGCCCTGCCCTGCCTTCCCTTGCCCTGCCCTGCTTTCCCTTGCCCTACCTTCCCTTGCCCTGCCCTGCTTTGCATGCCTTACCATGCTTTACTTTACCCTGCCCTCCCTTGCCCTGCCCTGCCTTGCCCTGCCCCGCCTTATTTTTCCATGCCTTGCCTTGCCCTGCCCTGCCTTGCCCTGACTTCCCTTTTCCTGCCCTGCCCTGCCTTCCCTCGCCCTGCCCTTTTTTCCCTTGCCCTGCCCTGTCCTGCTTTCCCTTGCCCTGCCCTGCTTTCCCTAGCCCTGCCCTGCCTTTCCTTCCCTAGCCCTGCCCTGCCCTTCCTTCCCTAGCCCTGCCCTGCCCTGCACTGCACTGCACTGCATTGCCTTGCCTTGCCCTGCCAAGCCGTGCCCAGCCCAGTCTTGCCCTGACTTTCCTTGCCTTGCCCGGCCCGACTGTGCCCTGCCTTGCCCTGCACTATCTTTGCCTTACCCTGCTTTGCCCTGCCCGCCCTGAACTACCCTGCCCCACCCTGTCCTGCTTTGCCCTGTTTTCCCTGCTCCGCCCTGCCCAGCCCAGCCTTGCCCTGACTTTCCTTGCCTTGCCCGGCCCGACTGTGCCCTGCCTTGCCCTGCACTATCTTTGCCTTACCCTGCTTTGCCCTGCCCGCCCTGAACTACCCTGCCCCACCCTGTCCTGCTTTGCCCTGTTTTCCCTGCTCCGCCCTGCCCAGCCCAGCCTTGCCTTGACTTTCCTTGCCTTGCCCTGCCAAGCCCTGCCCAGCCCAGCCTTGCCCTGACTTTCCTTGCCTTGCCCTGCCAAGCCCTGCCCAGCCATGACTTGCCCTGACTTTCCTTGCCTTGCCCTGCCCTTATCTGCCCTGCCCCGCCCTGCCCTGCCTTGCTTTGCTTTGCCTTCCCCTTGACCTGCCCTGTCCTATTTTCCCCTGCCCTGCCTTGTCTTCCTTGCCTTGCCCTGCTTCACCCTGCTTTACCTTCCCCTAACCTGCCCTGACCTGCCTTTCCCTGCCTTACCTTGCTCTGACCTACCTTCCCTGCCTTTCCTTGCCTTACCTTGCCTTGCCCTGCCCTACCCAATTGTGACTTCCCCTGCCCTGCCTTGTCTTCCTTACCTTGCCTGCCCCACCCTGACCTGCCTTGCTCTGACCCGCCCTGCCTTGTCTTCCTTGCCTTGCCCTGACAAGCCCTGTCTTACCCTGCCCTGCCCTGCCTTGCCTTCCCTTGCTTTGCTCTGCCTTCCCTTGACTTGCCCTGCCCTGCTCTGCTTTACAAAACTTGCCCTACCCTGCTTTGCCATGCCTTACCTTGCCCTGCCCTTCCCTGCCTTGCTATCCCTTGCCCTGCCCTGCCCTGCATTGCCCTGCCTTATATTACCCTGCCCTGCCCCGCCCTGCCTTGCCCTGCTTTGCCATGCCTTACCATGCCCTGCCCTGCCTTAACTTGCCCTGCCGTGCCCTGCGCTGTTCTGCCCTGCCTTGCCTTCCCTTGCCCTGCTCTTCCCTTGCCTTGCCATGCCCTGCAATGCCCTGCCTTACCCTACCCTGCTTTGCATTCTTTGCCCTGCCCTGCCTTGCCATGCCTTACCTTGCCCTGCCCTTCCCTGCCTTGCCTTACCTTGCCCTGCCCTTCCCTGCCTTGCCTTCCCTTGCCCTGCCTTGTTCTGCCTTACCTTGCCCTGCCCTGCTTTGCCGTCCCTTGCCCTGCCCTGCCTTGCCCTGCCATGCCATGCCTTACTTTGCCCTGCCCTTCCCTGCCCTGCCTTCCTTTGCCCTGCCCTGCCCTGTTCTGCCCTGCACTATCTTTGCCTTTCCCTGCTTGGCCCTGCCTGGCCCTGCCTTGCCCTGCCCAGCCTTGCCCTGCCTTACCTTGCCCTGCCCTGCCCTGCCTTGCCCTGCCCTGCCTTTGCCCTGCCCTGCCTTACCCTGCACTATCTTTGCCTTGCCCTGCTTGGCCCTGCCCTGCCCTGCCTTGCCCTGCCCTGCCTTTGCCCTGCCCTGCCTTACCCTGCACTATCTTTGCCTTGCCCTGCTTGGCCCTGCCTGGCCCTGCCTTGCCCTGCACTATCTTTGCCTTGCCTTGCTTGCCACTGCCTGGCCCTGCCCCGCCCTGTACTACCCTGCCCCACCCTGTCCTGCACTGCACTGCATTGCCTTTCCTTGCCCTGCCCTGCTAAGTCCTTCCCAGCCCAGCCTTCCTCTGATTTTCTTTGCCTTGCCCTGCCCAGCTGTGCCCTGCCTTCCCCTACCCTGCCGTGTATTCCTTGCCTTGACCTGGTCTGCCCTGTCCCGCCTTTCTTTGCTCTGCCTTCCCCTTGGCCTGCCCTGCCTTGCCTTCCCCTGCCCTGCCCATTTTCCCGTGCCCTGCCCTATTTTCCCCTGCCCTGCCTTGTCTTCCTTGCCTTGCCCTGCTTCACCCTGCTTTGCCTTCCCCTAACCTGCCCTGACCTGCCTTTCCCTGCCCTACCTTGCTCTGACCCGCCTTCCCTGCCTTTCCTCGCCTTACCTCGCCTTGCCCTGCCCTGCCTTGTCATCCTTACGTTGCCTGCCCCACCCTGACCTGCCTTGCTCTGACCCGCCCTACCTTGTCTTCCTTGCCTTGCCCTGCCTTGCCCTGCCTATCCTTGCCATGCCCTGCCTTGTTCTGCCTTACCTTGCCCTGCCAAGCCCCGCCTTGCCCTGCCCTGCCAAGCCCCGCCTTACCCTGCATTTCCCTGCCTTGCCATGCCCTGCCCTGCCTTTCCCTACCCTGCTTTGCATACGTTGCCCTGCCCTGCTTTGCACTGCCTTCCCTTGCCCTGCCCTTCCCTGCCCTGCCTTCCCTTGCCCTGCCCTGGCCTGTTCTGCCCTGCCTTGTTCTGCTTCACCTTGCCCTGCCAAGCCCCGCCTTACCTTGCCCTGCCAAGCCCCGCCTTACCTTGCCCTGCCCTGCCTTGCTGTCCCTTGCCCTGCCCTGCCTTGCCCTGCTATGCCATGCCTTTCCTTGCCTTGCCCTGCCTTCCTTTGCCCTGCCCTGCCCTGCCTTCCTTTGTCCTGCCCTGTCCTGCCCTGCCTTCCTTTGCCCTGCCCTGCCCTGCCTTCCTTTGCTCTGCCTATCCTTGCCTTGCTCAGCCTTGCCCTGCCCTGCATTGCTCTGCTTTGCCCTGCCCTGCTATGCATGCCTTCCCTTCCCTGCTTTGCCATGTCTTACCTTCCGCTGCCCTACCTTACCTTTCCCTGCCCTGCCCTGCCCTGTCCTGCCTTCCTTTGCCCTGCCCTGTTCTGCCCTGCCTTGCCCTGCACTGCATTGCCTTGCCTTGCCCTGCCCTGCCCAGTCCAGCCTTTCCCTGTCTTTCCTTCCCTTGCCCTGCCCAGCCCTGCCCAGCTTAGCCTTGCCCTGATTTTCCTTGCCTTGCCCTGCCCGGCTATGCCATGCCTTCCTCTACCCAGCCATGTATTCCTTCCCTTGCCCTTCCCTGATCTGCCTTGCCTTGCCTTGCCTTGCCTTGCCCTGCCTTGCCTTGCCTTGCCCTGCCCTGCCCTGCCCTGCCTTACCTTGCCCTGCCCTACCCTGCGCTGTTCTGCCCTGCCCTGCCCTGCCTTCCCTTGAACTGCCCTGCCCTGCCTTCCCTTGCCTTGCCCTGCCTTCCCTTGCCCTGCCCTGCCCTGCCCTCCCTTGCCCTGCCCTGCCCTGCTTTAATGCCTTACCTTGCCCTGCCCTCCCTTGCCCTGCCCTGCCTAGCTTTGCATGCCTTACCTTTCCCTGCCCTGTCTTGCCCTGCACTATCTTTGCCTTACCTTGCTTGGCCCTTCCTGGCTCTGGCTGCCGCCCTGTACTACCCTGCCCCACCCTGTCCTACCTTGCCCTGCCTTCCCTGCTCCGCCCTGCCCTGCACTGCACTGCATTGCCTTGCCTTGCCCTGCTCCACCCTGCCCAGCCCAGCCTTGCCCTGACTTCCTTGCCTCTCCCTGCTTCACCCTGCTTTGCCTTCCCCTTAGCTGCCCTGACCTGCCTTTCCCTGCCCTACCTTGCTCTGAGCCGCCTACCCAGCCTTTCTTTGCCTTACCTTGCCTTGCCCTGCCCTGCCCTATCCTGACTTCCCCTGCCCTGTCTTGTCTTCCTTACCTAGCCTGCCGCACCCTGACCTGCCTTGCTCTGACCCGCCCTGCCTTGTCTTCCTTGCCTTGCCCTGCCTATCCTCGCCTTGCCCTGCCAAGCCCTGCCATACCCTGCCCTGTCCTGCCCTGCTTAGCATGCCTTGCCCTGCCCTGCTTAGCATGCCTTGCCCTGTTCTGCTTTGCCATGCATTACCTTGCCCTGCCCTGCTTTGCCATGCCTTACCTTGCCCTGCCCTGTTTTGCCCTGCCTTCCGTTGCCCTGCTCTGCCCTTTTCTGCCCTGCCTTGCCCTGCCTTGCCCTGCCCTGCTTTGCATGCCTTACATTGCCCTGCCCTGCCCTGCCTTGCCCTGCTTGGCCCTGCCTGGCCCTACCTTGCCCTGCACTGTCTTTGCCTTGACTTGCTTGGCCCTGACTGGCCCTGCCCCGCCCTGTACTACCCTGCCCCACCCTGTCCTGCCTTGCCCTGCCTTCCCTTGCCCTGCCCTGCCTTGCTTTGCTCTGCCTTCCCCTTGACCAGCCCTGCCTTGCCTTCCCCTGCCCTGCCCTATTTTCCCCTGCCCTGCCTTGTCTTCCTTGCCTTGCCCTGCTTCACCCTGCTTTGCCTTCCCCTAACCTCCCCTGTCCTGCCTTTCCCTGCCCTACCTTGCTCTGACCCGCCTTCTCTGCCTTTCCTTGCCTTGCCCTGCCCTATCCTGACTTCCCCTGCCCTGCCTTGTCTTCCTTCCCTTGCCTGCCCCACCCTGACCTGCCTTGCTCTGACCCGCCCTGCCTATCCTTGCCTTGCCCTGCCTTGTTCTGCTTTACCTTGCCCTGCCAGCCCCACCTGACCTTTCCCTTGCCCTGCTTTACATTACCCTGCCCTGCCCTGCCCTGCCTTGCCTTCCATTGGCCTGCCCTGCCCTGCCTTGCCATGCCCTTCCCTGCCTTACCCTGTCCTGCCCTGCTTTGCTATGCCTTACCCTGTCCTGACCTGCTTTGCCTTACCTTACCCTGTCCTGCCCTGCTTTGCCTTCCCTTGCCCTGCCCTGCCCTGCCTTGCCATGCCCTTCCCTGCCTTGCCCTGTTTTGCTTAGCATGCCTTGCCCTGCCCTGCTTTGCCATGCCTTACCTTGCCCTGCCCTCCTTTGCCTTACCTTGCCCTGCGCTGTTCTGCCCTGCCTTCCCTTGCCCTCCCCTGCCCTGCCCTTTTCTGCCCTGCCTTGCCCTGCACTATCTTTGCCTTGCCTTGCTTGGCCTTCCCTGGCCCTGCTCCGCCCTGTCCTGCCTTGCCCTGCCTTCCCTGCTCCACCCTGCCCTGCACTGCACTGCACTGTATTGCCTTGCCTTGCCCTGCCAAGCCCTGCCCAGCCCTGTACTACCCTGACTTTCCTTGCCCTGCCCTGCCTGGCTGTGCCCTGCCCTGCTTTGCCCTGCCTTCCCCTACCCTGCCGTGTATTCCTTGCCTTGCCCTGCCCTGATCTGCCCTGCCCCGCCCTGCCCTGACTTGCTTTGCTCTGCCTTCCCCTGCCCTGCCCTATTTTCCCCTACCCTGCCTTGTCTTCCTTGCCTTGCTCTGCTTCACCCTGCTTTGCCTTCCCCTAACCTGCCCTGATCTGCCTTTCCCTGCCCTACCTTGCTCTGACCAGCCTTCCCTGCCTTTCCATGCCTTGCCCTGCTCTGCCTTGTCTTCCTTACCTTGTCTGCTCCACCCTGACCTGCCTTGCTCTGACTTGCCCTGCCTTGTCTTCCTTGCCTTGCCCTGCCATGCCCTGCCCTGCCTATCCTTGCCATGCCCTGCCTTGTTCTGACTTACCTTGCCCTGCCTTGCCTTCCCTTGCCCTGCCCTGCCATCCCTTGCCCTGCCCTATCGTCTTTTGCACTGCCCTGCCTTGCCCTGCCCTGCCATCCCTTGCCCTGCCCTATCGTCTTTTGCACTGCCCTGCCTTGCCCTGCCCTGCTCTGCCTTGCCCTGCCCTGCCATCCCTTGCCCTGCCCTATCGTCTTTTGCACTGCCCTGCCTTGCCCTGCCCTGCTTTGAATACCTTGCCCTGCCCTTCCCTGAAATGAATTACCTTGCACTGCCCTGCCCTGTTCTGCCCTGCCTTGCCCTGCACTATCTTTGCCTTGCCCTGCTTGGCCCTGCGTGACCCTGCCCCGTGCTGCACTACCCTGCCCCACCCTGTCCTGCCATGCCCTGCCTTCCCTGCTCCGACCTGCCCTGCCCTGCACTGCCCTGCATTGCTCTGCCTTATATTGCTCTGCCCTGCCCTGCCCTGCCTTCCCTAGCCCTGCCCTGACTTGTCCTGCCACGCCTTACCTTGCCTTGCCATGCCTTATATTGCCCTGCCCTGCCTTACCTTGCCCTGCCCTGCAATGTTCTGCCCTCCCTTGCCCTGCCCTGCCCACCCTTGCCCTGCCCTGCCCTGTACTATCTTTGCCTTGCATTGCTTGGCCCTTCCTGACCCTGTCCCACGCTGCACTACCCTGCCCAACCCTGTCCTGCCTTACCCTGCCTTCCCTGCTCCGTCCTGCCCTTCCCTTGCCCTGCCTTCCCTTGCCCTGCCCTGCCCTGCCCCGGCTTCCCTTGCCCTGCCCTGCCCTACCCTGCCCTGGCTTCCCTTGCCCTGCCCTACCCTGCCCTGCCTTGCCCTGCCCTGCCCTGCCCTGCCTTGGCTTCCCTTGCCCTGCTTTGCCCTGCCCTGCCCTGCCCTGGATTCCCTTGCCCTGCCCTGCCCTGACCTGCCCTGCCCTGCCCTGGCTTCCCTTGCCATGCCCTGCCCTGCCCTGGCTTCCCTTGCCCTGCCTTGCCCTGCCCTGCCCTGCCCTGGCTTCCCTTTCCCTGCGCTGCCCTGCCCTGCCCTGTCCAGGCTTCCCTTGCCCTGAACTGCCCTGCCCTGCCCTGCCCTGCCCTACACTGCGCTGCCCTGGCTTCCCTTGCCCAGCCCTGCCCTGCCCTGCCCTGGCTTCCCTTGCCCTGCCCTGCCCTGCACTGCCCTTCCCTGGCTTCCCTTGCCCTGCCCTGCCCTGCTATGCCCTGCTCTACACTGCCCTGGCTTCATTTGCCCTGACCTGCCCTGGCTTCCCTTGCACTGCCCTGCCCTGCCCTGCCCTGGTTTCACTTGCCCTGCCCTGCCCTGCCATGCCCTGCCCTGAACTGCCCTGCCTTCCCTAGCCCTGCCCTGCACTGCCCCGGCTTCTCTTGCTTTGCCGTGCCCTGCCCTGCCCTGGCTTCCCTTGCCCAGCCCTGCCCTGCCCTGCCCTGGCTTCCCTTGCCCTGCCCTGCCCTACCCTGCCCTGGCTTCCCTTGCCCTGCCCTGCCCTGCACTGCCCTGCCCTGGCTTCCCTTGCCCTGCCCTGCCCTGCTATGCCCTGCTCTACACTGCCCTGGCTTCCCTTGCCCTGACCTGCCCTGGCTTCCCTTGCCCTGCCCTGCCCTGCCCTGGTTTCCCTTGCCCTGCCCTGCCCTGCCATGCCCTGCACTGAACTGCCCTGCCTTCCCTAGCCCTGCCCTGCCCTGCCCTGGCTTCCCTTGCTTTGCCGTGCCCTGCCCTGCCCTGGCTTCCCTTGCCCTGCCCTGCCCTGCTCTGCCCTGGCTTCCCTTGCCCTGCCCTGCCCTGCCCTGCCCTGCCATGCCCTGCCCTGCCCTGCCCTGGCTTCCCTTGCCCTGCCCTGCCCTGCCCTGGCTTCCCTTGCCCTGCCCTGCCCTGGCTTCCCTTGCCTTGCCCTACCCTGGCTTCCCTTGCCCTGCTCTACCCTGCCCTGCCGTAGCTTCCCTTGCCCTGCCCTGCCCTACCCTGACCTGGCTTCCTTTGCCATGCCTTGCGCTGCCCTGCCCTACACTGCCTTGTCCTGCCCAGGCTTCCCTTGCCCTGCCCTGCTTTGCCCTGCCTTCACTTGCCCTGCCCTGCCCTGCCCTGGCTTCACTTGCCCTGCCCTGCCCTGCCCTGTCCTACACTGCCCTGCCCTGCCCTGCCCTGTCTTCCCTTGCCCTGCCCTGCCCTGCCCTGCCCTGCCCTGGATTCCCTTGCCCTGCCCTGCCCTGCTGTGCCTTGCACTGCGCTGCCCTGGCTTCCCTTGCCCAGCCCTGCCCTGCCCTGCCCTGGCTTCCCTTGCCCTGCCCTGCCCTACCCTGCCCTGGCTTCCCTTGCCCTGCCCTGCCCTGCCCTGGCTTCCCTTGCCCTGCCCTGCCCTGCACTGCCCTGCCCTGGCTTCCCTTGCCCTGCCCTGCCCTGCTATGCCCTGCTCTACACTGCCCTGGCTTCCCTTGCCCTGCCCAGCCCTCCCCTGCCCTGCTCTGCCCTGCCCTGCCTTGCCCTGGATTACCTTGCCCTGCCCTGCCCTGCCCTGCCCTGACCTGTCCTGCCCTAGCCTGGATTCCCTAGCCTTGCCATGCCCTGGCTTCTTTTTCCCTGCTCTACCCTGCCCTGCCCTGCCCTGCCCTGCCCTGGCTTCCCTTGCCCTGCCCTGCCCAGCCCTGCCCTGCCCTGGCTTCTCTTGCCCTGCTCTGCCCTGCCCTGCCTTGCCCTGACCTGGCTTCCCATGCCATGCCCTGCCCTGCCCCAGCTTGCCTTGCCCTACCCTACCCTGCCCTGCATAGGCTTCCCTTCCCCTGCCCTGCCCTGCCCTGCTTTGCCCTGGATACCTTGGCCCTGCCCTGCCCTGCACTGCCCTGCCCTGCTCTGCCCTGGCTTCCCTTGCCCTGCCCTTCCCTGCCCTGCCCTGCCCTGGCTTCCCTTGCCCTGCCCTGCCCTGCCCTGCCCTGCCATGCCCTGCCCTAGCTTCCCTTGCCCTGCCCTGCCCTGCCCTGCCTTCCCTTGCCCTGCCCTGCCCTGCCCTGCCCTGCCCTGGCATCCCTTGCCCTGCCCTTCCCTGCCCTGCCCTGGCTTCCATTGCCCTACCCTGCCCTGCCCTGCTCTGCCCTGGCTTCCCTTGCGTTGCCCTGCCCTGCCCTGCCTTCCCTTGCCCTGCCCTGCTTTGACCTGACCTGCCCTGCTCTGCCCTGGCTTCCCTTGCTCTGCCCTGCCCTGCCCTGCCCTGCCATGCCCTGGCTTCCCTTGCCTTGCCCTGCCCTGCCCTGCTCTGCCCTGGCTTCCCTTGCTCTGCCCTGCCCTGCCCTGCCCTGTCTTCCCTTGCCCTACCCTGCCCTGCCCTGCCCTGCCCTGGCTTCACTTCCCTGCCCTGCCCTGCCCTGCACTGTTCTGGATTCCCTTGTCATGCCCTGCCCTGCCCTGCCCTACCCTGCCCTGGCTTCGCTTGCCCTGCCCTGCCCTGCCCTGCCCTGCCCTGCCCTGGCATCCCTTGCCCTGCCCTGCCCTGCTCTGCCCTGCCCTGGATTCCCTTGCCCTGCCCTGCCCTGCCGTGCCTTGCACTGCGCTGCCCTGGCTTCCCTTGCCCAGCCCTGCCCTGCCCTGCCCTGGCTTCCCTTGCCCTGCCCTGCCCTACTATGCCCTGGCTTCCCTTGCCCTGCCCTGCACTGCCCTGGCTTCTCTTGCCCTGCCCTGCCCTGCACTGCCCTGCCCTGCCCTGCACTGTTCTGGATTCCCTTGTCATGCCCTGCCCTGCCCTGCCCTACCCTGCCCTGGCTTCGCTTGCCCTGCCCTGCCCTGCCCTGCCCTGCCCTGCCCTGGCATCCCTTGCCCTGCCCTGCCCTGCTCTGCCCTGCCCTGGATTCCCTTGACCTGCCCTGCCCTGCTATGCCCTGCTCTACACTGCCCTGGCTTCCCTTGCCACGCCCTGCCCTCCCCTGCCCTGCTCTGCCCTGCCCTGCCCTGCCTTGCCCTGGATTACCTTGCCCTGCCCTGCCCTGCCCTGCCCTGGCTTCCCTTGCCCTGCCCTGCCCAGCCCTGCCCTGCCCTGGCTTCTCTTGCCCTGCTCTGCCCTGCCCTGCCTTGCCCTGACCTGGCTTCCCATGCCCTGCCCTGCCCTGCCCCGGCTTCCCTTGCCCTGCCCTACCCTGCCCTGCATAGGCTTCCCTTCCCCTGCCCTGCCCTGCCCTGCTTTGCCCTGGATACCTTGGCCCTGCCCTGCCCTGCACAGCCGTGCCCTGCTCTGCCCTGGCTTCCCTTGCCCTGCCCTTCCCTGCCCTGCCCTGGCCTGGCTTCCCTTGCACAGCCCTGCCCTGCCCTGCCATGCCCTGCCCTAGCTTCCCTTGCCCTGCCCTGCCCTGCCCTGGCTTCCCTTCCCCTGCCCTGCCCTGGCTTCCCTTGCCCTGCCCTGCCCTGCCTGCCCTGCCCTGCCTTCCCTTGCCCTGCCCTGCCCTGACCTGCCCTGCCCTGCCCTGGCATCCCTTGCCCTGCCCTTCCCTGCCCTGCCCTGCCCTGGCTTCCATTGCCCTACCCTGCCCTGCCCTGGCTTCCCTTGCGTTGCCCTGCCCTGCCCTGCCTTCCCTTGCCCTGACCTGCTTTGACCTGACCTGCCCTGCTCTGCCCTGGCTTCCCTTGCTCTGCCCTGCCCTGCCCTGCCCTGCCATGCCCTGGCTTCCCTTGCCTTGCCCTGCCCTGCCCTGCTCTGCCCTGGCTTCCCTTGCTCTGCCCTGCCCAGCCCTGCCCTGCCCTGCCCTGTCTTCCCTTGCCCTACCCTGCCCTGCCCTGCCCTGCACTGTTCTGGATTCCCTTGTCATGCCCTGCCCTGCCCTGCCCTATCCTGGCTTCTCTTGACCTGCCCTGCCCTGCCCTGCCCTGCCCTGCCCTGCCCTGCCCTGCATTGGCTTCCCTTGCACGCCCTGCCCTGCCCTGCTTTGCCCTGCCCTGGCTTCCCTTGCCCTGCCCTGCCCTGCCCTGCCCTGCCCTCCCCTGGCTTCCACTGCCCTGCCCTACACTGCCCTGCGCTGTCTTCCCTTGCCCTGCCCTGCCCTGCCCTAACCTGCCTTGCCCTGGCTTCCCTTGCCTTGCCCTGCCCTGCCCTGCCGTGGCTTCCCTTGCCCTGCCCTGCCCTGCCCTGCACTGGCTTCCCTTGCCCTGCCCTGCCCTGCCCTGTTCTGCCATTCCTTCCCTTGCCCTGTATTGCCCTGCCCTGCCCTGCCTTCCCTTGCCCTGCCCAGCCCTGCCCTGGCATCCCTTGCCCTGCCCTGCCCTGCCCTGCCCTGCCCTGCCCTGCCCTGGCATCCCTTGCCCTGCCCTTCCCTGCCCTGCCCTGCACTGGCTTCCATTGCCCTACCCTGCCCTGCCCTGCTCTGCCCTGGCTTCCCTTGCGTTGCCCTGCCCTGCCCTGCCTTCCCTTGCCCTGCCCTGCTTTGACCTGACCTGCCCTGCTCTGCCCTGGCTTCCCTTGCTCTGCCCTGCCCTGCCCTGCCCTGCCATGCCCTGGCTTCCCTTGCCTTGCCCTGCCCTGCTCTGCCCTGGCTTCCCTTGCTCTGCCCTGCCCTGCCCTGCCCTGCCCTGCCCTGTCTTCCCTTGCCCTACCCTGCCCTGCCCTGCCCTGCCCTGGCTTCACTTCCCTGCCCTGCCCTGCCCTGCACTGTTCTGGATTCCCTTGTCATGCCCTGCCCTGCCCTGCCCTACCCTGCCCTGGCTTCGCTTGCCCTGCCCTGCCCTGCCCTGCCCTGCCTTCCCTTGCCCTGCCCTGCCCTGCCCTGGCATCCCTTGCCCTGCCCTGCCCTGCTCTGCCCTGCCCTGGATTCCCTTGCCCTGCCCTGCCCTGCCGTGCCTTGCACTGCCCTGCCCTGGCTTCCCTTGCCCAGCCCTGCCCTGCCCTGCCCTGGCTTCCCTTGCCCTGCCCTGCCCTACTATGCCCTGGCTTCCCTTGCCCTGCCCTGCCCTGCCCTGGCTTCTCTTGCCCTGCTCTGCCCTGCCCTGCCTTGCCCTGACCTGGCTTCCCATGCCCTGCCCTGCCCTGCCCCGGCTTCCCTTGCCCTGCCCTACCCTGCCCTGCCCTGGCTTCCCTTGCCCTGCCCTGCCCTGCCCTGGCTTCCCTTGCTTTGCCGTGCCCTGCCCTGCCCTGGCTTCCCTTGCCCTGCCCTGCCCTGCTCTGCCCTGGCTTCCCTTGCCCTGCACTGCCCTGCCCTGCCCTGCCATGCCCTGCCCTGCCCTGCCCTGGCTTCCCTTGCCCTCCCCTGCCCTGCCCTGGCTTCCCTTGCCCTGCCCTGCCCTGGCTTCCCTTGCCTTGCCCTACCCTGGCTTCCCTTGCCCTGCTCTACCCTGCCCTGCCGTAGCTTCCCTTGCCCTGCCCTGCCCTACCCTGACCTGGCTTCCTTTGCCATGCCTTGCGCTGCCCTGCCCTACACTGCCTTGTCCTGCCCAGGCTTCCCTTGCCCTGCCCTGCTTTGCCCTGCCTTCACTTTCCCTGCCCTGCCCTGCCCTGGCTTCCCTTGCCCTTCCCTGCCCTGCCCTGCCCTACACTGCCCTGCCCTGCCCTGCCCTGTCTTCCCTTGCCCTGCCCTGCCCTGCCCTGCCCTGCCCTGCCCTGGCTTCCCTTGCCCTGCCCTGCCCAGCCCTGCCCTGCCCTGGCTTCCCTTGCCCTTCCCTGCCCTGCATTGCCCTACACTGCCCTGCCCTGCCCTGCCCTGTCTTCCCTTGCCCTGCCCTGCCCTGCCCTGCCCTGGCTTCCCTTGCCCTGCCCTGCCCAGCCCTGCCCTGCCCTGGCTTCTCTTGCCCTGCTCTGCCCTGCCCTGCCTTGCCCTGACCTGGCTTCCCATGCCCTGCCCTGCCCTGCCCCGGCTTCCCTTGCCCTACCCTACCCTGCCCTGCATAGACTTCCTTTCCCCTGCCCTGCCCTGCCCTGCTTTGCCCTGGATACCTTGGCCCTGCCCTGCCCTGCACTGCCCTGCCCTGCTCTGCCCTGGCTTCCCTTGCCCTGCCCTTCCCTGCCCTGCCCTGCCCTGGCTTCCCTTGCCCTGCCCTGCCCTGCCCTGCCATGCCCTGCCCTAGCTTCCCTTGCCCTGCCCTGCCCTGCCCTGCCTTCCCTTGCCCTGCCCTGCCCTGCCCTGCCCTGCCCTGGCATCCCTTGCCCTGCCCTTCCCTGCCCTGCCCTGGCTTCCATTGCCCTACCCTGCCCTGCCCTGCTCTGCCCTGGCTTCCCTTGCGTTGCCCTGCCCTGCCCTGCCTTCCCTTGCCCTGCCCTGCTTTGACCTGACCTGCCCTGCTCTGCCCTGGCTTCCCTTGCTCTGCCCTGCCCTGCCCTGCCCTGCCATGCCCTGGCTTCCCTTGCCTTGCCCTGCCCTGCCCTGCTCTGCCCTGGCTTCCCTTGCTCTGCCCTGCCCTGCCCTGCCCTGCCCTGTCTTCCCTTGCCCTACCCTGCCCTGCCCTGCCCTGCCCTGGCTTCACTTCCCTGCCCTGCCCTGCCCTGCACTGTTCTGGATTCCCTTGTCATGCCCTGCCCTGCCCTGCCCTACCCTGCCCTGGCTTCGCTTGCCCTGCCATGCCCTGCCCTGCCCTGCCCTGCCCTGGCATCCCTTGCCCTGCCCTGCCCTGCTCTGCCCTGCCCTGCATTCCCTTGCCCTGCCCTGCCCTGCCGTGCCTTGCACTGCGCTGCCCTGGCTTCCCTTGCCCAGCCCTGCCCTGCCCTGCCCTGGCTTCCCTTGCCCTGCCCTGCCCTACTATGCCCTGGCTTCCCTTGCCCTGCCCTGCCCTGCCCTGGCTTCTCTTGCCCTGCCCTGCCCTGCACTGCCCTGCCCTGGCTTCCCTTGACCTGCCCTGCCCTGCTATGCCCTGCTCTACACTGCCCTGGCTTCCCTTGCCACGCCCTGCCCTGCCCTGCCCTGCTCTGCCCTGCCCTGCCCTGCCTTGCCCTGGATTACCTTGCCCTGCCCTGCCCTGCCCTGCCCTGCCCTGTCCTGCCCTAGCCTGGATTCCCTAGCCTTGCCTGCCCTGGCTTCTTTTTCCCTGCTCTACCCTGCCCTGCCCTGCCCTGCCCTGCCCTGGCTTCCCTTGCCCTGCCCTGCCCAGCCCTGCCCTGCCCTGGCTTCTCTTGCCCTGCTCTGCCCTGCCCTGCCTTGCCCTGACCTGGCTTCCCATGCCCTGCCCTGCCCTGCCCCGGCTTCCCTTGCCCTGCCCTACCCTGCCCTGCATAGGCTTCCCTTCCCCTGCCCTGCCCTGCCCTGCTTTGCCCTGGATACCTTGGCCCTGCCCTGCCCTGCACTGCCGTGCCCTGCTCTGCCCTGGCTTCCCTTGCCCTGCCCTTCCCTGCCCTGCCCTGGCCTGGCTTCCCTTGCACAGCCCTGCCCTGCCCTGCCATGCCCTGCCCTAGCTTCCCTTGCCCTGCCCTGCCCTGCCCTGGCTTCCCTTGCCCTGCCCTGCCCTGGCTTCCCTTGCCCTGCCCTGCCCTGCCTGCCCTGCCCTGCCTTCCCTTGCCCTGCCCTGCCCTGACCTGCCCTGCCCTGCCCTGGCATCCCTTGCCCTGCCCTTCCCTGTCCTGCCCTGCCCTGGCTTCCATTGCCCTACCCTGCCCTGCCCTGGCTTCCCTTGCGTTGCCCTGCCCTGCCCTGCCTTCCCTTGCCCTGCCCTGCTTTGACCTGACCTGCCCTGCTCTGCCCTGGCTTCCCTTGCTCTGCCCTGCCCTGCCCTGCCCTGCCATGCCCTGGCTTCCCTTGCCTTGCCCTGCCCTGCCCTGCTCTGCCCTGGCTTCCCTTGCTCTGCCCTGCCCTGCCCTGCCCTGCCCTGTCTTCCCTTGCCCTACCCTGCCCTGCCCTGCCCTGCACTGTTCTGGATTCCCTTGTCATGCCCTGCCCTGCCCTGCCCTACCCTGGCTTCTCTTGACCTGCCCTGCCCTGCCCTGCCCTGCCCTGCCCTGCCCTGCCCTGCCCTGCATTGGCTTCCCTTGCACGCCCTGCCCTGCCCTGCTTTGCCCTGCCCTGGCTTCCCTTGCCCTGCCCTGCCCTGCCCTGCCCTGCCCTCCCCTGGCTTCCACTGCCCTGCCCTACACTGCCCTGCCCTGTCTTCCCTTGCCCTGCCCTGCCCTGCCCTAACCTGCCTTGCCCTGGCTTCCCTTGCCTTGCCCTGCCCTGCCCTGCCGTGGCTTCCCTTGCCCTGCCCTGCCCTGCCCTGCACTGGCTTCCCTTGCCCTGCCCTGCCCTGCCCTGTTCTGCCATTCCTTCCCTTGCCCTGTATTGCCCTGCCCTGCCCTGCCTTCCTTTGCCCTGCCCTGCCCTGCCCTGGCATCCCTTGCCCTGCCCTGCCCTGCTCTGCCCTGCCCTGGCTTCCATTGCCCTACCCTGCCCTGCCCTGGCTTCCATTGCCCTACCCTGCCCTGCCCTGCTCTGCCCTGGCTTCCCTTGCGTTGCCCTGCCCTGCTCTGCCTTCCCTTGCCCTGCCCTGCTTTGACCTGACCTGCCCTGCTCTGCCCTGGCTTCCCTTGCTCTGCCCTGCCCTGCCCTGCCCTAACCTGCCCTAACCTGCCTTGCCCTGGCTTCCCTTGCCTTGCCCTGCCCTGCTCTGCCCTGGCTTCCCTTGCTCTGCCCTGCCCTATTCTGCCCTGCCCAGTTCTGGCTTCCCTTGCACTGCCCTGCTCTGTCCTGCCCAACCCTGCCCTAGCTGCCCTTGCCCTGCCCTGCCCTGGCCTGCCTTGCCCTGGCTTCTCTTGTCCTGCCCTGCCTTGCCCTAACCTGCCGTTGCCTGCCCTGCCCTGACCTGCCTTCCCTTGACCTGCCCTTCCCTCCCCTGACTTCCCTTGACCTGCCCTGCCCTGCCTGTATTCCCTTGCCCTGCCCTGCCCTGCCCTGCCTTGCCCTGCCCTGGCTTCCCTTGCCCTGCCCTGACCTGCCCTGTCCTGCCCTGGCTTCCCTTGCCCTGCCCTGCCCTGCCCTGCCCAGCCCTGCCCTACCCTGCAATCCCCTGGCATCCTTGCCCTGCCCTGCCCTGCCCTGCCCTGCCCTGCCCTGCCTTCCCTTGCACTACCTGGCCCTGCCCTGCCCTGCCCTGCCCTGTCTTCCCTTGCCCTGCCAGGCCTTGGCTTCCCTTACCCTGCCCTGCCCTGACCTACCCTGGCTTCCCTTGCCCAGCCATTCCCTGCCCTGCCCTGCCCTAACTTCCCTTGTCCTGCCCTGCCCTGCCCTGCCCTGCCCTGCCCTGCCCTGGCTTCCCTTGCCCTGCCCTGCCCTGCCCTGCCATGGATTCCCTTGCCCTGCCCTGCCTAGCCCTGCCCTGCCCTGCCCTGCCCTGCCTTCCCTTGCCCTGCCCTGCCCTGCCCTGCCCTACCCTGGCTTCCCTGGCCCTGGCTTCCCCTGCCCTGTTCTGCCCTACCCTGCCCTGCCCTTACTTCCTTTGCCCTGCCCTGCCCTGCCCTGCCCTGCCCTGCCCTGCCCAACCTTGCCCTACCCTGTCTTCCCTTGTCCTGCCTTGCCCTGCCCTGCCGTGGCTTCCCTTGCCCTTTCCTGCCCTGCCCTGCCCTGCCCTGTCTTCCCTTGCCCCGCCCTAACCTGCCCTGCCCTGCCCTGGCTTCCCTTGCCCTTCCCTGCCCTGCCGTGGTTTCCCTTGCCCTGTCCTGCCCTGCCCTGCCCTGCCCTGCCCTGGCTTCCGTTGCCCTGCCCTAACCTGCCCTGCCCTGCCCTGGCTTCCCGTGCCCTGCTTTGCCCTGCCCTGGCTTCCCATGCCCTGCCCTGCCCTGCCCTGCCCTGCCCTGCCCTGGCTTCCCTTGCCCTGCCATAACCTGCCCTGCCCTGCCCTGGCTTCCCTTGCCCTGCCCTGCCCTGCCCTGAGTTCCCTTGCCCTGCCCTGCCCTGCCCTACCCTGCCCTGGCTTCCCTTGCCCTACCCTGCCTTGCCCTGCCCTGCCTTGCACTGCCCTGGCTTCCCATTCCCTGTCCTGCCCTACCCTGGCTTCCCTTGCCCTGCTCTGCCCTAAACTGCCCTGGCTTCCCTGGCCCTGGCTTCCCCTGCCCTGCCCTGCAGTGTTCTGCCCTGGCTTCCCATGCCCTGCCCTTCCCTGCCCTGCCCTGCCCTGAATTTTTTTGACCTGCCCTTGCCCTGCCCTGCCCTGGCTTCCCTTGCACTGCACTGCCGTGCCCTGCCCTGTCTTCCCTTGCCCTGCCCTGCCCTGCCCTGGCTTCCCTTGCCTTGCCTTGCCCTGCCCTCCCCTGGCTTCCCTTGCCTTGCCCTGCACTGCCCTACCCTGCCCTGCCCTGGCTTCCCTTGCCCTGCCCTGCCTAGCCCTGCCCTGCCCTGCCCTAACTTCCCTTGCCCTGCCCTGCCCTGCCCTGCACTGCCCTGGCTTCCCTTGCCCTGCCCTGCCCTGCCCTGCCCTGCCCTGGCTTCTCTTGCCCTGCCCTGCCCTGCCCTGCCCTGGCTTCTCGTGCCCTGCACTGCCGTGCCCTGCCCTGGCTTCCCTTGCCCTGCCCTGCCCTGCCCTGGCTTCCCTTGTCTTGCCCTGCCCTGCCCTGCCCTGCCCTGCTCTGCCCTGGCTTCCCTTGCCCTCCCCTGCCCTAACCTGCCTTGCTTTACCCTGCCTTGGCTTCCCTTGCCCTGCCCTGCCTAGCCCTGCCCTACCCTAACTTCTTTTGCCCTGCCCTGCCCTGCCCTGAACTGGCTTCCCTTGCCCTGCCCTGCCCTGCCCTGCACTGCCCTGGCTTCCCTTGCCCTGCCCTGCCCTGCCCTGCCCTGCCCTGGCTTCCACTGCCCTGCCCTACACTGCCCTGCCCTGCCTTCCCTTGCCCTGCCCTGCCCTGCCCTAACCTGCCTTGCCCTGGCTTCCCTTGCCTTGCCCTGCCCTGCCCTGCCGTGGCTTCCCTTGCCCTGCCCTGCCCTGCCCTGCCCTGGCATCCCTTGCCCTGCCCTGTCCTGCCCTGCCCTGCCCTGGCTTCCCTTGCCCTGCCCTGCCGTGCCCTGCCCTGTCTTCCCTTGCCCGGCCCTGCCCTGCCCTGGCTTCCCTTGCCTTGCCTTGCCCTGCCCTCCCCTGGCTTCCCTTGCCTTGCCCTGCACTGCCCTACCCTGCCCTGCCCTGGCTTCCCTTGCCCTGCCCTGCCCTAACTTCCCTTGCCCTGCCCTGCCCTGCCCTGCCCTGCACTGCCCTGGCTTCCCTTGCCCTGCCCTGCCCCGCCCTGCCCTGAATTTCCTTGACCTGCCCTTGCCCTGCCCTGCCCTGGCTTCCCTTGCCCTGCACTGCCGTGCCCTGCCCTGTCTTCCCTTGCCCTGCCCTGCACTGCCCTGGCTTCCCTTGCCCTGCCCTGCCCTGCACTGCTCTGCCCTGGCTTCCCTTGCCCTGCCCTGCCCTGCCCTGCTTTGACCTGCCCTGGCTTCCTTTGCCCTGCCCTTATTTGCCCAGCCCTGGCTTCCCTTGCCCTGCCCTTTCCTGCCCTGACCTGCCCTGCCCTGGTTTCCCTTGTCCTGCCCTACCCTACTTTGCCCTGATATAGCTTCCCTTGCCCAGCCCTGCCCTGCCCTGCCCTGCCCTGTCCTGCCCTTGCTTCACTTGCCCTGCCCTGCCCTGCCCTGCTCTGGCTTCCCTTGCCCTGCCCTGCCTAGCCCTGCCCTGCCCTGCTCTGCCCTGCCCTGCCTTCCCTTGCCCTGCCCTGCCCTGCTCTGCCCTGCATTCCCTTGCACTGCCCTGCCCTACCCTGCCCTGCCCTGGCTTCCCTTGCCCTGCCCTGCCCTGCCCTAACTTCCCTTGCCCTACCGTGCCCTGCCCTGAACTGGCTTCCCTTGCCCTGCCCAGCCCTGCACTGCCCTGCCCTGCCCTGAATTTCCTTGATCTGCCCTTGCCCTGCCCTGCCCTGGCTTCCCTTGCCCTGCACTGCCATGCCCTGCCCTGTCTTCCCTTGCCCTGCCCTGCCCTGCCCTGGCTTCCCTTGCCTTGCCCTGCCCTGCCCTCCCCTGGATTCCCTTGACTTGCCCTGCCCTGCCCTGCACTGCTCTGCCCTGGCTTCCCTTGCCCTGCCCTGCCCTGCCCTGCTTTGACCTGCCCTGGCTTCCCTTGCCCTGCCCTGATTTGCCCAGCCCTGGCTTCCCTTGCCCTGCCCTTTCCTGCCCTGACCTGCCCTGCCCTGGTTTCCCTTGTCCTGCCCTACCCTACTTTGCCCTGATATAGCTTCCCTTGCCCAGCCCTGCCCTGCCCTGCCCTGCCCTGTCCTGCCCTTGCTTCACTTGCCCTGCCCTGCCCTGCCCTGCCCTGGCTTCCCTTGCCCTGGCCTGCCTAGCCCTGCCCTGCCCTGCTCTGCCCTGCCTTCCCTTGCCCTGCCCTGCCCTGCTCTGCCCTGCATTCCCTTGCACTGCCCTGCCCTACCCTGCCCTGCCCTGGCTTCCCTTGCCCTGCCCTGCCCTGCACTAACTTCCCTTGCCCTACCGTGCCCTGCCCTGAACTGGCTTCCCTTCCCCTGCCCTGCCCTGCACTGCCCTGGCTTCCCTTTCCTGCCCTGCCCTGCCCTGCCCTGCCCTACCCTGCCCTGGCTTCCCTTGCCCTACCCTGCCCTTCCCTGCCCAGCCCTGCCCTGCCCTGGTTTCCCTTGCTATGCCCTGCCCTGCCCTGCCCTGCCCTGCCCTGGCTTCCCTTGCCCTGCCCTGCCTTGCCCTGCTTTGAACTGCCCTGGCTTCCCTTGCCCTGCCCTGATTTGCCCTGCCCTGGCTTCCCTTGCCCTGCCCTTTCCTGCCCTGACCTGCCCTGCCCTGTTTTCCCTTGTCCTGCCCTACCATGCTTTGCCGTGCTTTAGCTTCCCTTACCCAGACCTGCCCTGCCCTGCCCTGCCCTGTCCTGCCCTTGCTTCACTTGCTCTGCCCTGCCCTTCCCTGTCCTGCCCTGGCTTCCCTTGCCCTACCCTGCCCTGCCCTGGCTTCCCTTTCCTGCCCTGCCCTGTCCTGCCCTGCCCTCCCTGTTCTGGCTTCCCTTGCCCTGCCCTGCCTTGTCCTACCCTGCCCTGGCTTCCCTTGCCCTACCCTGCCCTTCCCTGCCCAGCCCTGCCCTGACCTGGCTTCCCATGCCCTGCCCTGCCCTGCCCCGGCTTCCCTTCCCCTGCCCTGCCCTGCCCTGCTTTGCCCTGGATACCTTGGCCCTGCCCTGCCCTGCACTGCCCTGCCCTGCTCTGCCCTGG
Organism: Callipepla californica brunnescens; assembly: GCA_023055505.1. Taxonomy (NCBI): domain Eukaryota; kingdom Metazoa; phylum Chordata; class Aves; order Galliformes; family Odontophoridae; genus Callipepla; species Callipepla californica. The sequence continues at coordinate 68,302,652 of JALIRH010000003.1, forward strand.
CTTCCCTTCCCCTGCCCTTCCCTGCCCTGCCCTGCCCTAGCTTCCCTTGCCCTGCCCTGCCCTGCCCTGCCATGCCCTGCCCTAGCTTCACTTACCCTGCCCTGCCATGCCCTGGCTTGCCTTGCCCTGCCCTGCCCTGGCTTCCCTTGCCCTGCCCTGCCCTGCCTGCCCTGCCCTGCCTTCCCTTGCCCTGCTCTGCCCTGGTTTCCATTGCCCTACCCTGCCGTGCCCTGCTCAGCCCTGGCTTCCCTTGCCCTGCCCTGCCCTGCCCCGCCCTGGCTTCCCTTGCCCTGCCCTGCCCTGGCTTCCCTTGCCCTGCCCTGCCCTGCCTGCCCTGCCCTGCCTTACCTTGCCTTGCCCTTCCCTGCCCTGCCCTGCCCTGGTTTCCATTGCCCTACCCTGCCCTGCCCTGGCTTCCTTACCCTGCCCTGCCCTGCCCTGCCCTGCCCTGCCCTGCCCTGGCTTCACTTGCACTGCCTGGCCCTGGCCTGCCCTGCCCTGCCCTGTCTTCCCTTGCCCTGCCAGGCCTTTGCTTCCCTTGCCCTGCCCTGCGCTGACCTACCCTGGCTTCCCTTGCCCTGCCATTCCCTGCCCTGCCCTGCCCTGGCTTCCCTTGCCCTGCCCTGCCCTGCCCTACCCTGGCTTCCCTGGCCCTGGCTTCCCCTGCCCTGCTCTGCCCTACCCTGCCCTGCCCTAACTTCCTTTGCCCTGCCCTGCCCTGCCCTGCCCTGCCCTGCCCTGCCTTGGCTTCCCTTGCCCTGCCCTGCCCTGCCCTACCTTGCCCTGCCCTGTCTTCCCTTGTCCTGCCTTGCCCTGCCCTGCCGTGGCTTCCCTTGCCCTGTCCTGCCTTACCCTGCCCTGCCGTGGCTTCCCTTGCCCTGTCCTGCCCTGCCCTGCCCTGCCCTAGCTTCCCTTGCCCTTCCCTAACCTGCCCTGCCCTGCCCTGGCTTCCCTTGCCCTGCCCTGCCCTGCCCTGAGTTCCCTTGCCCTGCCCTGCCCAGCCCTGCCATACCCTGCCCTGGCTTCCCTTGCCCTACCCTGCCCTGCCCTTCCCTGCCTTGCTCTGCCCTGGCTTCCCATTCCCTGTCCTGCCCTACCCTGGCTTCCCTTGCCCTGCTCTGCCCTGAACTGCCCTGGCTTCCCTGGCCCTGGCTTCCACTGCCCTGCCCTGCAGTGTTCTGCCCTGGCTTCCCTTGCCCTGCCCTTCCCTGCCCTGCCCTGACCTGTCTTCCCTTGTCCTGCCCTGCCCTGCCCTGCCCTGGCTTCCACTGCCCTGCCCTACCCTGCCCTGCCCTGGCTTCCCTTGCCCTGCCCTACCCTGCCCTGCTCTGCCCTGGTTTCCCTTGCCCTGCCCTTCCCTGCCCTGCCCTGTTCTGGCTTCCATTGCCTTGCCCTGCCCTGCCCTGCCCTAGCTTCCCTTGCCCTGCCCTGCCCTGCCCTGCTTTGACCTGCCCTGGCTTCCCTTGCCCTGCCCTGATTTGCCCATCCCTGGCTTCCCTTGCCCTGCCCTTTCCTGCCCTGACCTGCGCTGCCCTGGTTTCCCTTGTCCTGCCCTACACTACTTTGCCCTTCTTTAGCTTCCCTTGCCCAGCCCTGCCCTGCCCTGCCCTGCCCTGTCCTGCCCTTGCTTCACTTGCCCTGCCCTGCCCTGCCCTGCCCTGGCTTCCCTTGACCTGCCCTGCCTAGCGCTGCCCTGCCCTGCTCTGCCCTGCCTTCCCTTGCACTGCCCTGCCCTACCCTGCCGTGCCCTGGCTTCCCTTGCCCTGCCCTGCCCTGCCCTGCCCTAACTTCCCTTGCCCTGCCCTGCCCTGTTCTGGCTTCCCTTGCCCTGCCCTGCCTTGCCCTACCCTGCCCGGGCTTCCCTTGCCCTCCCCTGCCCTACCCTGCCTTGCCCTACCCTGCCCTGGCTTCCCTTGCCCTGCCCTGCCCAGCACTGCCCTGCCCTTCCCTGGCTTCCCTTGCCCTGCCCTGCCCTGCCCTGGCTTCCCTTGCCCTGCCCTGCTTTGCCCTGCCATGCCCAGCTCTGCCCTAGCTTCCCTTGCTCTGCCCTGCCCTTCCCTGCCCTGCCCTGGCTTCCCTTGCCCTACCCTGCCCTGCCCTGTCTTCCCTTTCCTGCCCTGCCCTGCCCTGCCCTGCCCTGTTCTGGCTTCTCTTGCCCTGCTCTGCCCTGCCCTGCCTTGCCCTGACCTGGCTTCCCATGCCCTGCCCTGCCCTGCCCCTGCTTCCCTTGCCCTGCCCTACCCTGCCCTGCATAGGCTTCCCTTCCCCTGCCCTGCCCTGCCCAGCTTTGCCCTGGATACCTTGGCCCTGCCCTGCCCTGCACTGCCCTGCCCTGCTCTGCTCTGGCTTCCCTTGCCCTGCCCTTCCCTGCCCTGCCCTGGCCTGGCTTCCCTTGCACAGACCTGCCCTGCCCTGCCATGCCCTGCCCTAGCTTCCCTTGCCCTGCCCTACCCTGCCCTGGCTTCCCTTGCCCTGCCCTGCCCTGGCTTCCCTTGCCCTGCCCTGCCCTGCCTGCCCTGCCCTGCCTTCCCTTGCCCTGCCCTTCCCTGCCCTGCCCTACCCTGCCCTGGTTTCCATTGCCCTACCCTGCCCTGCCCTGCCCCGCCCTTTCTTCCCTTGCCCTGACCTGCCCTGGCTTCCCTTGCCCTGCCCTGCCCTGCCTGCCCTGCCCTGCCTTCCCTTGCCCTGCCCTTCCCTGCCCTGCCCTGCCCTGCCCTGGTTTCCATTGCCCTACCCTGCCGTGCCCTGCTCTGCCCTGGCTTCCCTTGCCCTGCCCTTCCCTGCCCTGCCCTGCCCTGGTTTCCATTGCCCTACCCTGCCCTGCCCTGGCTTCCTTGCCCTGCACTGCCCTGCCCTGCCCTGCCCTGGCTTCCCTTGCACTGCCTGGCCCTGCCCTGACCTGCCCTGCCCTGTCTTCCCTTGCCCTGCCAGGCCTTGGCTTCCCTTGCCCTGCCCTGCCCTGACCTACCCTGGCATCCCTTGCCCTGCCATTCCCTGCCCTGCCCTGCCCTGGCTTCCCTTGCCCTGCCCTGCCCTGCCCTTCCCTGCCCTGCCCTGCCCTGCCCTGCCCTGGTTTCCATTGCCCTACCCTGCCCTTGCCCTAACTTCCTTTGCCCTGCCCTGCCCTGCCCTGCCCTGCTCTACCTTGCCCTGCCCTGTCTTCCCTTGTCCTGCCTTGCCCTGCCCTGCCGTGGCTTCCCTTGCCCTGTCCTGCCCTGTCCTGCCCTGGCTTCCCTTGCCCTGCCCTAACCTGCCTTGCCCTGCCCTGTCTTCCCTTGCCCTGCCCTGCCTTGCCCTGCCCTGCCCTGGCTTCCCTTGCCCTGCCCTGCCCTGCCCTACCTTGCCCTGCCCTGTCTTCCCTTGTCCTGCCTTGCCCTGCCCTCCCGTGGCTTCCCTTGCCCTGTCCTGCCCTGCCCTGCCCTGCCCTGGCTTCCCTTGCCCTGTCCAGCCCTGCCCTGCCCTGCCCTGGCTTCCCTTGCCCTGCCCAGCCCTGCCCTGCCTTGAGTTCCCTTGCCCTGCCCTGCCCTGCCCTGCCATACCCTGCCCTGGCTTCCCTTGCCCTACCCTGCCCTGCCCTGCCCTGCCTTGCACTGCCCTGGCTTCCCATTCCCTTTCCTGCCCTACCCTGGCTTCCCTTGCCCTGCTCTGCCCTGAACTGCCCTGGCTTCCCTGGCCCTGGCTTCCCCTGCCCTGCCCTGCAGTGTTCTGCCCTGGCTTCCCTTGCCCTGCCCTTCCCTGTCCTGCCCTGCCCTGCCCTGCCCTGCCCTGGCTTCCCTTGTCCTGCCCTGCCCTGCCCTGCCCTGGCTTCCACTGCCCTGCCCTACCCTGCCATGCCCTGCCTTCCCTTGCCCTGCCCTGCCCTGCCCTACCCTGCCCTGCCCTGGCTTCCCTTGCCCTGCCCTGCCCTGCCCTGCTCTGCCCTGGCTTCCCTTGCCCTGCCTTTCCCTGCCCTGCTCTGCTCTGGCTTCCATTGCCTTGCCCTGCCCTGCCCTGCCCTAGCTTCCCTTGCCCTGCCCTGCCCTGCCCTGCCCTGCCCTGCCCTGGCTTCCACTGCCCTGCTCAACAATGCCCTGCCCTGCCTTCCCTTGTCCTACCCTGCCCTGCCCTGCCCTGCCCTGGATTCACTTCCCTGCCCTGCCCTGCCCTGCACTGTTCTGGATTCCCTTGTACTGCCCTGCCCTGCCCTGCCCTACCCTGCCCTGGCTTCGCTTGCCCTGCCCTGCCCTGCCCTTGCTTCTCTTGCCTTGACCTGCCCTGCCCTGCCCTGTCTTCCCTTGCCCTGCCAGGCCTTGGCTTCCCTTGCCCTGCCCTGCCCTGACCAACCCTGGCTTCCCTTGCCCTACCCTGCCCTGCCCTGGCTTCCCTTTCCTGCCCTGCCCTGCCCTGCCCTGCCCTGCCCTGCCCTGCCCTGCCCTGCCCTTTACTGTTCTGGCTTCCCTTGCACTGCCCTGCCTTGCCCTACCCTGCACTGGCTTCCCTTGCCCTACCCTGCCCTTCCCTGCCCAGCCCAGCCCTGCCCTGGCTTCTCTTGCCCTGCTCTGCCCTGCCCTGCCCTGCCCTGACCTGGGTTCCCATGCCCTGCCCTGCCCTGCCCCGGCTTCCCTTGCGCTGCCCTACCCTGCCCTGCCCTGGCTTCCCTTCCCCTGCCCTGCCCTGCCCTGCTTTGCCCTGGATACCTTGGCCCTGCCCTGCCCTGCACTGCCCTGCCCTGCTCTGCCCTGCCTTCCCTTGCCAAGCCCTTCCCTGCCCTGCCCTGCCCTGGCTTCCCTTGCCCTGCCCTGCCCTGCCCTGCCCTGCCATGCCCTGCCATAGATTCCCTTGCCCTGCCCTGCCCTGCCCTGCCCTACCCTGGCTTCCCTTGCACTGCCTGGCCCTGCCCTGCCCTGTCCTGCCCTGTCTTCCCTTGCCCTGCCAGGCCTTGGCTTCCCTTACCCTGCTCTGCCCTGAACTGCCCTGGCTTCCCTGGCCCTGGCTTCCCCTGCCCTGCCCTGCAGTGTTCTGCCCTGGCTTCCCTTGTCCTGCCCTTCCCTGCCCTGCACTGCCCTGGCATCCCTTGCCCTCCCATGCCCTGCCCTGCCCTGCCCTGGCTTCCCTTGTCCTGCCCTGCCCTGCCCTGCCCTGGCTTCCACTGCCCTGCCCTACCCTGCCATGCCCTGCCTTCCCTTGACCTGCCCAGCCCTGCCCTACCCTGCCCTGCCCTGGCTTCCCTTGCCCTGCCCTAACCTGCCCTGCCCTGCCCTGGCTTCCCTTGCCCTACCCTGCCCTGCCCTGGCTTCCCTTTCCTGCCCTGCCCTGCCCTGCCCGGCCCTGCCCGGCCCTGCCCTGTTCTGGATTCCCTTGCCCTGCCCTGCCTTGCCCTACCCTGCCCTGGCTTCCCTTGCCCTACCCTGCCCTTCCCTGCCCAGCCCAGCCCGGCCCTGGCTTCTCTTGCCCTGCTCTGCCCTGCCCTGCCCTGCCCTGACCTGGCTTCCCATGCCCTGCCCTGCCCTGCCCCGGCTTCCCTTGCCCTGTCCTACCCTGCCCTGCCCTGCTCTGGCTTCCATTGCCTTGCCCTGCCCTGCCCTGCATAGGCTTCCCTTCCCCTGCCCTGCCCTGCCCTGCCTTGCCCTGGATACCTTGGCCCTGCCCTGCCCTGCCCTGCCCTGCCCTGCTCTGCCCTGGCTTCCCTTGCCCTGCCCTTCCCTGCCCTGCCCTTCCCTGGCTTCCCTTGCCCTGCCCTACCCTGCCCTGCCCTGCCCTGCCCTGCCCTACCCTGTCTTCCCTTGCCCTGCCAGGCCTTGGCTTCCCTTGCCCTGCCCTGCCCTGACCTACCCTGGCTTCTCTTGCCCTGCCATTCCCTGCCCTGCCCTGCCCTGGCTTCCCTTGTCCTGCCCTGCCCTGCCCTGCCCTGGCTTCCCTTGCCCTGCCCTGCCCTGCCCTGCCCTGCCTTCCCTTGCCCTGCCCTGCCCTGCTCTGCCCTGGCTTCCCTTGCCCTGCCCTGTCCTGCCCAACCTTGCCCTGCCCTGTCTTCCCTTGTCCTGCCTTGCCCTGCCCTGCCGTGGCTTCCCTTGGCCTGTCCTGCCCTGCCCTGCCCTGCCCTGGCTTCTGTTGCCCTGCCCTAACCAGCCCTGCCCTGCCCTGGCTTCCCGTGCCCTGCCCTGCCCTGGCTTCCCATGCCCTGCCCTGCCCTGCCCTGCCCTGCCCTGCCATGGCTTCCCTGTCCCTGCCGTGCCCTGCCCTACCTTGCCGTGCCCTGTCTACCCTTGTCCTGCCTTGCCCTGCCCTGCCGTGGCTTCCCTTGCCCTGTCCTGCCCTGCCCTGCCCTGCCCTGGCTTCCCTTGCCCTGCCCTAACCTGCCCTGCCCTGCCCTGGCTTCCCTTGCCCTGCCCTACCCTGCCCTGGCTTCCCTTGCCCTACCCTGCCCTGCCCTGCCCTGCCTTGCACTGCCCTGGCTTCCCATTCCCTGTCCTGCCCTACCCTGGCTTCCCTTACCCTGCTCTGCCCTGAACTGCCCTGGCTTCCCTGGCCCTGGCTTCCCCTGCTCTGCCCTGCAGTGTTCTGCCCTGGCTTCCCTTGCCCTGCCCTTCCCTGCCCTGCACTGCCCTGGCATCCCTTGCCCTGCCATGCCCTGCCCTGCCCTACCCTGCCATGCCCTGCCTTCCCTTGACCTGCCCTGCCCTGCCCTACCCTGCCCTGCCCTGGCTTCCCTTGCCCAGCCCTGCCCTGCCCTGCCCTGCCCTGGCTTAACTTGCCCTGCCCTTCCCTGCCCTGCCCTGCCCTGAATTTCCTTGAACTGCCCTTGCCCTGCCCTGCCCTGGCTTCCCTTGCCCTGCACTGCCGTGCCCTGCCCTGTCTTCCCTTGCCCTGCCCTGCCCTGCCCTGCCCTGGCTTCCCTTGCCTTGCCCTGCCCTGCCCTGGCTTCCCTTGCCTTGCCCTGCCCTGCCCTGCCCTGCTCTGCCCTGGCTTCCCTTGCCCTGCCCTGCCCTGGCTTCCCCTGCCCTGTCCTGCCCTGTCCTGGCTTCCCTTGCCCTGCCCTGCCCTGCCCTGCCCTCCCTTGCCCTACCCTGCCCTGCCCTGCCCTGCCTTGCCCTGCCCTGCCCTGCCCTGCCCTGCCCTTGATTCCCTTTCCCTTCCCTGCCCTGCCCTGCCCTGGCTTCCCTTGCCTTCCCCTGCCCTGCCCTTGCTTCCCTTGCCCTGCCCTTCCCTGCCCTGCGCTGGCTTCCCTTGCCCTGGCTTCCCCTGCCCTGCCCAGCCCTGCCCTGCCCTGGCTTCCCTTGCCCTGCCCTGCCCTACCCTGCCCTGCCCTGCCCTGCCATGGCTTCCCTTGCCCTGCCCTGCCCTGACCTGCCCTGCCCTGGCTTCCCTTGCCCTGCCCTGCTCTGCCCTGCCCTGCCCTAGCTTCCCTTGCCCTGCCCTGCCCTGACCTGCCCTGCCCTGGCTTCTCCTGCCCTGACCTACCATGCCCTGCCCTGGCTTCCCTTGCCCTGCTCCGCCCTGCCCTGCCCTGCCCTTGCTTCCCTTGCCCTGCCCTGCCCTTCCCTGCCCTGGCTTCCTTTGCCCTGGCTTCCCTTTCCCTGACCTACCCTGCCCTGCCCTGCCCTAGATTCCCCTGCCCTGCCCTGCCCTGCATAGGCTTCCCTTGCCCTGCCCTGCCCTGCCCTGCATAGGCTTCCCTTCCCCTGCCCTGCCCTGCCCTGCCCTGGCTTCCCTTGCCCTGCCCTGTACTGCCCTGCCCTGCCCTGCCCTTCCTTCCCTTGCCCTGCCCTGCCCTGCCCTGCCCTGCCCTGGCTTCCCTTGCCCTGCCCTGTACTGCCCTGCCCTGCCCTGCACTGCCCTGCCCTTGCCCTGCCCTGCCCTGCCCTGCCCTGCCCTGGCTTCCCTTGCCCTGCCCTGCCCCGCCATGCCCTGCCATAGATTCCCTTGCCCTGCCCTGCCCTGCCCTGCCCTGCCCTGCCCTACCCTGGCTTCCCTTGCACTGCCTGGCCCTGCCCTGCCCTGCCCTGCCCTGTCTTCCCTTGCCCTGCCAGGCCTTGGCTTCCCTTGCCCTGCCCTGCCCTGACCTACCCTGGCTTCCCTTGCCCTACCCTGCCCTGCCCTGGCTTCCCTTTCCTGCCCTGCCCTGCCCTGCCCGGCCCTGCCCGGCCCTGCCCTGTTCTGGATTCCCTTGCCCTGCCCTGCCTTGCCCTACCCTGCCCTGGCTTCCCTTGCCCTACCCTGCCCTTCCCTGCCCAGCCCAGCCCGGCCCTGGCTTCTCTTGCCCTGCTCTGCCCTGCCCTGCCCTGCCCTGACCTGGCTTCCCATGCCCTGCCCTGCCCTGCCCCGGCTTCCCTTGCCCTGTCCTACCCTGCCCTGCATAGGCTTCCCTTCCCCTGCCCTGCCCTGCCCAGCTTTGCCCTGGATACCTTGGCCCTGCCCTGCCCTGCACTGCCCTGCCCTGCACTGCCCTGGCTTCCCTTGCCCTGCCCTTCCCTGCCCTGCCCTGCCCTGGCTTCCCTTGCCCTGCCCTGCCCTGCCCTGCCCTGCCATGCCCTGCCCTAGCTTCCCTTGCCCTGCCCTACCCTGCCCTGGCTTCCCTTGCCCTGCCCTGCCCTGGCTTCCCTTGCCCTGCCCTGCCCTGCCTGCTTTGCCCTGCCTTCCCTTGCCCTGCCCTTCCCTGCCCTGCCCTACCCTGCCCTGGTTTCCATTGCCCTACCCTGCCCTGCCCTGCCCCGCCCTTTCTTCCCTTGCCCTGCCCTGCCCTGGCTTCCCTTGCCCTGCCCTGCCCTGCCTGCCCTGCCCTGCCTTCCCTTGCCCTGCCCTTCCCTGCCCTGCCCTGCCCTGCCCTGGTTTCCATTGCCCTACCCTGCCCTGCCCTGGCTTCCTTGCCCTGCCCTGCCCTGCCCTGCCCTGCCCTACCCTGGCTTCCCTTGCACTGCCTGGCCCTGCCCTGCCCGCCCTGCCCTGTCTTCCCTTGCCCTGCCAGGCCTTGGCTTCCCTTGCCCTGCTTTGCCCTGACCTACCCTGGCATCCCTTGCCCTGCCATTCCCTGCCCTGCCCTACCCTGGCATCCCTTGCCCTGCCATTCCCTGCCCTGCCCTGCCCTGGCTTCCCTTGCCCTGCCCTGCCCTGCCCTGCCCTTCCCTGCCCTGCCCTGCCCTGCCCTGGTTTCAAGTGCCCTACCCTGCCCTGCCCTGGCTTCCCTTGTTCTGCCCTGCCCTGCCCTGCCCTACCCTGGCTTCCCTGGCCCTGGCTTCCCCTGCCCTGCTCTGCCCTACCCTGCCCTGCCCTAACTTCCTTTGCACTGCCCTGCCCTGCCCTGCCCTGGCTTCCCTTGCCCTGCCCTGCCCTGCTCTACCTTGCCCTGCCCTGTCTTCCCTTGTCCTGCCTTGCCCTGCCCTGCCGTGGCTTCCCTTGCCCTGTCCTGCCCTGCCCTGCCCTGGCTTCCCTTTCCCTGCCCAACCTGCCCTGCCCTGCCCTGGCTTCCCTTGCCCTGCCCTGCCCTGCCTGCCCTGCCCTGCCCTGGCTTCCCTTGCCCTGCCCTGCCATGGCCTACCTTGCCCTGCCCTGTCTTCCCTTGTCCTGCCTTGCCCTGCCCTCCCGTGGCTTCCCTTGCCCTGTCCTGCCCTGCCCTGCCCTGCCCTGGCTTCCCTTGCTCTGCCCTAAACTGCCCTGCCCTGCCCTGGCTTCCCTTGCCCTGCCCAGCCTTGCCCTGCCTTGTGTTCCCTTGCCCTGCCCTGCCCTGCCCTGCCATACCCTGCCCTGGCTTCCCTTGCCCTACCCTGCCCTGCCCTGCCCTGCCTTGCACTGCCCTGGCTTCCCATTCCCTGTCCTGCCCTACCCTGGCTTCCCTTGCCCTGCTCTGCCCTGAACTGCCCTGGCTTCCCTTGCCCTGCCCTGCCATGGCCTACCTTGCCCTGCCCTGTCTTCCCTTGTCCTGCCTTGCCCTGCCCTTCCGTGGCTTCCCTTGCCCTGTCCTGCCCTGCCCTGCCCTGCCCTGGCTTCCCTTGCTCTGCCCTAAACTGCCCTGCCCTGCCCTGGCTTCCCTTGCCCTGCCCAGCCCTGCCCTGCCTTGAGTTCCCTTGCCCTGCCCTGCCCTGCCCTGCCATACCCTGCCCTGGCTTCCCTTGCCCTACCCTGCCCTGCCCTGCCCTGCCTTGCACTGCCCTGGCTTCCCATTCCCTGTCCTGCCCTACCCTGGCTTCCCTTGCCCTGCTCTGCCCTGAACTGCCCTGGCTTCCCTGGCCCTGGCTTCCCCTGCCCTGCCCTGCAGTGTTCTGCCCTGGCTTCCCTTGCCCTGCCCTTCCCTGTCCTGCCCTGCCCTACCCTGCCCTGCCCTGGCTTCCTTGCCCTGCCCTGCCCTGCCCTGCCCTGCCCTACCCTGGCTTCCCTTGCACTGCCTGGCCCTGCCCTGCCCGCCCTGCCCTGTCTTCCCTTGCCCTGCCAGGCCTTGGCTTCCCTTGCCCTGCTTTGCCCTGACCTACCCTGGCATCCCTTGCCCTGCCATTCCCTGCCCTGCCCTACCCTGGCATCCCTTGCCCTGCCATTCCCTGCCCTGCCCTGCCCTGGCTTCCCTTGCCCTGCCCTGCCCTGCCCTGCCCTTCCCTGCCCTGCCCTGCCCTGCCCTGGTTTCAAGTGCCCTACCCTGCCCTGCCCTGGCTTCCCTTGTTCTGCCCTGCCCTGCCCTGCCCTACCCTGGCTTCCCTGGCCCTGGCTTCCCCTGCCCTGCTCTGCCCTACCCTGCCCTGCCCTAACTTCCTTTGCACTGCCCTGCCCTGCCCTGCCCTGGCTTCCCTTGCCCTGCCCTGCCCTGCTCTACCTTGCCCTGCCCTGTCTTCCCTTGTCCTGCCTTGCCCTGCCCTGCCGTGGCTTCCCTTGCCCTGTCCTGCCCTGCCCTGCCCTGGCTTCCCTTTCCCTGCCCAACCTGCCCTGCCCTGCCCTGGCTTCCCTTGCCCTGCCCTGCCCTGCCTGCCCTGCCCTGCCCTGGCTTCCCTTGCCCTGCCCTGCCATGGCCTACCTTGCCCTGCCCTGTCTTCCCTTGTCCTGCCTTGCCCTGCCCTCCCGTGGCTTCCCTTGCCCTGTCCTGCCCTGCCCTGCCCTGCCCTGGCTTCCCTTGCTCTGCCCTAAACTGCCCTGCCCTGCCCTGGCTTCCCTTGCCCTGCCCAGCCTTGCCCTGCCTTGTGTTCCCTTGCCCTGCCCTGCCCTGCCCTGCCATACCCTGCCCTGGCTTCCCTTGCCCTACCCTGCCCTGCCCTGCCCTGCCTTGCACTGCCCTGGCTTCCCATTCCCTGTCCTGCCCTACCCTGGCTTCCCTTGCCCTGCTCTGCCCTGAACTGCCCTGGCTTCCCTTGCCCTGCCCTGCCATGGCCTACCTTGCCCTGCCCTGTCTTCCCTTGTCCTGCCTTGCCCTGCCCTTCCGTGGCTTCCCTTGCCCTGTCCTGCCCTGCCCTGCCCTGCCCTGGCTTCCCTTGCTCTGCCCTAAACTGCCCTGCCCTGCCCTGGCTTCCCTTGCCCTGCCCAGCCCTGCCCTGCCTTGAGTTCCCTTGCCCTGCCCTGCCCTGCCCTGCCATACCCTGCCCTGGCTTCCCTTGCCCTACCCTGCCCTGCCCTGCCCTGCCTTGCACTGCCCTGGCTTCCCATTCCCTGTCCTGCCCTACCCTGGCTTCCCTTGCCCTGCTCTGCCCTGAACTGCCCTGGCTTCCCTGGCCCTGGCTTCCCCTGCCCTGCCCTGCAGTGTTCTGCCCTGGCTTCCCTTGCCCTGCCCTTCCCTGTCCTGCCCTGCCCTGCCCTGCCCTGCCCTGGCTTCCCTTGTCCTGCCCTGCCCTGCCCTGCCCTGGCTTCCACTGCCCTGCCCTACCCTGCCATGCCCTGCCTTCCCTTGCCCTGCCCTGCCCTGCCCTACCCTGCCCTGCCCTGGCTTCCCTTGCCCTGCCCTGCCCTGCCCTGCCCTGCTCTGGCTTCCATTGCCTTGCCCTGCCCTGCCCTGCATAGGCTTCCCTTCCCCTGCCCTGCCCTGCCCTGCCTTGCCCTAGATACCTTGGCCCTGCCCTGCCCTGCCCTGCCCTGCCCTGCTCTGCCCTGGCTTCCCTTGCCCTGCCCTTCCCTGCCCTGCCCTTCCCTGGCTTCCCTTGCCCTGCCCTACCCTGCCCTGCCCTGCCCTGCCCTGCCCTGCCCTACCCTGTCTTCCCTTGCCCTGCCAGGCCTTGGCTTCCCTTGCCCTGCCCTGCCCTGACCTACCCTGGCTTCTCTTGCCCTGCCATTCCCTGCCCTGCCCTGCCCTGGCTTCCCTTGTCCTGCCCTGCCCTGCCCTGCCCTGGCTTCCCTTGCCCTGCCCTGCCCTGCCCTGCCCTGCCCTGCCTTCCCTTGCCCTGCCCTGCCCTGCCCTGCCCTGGCTTCCCTTGCCCTGCCCTGCCCTGCCCAACCTTGCCCTGCCCTGTCTTCCCTTGTCCTGCCTTGCCCTGCCCTGCCGTGGCTTCCCTTGGCCTGTCCTGCCCTGCCCTGCCCTGCCCTGGCTTCAGTTGCCCTGCCCTAACCAGCCCTGCCCTGCCCTGGCTTCCCGTGCCCTGCCCTGCCCTGGCTTCCCATGCCCTGCCCTGCCCTGCCCTGCCCTGCCCTGCCATGGCTTCCCTGTCCCTGCCGTGCCCTGCCCTACCTTGCCGTGCCCTGTCTACCCTTGTCCTGCCTTGCCCTGCCTTGCCGTGGCTTCCCTTGCCCTGTCCTGCCCTGCCCTGCCCTGCCCTGGCTTCCCTTGCCCTGCCCTGCCCTTCCCTGAGTTCCCTTGCCCTGCCCTGCCCTGCCCTGCCCTACCCTGCCCTGGCTTCCCTTGCCCTACCCTGCCCTGCCCTGCCCTGCCTTGCACTGCCCTGGCTTCCCATTCCCTGTCCTGCCCTACCCTGGCTTCCCTTACCCTGCTCTGCCCTGAACTGCCCTGGCTTCCCTGGCCCTGGCTTCCCCTGCCCTGCCCTGCTGTGTTCTGCCCTGTCTTCCCTTGCCCTGCCCTTCCCTGCCCTGCACTGCCCTGGCATCCCTTGCCCTGCCATGCCCTGCCCTGCCCTGCCCTGGCTTCCCTTGTCCTGCCCTGCCCTGCCCTGCCCTGGCTTCCACTGCCCTGCCCTACCCTGCCATGCCCTGCCTTCCCTTGACCTGCCCTGCCCTGCCCTACCCTGCCCTGCCCTGGCTTCCCTTGCCCTGCCCTAACCTGCCCTGCCCTGCCCTGGCTTCCCTTGCCCTGCCCTGCCCTGCCCTAGCTTCCCTTGCCCTGCCCTGCCCTGCCCTGCCCTGCCCTGCCCTGCCCTGCCCTGGCTTCCACTGCCCTGCCCTGCCCTACCCTGCCCTGCCCTGCCCTGCCCTGGCTTCACTTCCCTGCCATGCCCTGCCCTGCACTGTTCTGGATTCCGTTGTCCTGCCCTGCCCTGCCCTGCCCTACCCTGCCCTGGCTTCGCTTGCCCTGACCTGCTCTGCCCTGCCCTTCCCTGGCTTCTCTTGCCCTGCCCTGCCCTGCCCTGCTTTGCTCTGCCCTGGCTTCCCTTGCCCTGCCCTGCCCTGCCCTGCCCTGCCCTGCCCTGGAATCCCTTGCCCTGCCCAGCCCTGCCCTGCCCTGCCCTGCCCTGGCTTAACTTGCCCTGCCCTTCCCTGCCCTGCCCTGCCCTGAATTTCCTTGAACTGCCCTTGCCCTGCCCTGCCCTGGCTTCCCTTGCCCTGCCCTGCCCTGCCCTGCCCTGGCTTCCCTTGCCTTGCCCTGCCCTGCCCTGGCTTCCCTTGCCTTGCCCTGCCCTGCCCTGCCCTGCTCTGCCCTGGCTTCCCTTGCCCTGCCCTGCCCTGGCTTCCCCTGCCCTGTCCTGCCCTGCCCTGGCTTCCCTTGCCCTGCCCTGCCCTGCCCTGCCCTCCCTTGCCCTACCCTGCCCTGCCCTGCCCTGCCTTGCCCTGCCCTGCCCTGCCCTGCCCTGCCCTTGATTCCCTTTCCCTTCCCTGCCCTGCCCTGCCCTGGCTTCCCTTGCCTTCCCCTGCCCTGCCCTTGCTTCCCTTGCCCTGCCCTGCCCTGCCCTGCGCTGGCTTCCCTTGCCCTGGCTTCCCCTGCCCTGCCCAGCCCTGCCCTGCCATGGCTTCCCTTGCCCTGCCCTGCCCTGACCTGCCCTGCCCTGGCTTCCCTTGCCCTGCCCTGCTCTGCCCTGCCCTGCCCTAGCTTCCCTTGCCCTGCCCTGCCCTGACCTGCCCTGCCCTGGCTTCTCCTGCCCTGACCTACCATGCCCTGCCCTGGCTTCCCTTGCCCTGCTCCGCCCTGCCCTGCCCTGCCCTTGCTTCCCTTGCCCTGCCCTGCCCTTCCCTGCCCTGGCTTCCTTTGCCCTGGCTTCCCTTTCCCTGACCTACCCTGCCCTGCCCTGCCCTAGATTCCCCTGCCCTGCCCTGCCCTGCATAGGCTTCCCTTCCCCTGCCCTGCCCTGCCCTGCATAGTCTTCCCTTCCCCTGCCCTGCCCTGCCCTGCCCTGGCTTCCCTTGCCCTGCCCTGTACTGCCCTGCCCTGCCCTGCCCTTCCTTCCCTTGCCCTGCCCTGCCCTGCCCTGCCCTGTACTGCCCTGCCCTGCCCTGTACTGCCCTGCCCTGCCCTGCCCTTCCTTCCCTTGCCCTGCCCTGCCCTGCCCTGCCCTGCCCTGCCCTGCCCTGGCTTCCCTTGCCCTGCCCTGCCCCGCCATGCCCTGCCCTGCCCTGGCTTCCCTTGCCCTGCCCTGCTCTGCCCTGATTTGCCCTGCCCTGGCTTCCCTATCCCTGCCCTACCCTGCTTTGCCCTGGCTTCCCTTGCCCTGCCCTGCCCTGCAATGGCTTCCCTTGCTCTGCCCTGGCCTACACTGGCTTCCCTTACCCTGCCCTGCCCTTTCCTGGCTTCCCTTGCTCTGCCCTGCCCTGCCCTGCCCTGCCTTCCCCTGCCCTTCCCTGCCCTTCCCTGCCTTTGTTTCCCTTGCCCTGCCCTGCCCTGCCCTGGCTTTCCTTGCCCTTCCCTGCCCTGCCCTGTCCTTCCCTGGTTTCCCTTGCCCTGCCCATCCCTGCCCTGCCCTGCCCTGGCTTCCCTTGCACTGTCCTGCCCTGCCCTACCCTGGCTTCCCTTGCCCTGCCCTGCCCTGCCCTACCCTGCACTGGCATTTCTTGCCCTGTTTTGCCCTGCCCTGCCCTTCCCTGGCTTCCCTTGCCCTGCTCTGCCCTGCCCTGCCCTGCCGTGCCCTGGCTTTTCTTACCCTGTTTTGCCCTGCCCTGCCCTGCCCTGCTCTGGATTCCCTTGCCCTGCCCTGCTCTGCCCTGCCCTGCCCTGGCTTCCCTTGCCCTACCCTGCCCTTCCCTGCCCTTTCCTGGCTTCCGTTGTTCTGCCCTCACCTGCCATGCCCAGCCCTGCTCTGCCCTGGCTTTCCTTGCTCTGACCTGCCCTGCCCTGCCCTGCCCTGGCTTCCCTTGCCCTGCCCTTTCCCATTCCTGCCCTGCCCTTGCTTCCCTTGCCCTGCCATGCCTTGCCCTGCCATGGCTTCCCTTGCCCTGCCCTGCCCTGCTCTGCCCTGTCCTGGCTTCCCTTGCCCTGCTCTGCCCTGCCCTGCCCTGCCCTGGCTTCCCTTTCCCTGCCCTGCCCTTCCCTGCCCTGCCCTGCCCTGCCCTGGCTTCCCTTGCCCTTTGTTGCAAACTAGGTTTGCAGCATTTGTCCAAGGTTAACCCAGAGTGACGTGGGGAAGCATACATACACTCAATATGAGTGAAGCTTCAGTTTATTGTTGGTTACACATCTGATTATATAGACATTTTGTTGCTAAGATTAGGTTTGCGGCACACAATCTCAAGCCACGGGATTGGTTAAAGGAAGCTTACATAAAGCTATAGTGATTAATGACTGGATAGATTACATATTGTTTTATAGAGTTACCATTCTTCGTGGTTCCCATAGCATACAGTTCTTCAGATAATGTCTAGTACTATTGAAATCAGACCCGGTTGTTCTGGCTTCGGTTACTAAGTATGGTGTCCCGTAAAACTTTGCATGCAGCACTTTGCACGCAACATTACTCCACATCTGAAGACCATTGTTCTTACCCACTAGGTTTGTTACATCCCTGACATTTCCCCTGTTTTTCTTTTAAAATAATATAGTCATGTCCTCCTTGTTCTATCAGCCAATTTTGGAATATATCGGCTGAGGTGGCCAGGTTTACTTTAGGCGTAGTAAGCCGCATAGTACAGCTTACTACTAAGCGAGCTACAATTATAATCAAAATAATAATTAACACCCATTTTATTCCTTCCTTCAGCAAATCATAGAGCCAGGATGAAAGGCCTGGAAAAATTGATCGAAACCACTCATCAATTGGGTTATGGTCTTTCGTCACCTGATTTGTGTGGTTAAGCAACCAGTGGATCTGATTTTGAATAGACTGACTATTATCTGACAGGTTAAAACAACACATACCCTCAAAATCTTTACACCCATGCCCCTGTGCTAACAGCAAGAAATCAATGGCAGCGCGATTTTGCAGAACAGCGTGTCTAAGACTATTCATATCTTCTAACATTTCTTCAAGAATCAACGATGTAATATTACTTTGTTTAACAGTCCAACAAGCTAGTCTCTCGATTTGGGTTAATGCTTGGGCTGCCGCTACACCTGGAACCAGGAAAGAAGCAAAGACATTTGCTGTTGTTGTCCATAACTTTATCTCGTCCGAGCATTCAGTTGTCAGTGCTGAGGCGGCTCTCCGATGTCGACGACTAGTGCTGTTGATTAGTGCCTTAGATATATTCAGCCATTCCTGGTGGCGAGGAGCAAACAAGGTTAACTTTCCTAGATAACATGGTCCCCCTACTATGTTTTTTGGAAGGCCCGCCCAGGCCCTATCACCACATATGAGGAAAATACCTGGTGGTAAAGCCTTAGCTGACCAATTATTTAGTAGAATCTCCTGTTTCTTAACTCCCGCTTCAATTGTCCAACGTAAACCATAAGCATTTCCTTTTGAGAAGCTGCCTCCACAATAAGTGTGCCAGTTAAAAGCAGCATGATTTTTTGGAAAGACACTTGTCCAACGCTGACCTAAGTAAGGACTATGAATTGGTAACAGTTTTGGATTATTGTGTGCAAATTTCTCTAAGGTAGTGCCTGGTCCAAACAACAAACAAGTGGTCTTAGATCCATTCACATTATCAACCATACGGGACCCCAGTAAATCCAATTCTTGGGGGTCCCATGGCATAGAATTATTGAGGCCACGAATTAAACATGCACGTTGCAGGCTCTGAATAATTACAAGCAGAAATATTTCTGACATACGCTTTAAACTCCCGAGACTCATACCCAGGCCACCCAATTAAACAGGTACGAAAGGGCTCTCCTGCCGACTGTAAGCTAAGACAAAAATCTGGATTATTCGTAAGATTTGCCCAAGTTACCCAAACATTTGAGCTAGATGCCAATAGCGGTGGATGCCTGGTCGTTGCCACTGGGAGGATTAGCAGGAATGTCATGATGTTCCACAACAGCTCGTGTCCACTTCGTAGGGACCCATAGTGGACCGAAGGCTGAAGATGACCTGCCTGTAATCGCTCCTGCACCAGCTGCGTAGCTTGATTCAGGCTTTCACGGTTCAACGGCCACTGCTCGATCCAAACAGGAGTGTCTGTCATCCACTTCAGGCAGATTGGGAAAGCCCATGCAGTAGCTGTTACTAAAAGGGTGAAAGTTCTCCGAAAATGACCGTTTCTCCCACACCTAAAACAGCGTTGAGAGCGCGGGGTCGATGAGGCTGCCTTGTTCTCTGTTTGCTGTAACAACGGTCCAGAGGCAGCAAACACCCGATCCTGAGCTCCGCCCCGCCCCGCCCTGCCCTGCACTACCCCAGATTCCCTTGCCCTGTTGTGCCCTGTCTTGCCCTGCCCTGGCTTCTCTTGCCCTGCCCTGCCCTGCCCTACCCTGCCGTTGCCTGCCCTGCTCTTCACTGACTTCCCTTGCCCGGCCCTGCCCTGCCCTGCCCTGCCCTTCCTTCCCTTGACCTGCCCTGCCCTGGGTTCCCTTCCCCTGCCCTGCTTTGCCCTGCCCTGGCCTGGCTTCCCTTGCCCTGCCCTGCCCTACCCTGCCCTGCCCTGCCCTGGCTTCCTTTGCCCTGCCCTGCCCTGCCCTGGCTTCCCCTGCCCTGCCCTGACTTGCCCTGGCATCCCTTGCCCTGCCCTGCCATGACCTGCCATGCCCTTGCTTCCCTTGCCCTGCGCTGCCCTGCCCTGCCCTAGCTTCCCTTGTTCTGCACTGCCCTGTCCTGCCCTGCCCTGCCCTGCCCTGCCCTGCCCTGCACTGCCCTGTCTTCCCTTGCCCTGCCCTGCCCAGCCCTTCCCTACCCTGCCCTGGATTCCCTTGCCCTGCTCTGCCCTGCCCTGGCTTCCCTTGCCTTGCCCTGCCCTGCCCTGCGCTGCCCTGCACTGGCTTCCCTTCCACTGCCCTGCCCTGCCCTACCCTGGATTCCCTTCCCCTGCCCTGCTTTGCCCTGCCCTGGCCTGGCTTCCCTTGCCCTGCCCTGCCATGCCCTGCCCTGCCCTGGCTTCCTTTGCCCTGCCCTGCCCTGGCTTCCTTTGCCCTGCCCTGACTTGCCGTGGCATCCCTTGCCCTACCCTGCCATGCCCTGCCATGCCCTTGCTTCCCTTGTCCTGCGCTGCCCTGCCCTGCCCAAGCTTCCCTTGTTCTGCACTGCCCTGCCATGCCCTGCCCTGCCCTGCCCTGCCCTGGCTTCCCTTGCCCTGCTCTGCCCTGCCCTGGCTTAGCTTGCCTTGCCCTGCTCTGCCCTCGCTTCCCTTGCCCAGCCCTGCCCTGCCCTGCCCTTGATTCTCTTGCCCTGCCCTGCCCTGCCTTGCCCTGCCCTGCCCTGCCCTGGCTTCCCTTGTCCTGCCCTGCCCTGGCCTGCTCTGCCCTGCCTTCCCTTGAACTACCCTGCCCTGTCTTCCATTGCCCTGCCCTGCCCTGACCTGCCCTGTTCTGCCTTCCCTTGCTCTGCCGTACCCTGCCCTGCCCTACCCTTCCCTGGCTTCCCTTGCCCTGCCCTGCCCTGCCCTGCCCTGCCCTGCCCTGCCCTGCCCTGCCCTGCCCTGCCCTGCTTTGTCCTGCCCTGGCTTCCCTTGCAGTGCCCTGCTCTGCCCTGGATTCACCTGCCCTGCCCTGACTTGCCTTGTCCTGCCCTGTTCTGGCTTCCCTTGCCCTGCCCTGCCATGCCCTGCCCTAGATTCCCTTGCCCTGTCCT
Source organism: Callipepla californica brunnescens (assembly GCA_023055505.1). Lineage (NCBI taxonomy): Eukaryota > Metazoa > Chordata > Aves > Galliformes > Odontophoridae > Callipepla > Callipepla californica. Next base: position 68,321,854 of record JALIRH010000003.1, read on the forward strand.
GCCCTGTCTTGCCCTGCCTTGGCTTCTCTTGCCCTGCCCTGCCCTGCCCTACCCTGCCGTTGCCTGCCCTGCCCTTCACTGACTTCCCTTGCCCGGCCCAGCCCTGCCCTGCCCTGCCTTCCCTTGACCTGCCCTGCCCTGCTCTCCATGCCCTGCCCTGTACTGGCTTCCCTTGCCCTGCCCTGCCCTGCCCTGGCTTCACTTGACCTGCCCTGCCCTGCCCTGGATTCCCTTGCCCTGCCCTGCCCTGCCCTGCCCTGCCCTGACCTGGCATCCCCTGCCCTGCCCTGCCCTGGCTTCCCCTGCCCTGCCCTACCATGCCCTGCACTGGCTTCCCTTCCCCTGCCCTGCAATGCCCTTCTTTGCCCTAGATTCCTTGGCCCTGCCGTGCCCTGCCCTGCCCTGGCTTCCCTTGCCCAGCCCTGCCCTGCCCTGCGCTGCCCTGCCCTGGCTTCCCTTCCACTGCCCTGCCCTGCCCTGCCCTGGCTTCCCTTCCCCTGCCCAGCTTTGCCCTGCCCTGGCCTGGCTTCCCTTGCCCTGCCCTGCCCTGCCCTGCCCTGGTTTCCTTTGCCCTGCCCTGCCCTGCCCTGGCTTCCCTTGCCCTGCCCTGGTTTCCTTTGCCCTGCCCTGCCCTGCCCTGGCTTCCCTTGCCCTGCCCTGCCCTGCCCTGCCCTGCTCTACACTGGCTTCCCTTGCCCTGCCGAACCCTGCCCTGCCCTGCACTGGCTTCCCTTGCCCTGCCCTGCCCTGCCCTGCCCTGCCCTGGTTTCCCTTGCCCTGCCCAGCCCTGCCCTGCCCTGGCTTCCCTTGCCCTGCCCTGCCCTGCCCTGCCCTGCCCTGGCTTCCCTTGCCCTGGCCTGCCCTGCCCTGCCCTGCCCTGGCTTCCCTTGCCCTGGCCTGCCCTACCCTGCCATGCCCTGGCTTCCCTTGCCCTGCGCTGCCCTGCCCTGCCCTAGCCTCCCTTGTTCTGCACTGCCCTGCCCAGCCCGGCCCTGCCCTGTCTTCCCTTGCCCTGCCCTACCCAGCCCTTCCCTACCCTGCCCTGCCTTCCCTTGCCCTGCTCTGCGCTGCCCTGGCTTCCCTTGCCTTGCCCTGCTCTGCCCTCGCTTCCCTTGCCCTGCCCTGCCCTGCCCTGCCATGGATTCTCTTGCCCTGCCCTGCCCTGCTTTGCCCTGCCCTGCCCTGCCCTGGCTTCCCTTGTCCTGCCCTGCCCTGCCCTGGATTCTCTTGCCCTGCCCTGCCCTGCCTTGCCCTGCCCTGCCCAGCCCTGGCTTCCCTTGCCCTGCCCTGCCCTGCCCTACCCTACCCTGGCTTCCCTTGCCCTGCCCTACCCTGCCCTGCCCTGCCCTGCCTTGCCCTGCCCTGGCTTCCCTTGCCCTGCCCTGACCTGCCCTTCCCTGCCCTGGCTTCCATTGCCCTGCCCTGCCCTGCCCTGCCCTGTCTTCCATTGCCCTGCCCTTCCCTGCCCTGCCCTGGCTTCCCTTGCCCTACAGTGCGCTGCCCTGCCCTTTCCTGGCTTCCCTTGCCCTGCCCTGCTTTGCCCTGACCTGCCCTGGCTTTCCTTGCTCTGCCCTGCCCTGCCCTGCCCTGTTCTGGATTCCGTTGCCCTCCCTTGCCCTGCCCTGCCCTGCCTTCCCTTGCCCTGCCCTGCCCATCCTTCCCTTGCCCTGCCCTGCCTTCCCTTGCCCTGCCCTGCCCTGGCTTCCCTTGCCCTGCCCTGCCCTGCCCTGGCTTCCCTTGCCCTGTTTTGCCCTGCCCTGCCCTGCCCTGGCTTTTCTTGCCCTGCCCTGCCCTGCCCTGGCTTCCCTTGCCCTGCCCTGCCCTGCTCTGCCATCCCCTGCCCTGCCCTGGCTTCCCTTGCCCTGCCCTGCCCTCCCCTGGCTTCCCTTGACCTGCCCTGCCCTGCCCAGGCTTCCCTTGACCTGCCCTGCCCTGCCCAGGCTTCCCTTGCCCTGCCCTGTTCTGCCCTAAACTGGCTTCCCTTGCCCTGCCCTTCCCTGCCCTGCCCTGCCTTGGCTTCCATTGCCCTGTCCTGCCCTGCAGTGCCCTGCCCTGGCTTCCCTTGCCCTGCCCTGCCCTGCCCTGCCCTAGCTTCCCTTGCCCTGCCCTGCCCTGCCCTCCCTTGCCCTGCCCTGCCCTGCCCTCCCTTGCCCTGCCCTGCCCTGCCTTCCCTTGCCCTGCCCTGCCCTGGCTTCCCTTGCCCTGCCCTGCCCTGCCCTGGTTTCCCTTTCCCTGCCCTTCCCTGGCTTCCCCTGCCCTGCCCTGCCCTGCTCTGCCCTGGCTTCCCTTGCCCTGCCCTGCCTTTCCCTACCCTCCCCTGGCTTCCCTTGCCCTGCCCTGCCCTGCCCTGCCCTGGATTCCTTTGCACTGCCCTGCCCTGCCCTGCCCTGCCCTGCCCTGCCTTGCCCTGCCCTGGCTTCCCTTGCCCTGCCCTGACCTGCCCTTCCCTGCCCTGGCTTCCATTGCCCTGCCCTGCCCTGCCCTGCCCTGTCTTCCATTGCCCTGCCCTTCCCTGCCCTGCCCTGGCTTCCCTTGCCCTACCCTGCGCTGCCCTGCCCTTTCCTGGCTTCCCTTGCCCTGCCCTGCTTTGCCCTGACCTGCCCTGGCTTTCCTTGCTCTGCCCTGCCCTGCCCTGCCCTGTTCTGGATTCCCTTGCCCTCCCTTGCCCTGCCCTGCCCTGCCCTGCCTTCCCTTGCCCTGCCCTGCCCATCCTTCCCTTGCCCTGCCCTGCCTTCCCTTGCCCTGCCCTGCCCTGGCTTCCATTGCCCTGCCCTGCCCTGCCCTGGCTTCCCTTGCCCTGTTTTGCCCTGCCCTGCCCTGCCCTGGCTTTTCTTGCCCTGCCCTGCCCTGCCCTGGTTTCCCTTGCCCTGCCCTGCCCTGCTCTGCCATCCCCTGCCCTGCCCTGGCTTCCCTTGCCCTGCCCTGCCCTGCCCTCCCCTGGCTTCCCTTGACCTGCCCTGCCCTGCCCAGGCTTCCCTTGCCCTGCCCTGTTCTGCCCTGAACTGGCTTCCCTTGCCCTGCCCTTCCCTGCCCTGCCCTGCCTTGGCTTCCATTGCCCTGCCCTGCCCTGCACTGCCCTGCCCTGGCTTCCCTTGCCCTGCCCTGCCCTGCCCTGCCCTAGCTTCCCTTGCCCTGCCCTGCCCTGCCCTCCCTTGCCCTGCCCTGCCCTGCCTTCCCTTGCCCTGCCCTGCCCTGCCCTGGTTTCCCTTTCCCTGCCCTTCCCTGGCTTCCCCTGCCCTGCCCTGCCCTGCTCTGCCCTGGCTTCCCTTGCCCTGCCCTGCCTTTCCCTACCCTCCCCTGGCTTCCCTTGCCCTGCCCTGCCCTGCCCTGGATTCCTTTGCACTGCCCTGCCCTGCCCTGCCCTGCCCTGCCCTGGCTTCCCTTGCCCTGCCCTGCCCTGCCCTTCCCTGCCCTGCCCTGGCTTCCTTTGCCCTGCCCTGCCCTGCCCTGGCTTCCCTTGCCCTGCCGTGATATGCAATGGCATCGCTTGCCCTGCCCTGCTCTGCCCTGGCTTCCCTTGCTCTGCTCTGCCCTGCCCTGCCCTGCCCTGGTTTCCCCTGCCCTGCCCTACCCTGCCCTGGCTTCCCTTGCCCTGCCCTGTCCTGCCCTGCCATGCCCTGCCCTGGCTTCCTTTGCCTTGCCCTGCCCTGCCCTGCCCTGGCTTCCCTTGCCATTTTTTGCCCTGCCGTGCCCTGCCCTGGCTTTTCTTGCCCTGCCCTGCCCTACCCTGCCCTGCCCTGGCTTCCCTTGCCCTGCCTACCCTGCCCTGCCCTGGTTTCCCTTGCCCTGTTCTGCCCTGCCCTGCCCTGCCCTTTCCTGGCTTCCATTGCCCTGCCCTGCCCTGCCCTGCCTTGGCTTCCCTTGCCCTGCCCTGCCCTGCCCTGCCCTGGCTTCCCTTGCCCTACCCTGCGCTGCCCTGCCCTTTCCTGGCTTCCCTTGCCCTGCCCTGCCCTGCCCTGCCCTGCCCTGCTCTGCCCTGGCTTTCCTTGCTCTGCCCTACCCTGCCCTGCCCAGCCCTGGCTTCCCTTGCCCTGCCCTTCCCTGCCCCGCCCTGGTTTCCCTTGCCCTGTTCTGCCCTGCCCTGCCCTGGCTTCTCTTGCCCTGCCCTGCCCTGCCCTGCCCTGTCCTGGCTTCCATTGCCCTGCCCTGCCCTGCCCTGCCCTGTCTTCCCTTGCCCTGCCCTGCCCTGCCCTGCCCTGGCTTCCCTTGCCCTACCCTGCGCTGCCCTGCCCTTTCCTGGCTTCCTTTGCCCTGCCCTGCCCTGCCCTGCTCTGCCCTGGCTTTCCTTGCTCTGCCCTGCCCTACCCTGCCCAGCCCTGGCTTCCCTTGCTCTGCACTGCCCTGCCCTGCCCTGTTCTGGCTTCCCTTGCCCTCCCTTGCCCTGCCCTGCCCTGCCTTCTCTTGCCCTGCCTTGCCCATCCTTTCCTTGCCCTGCCCTGCCCTGCCTTCCCTTGCCCTGCCCTGCCTTGGCTTCCCTTGCCCTGCCTTACCCTGCCCTGCCTTGCCCTGCCCTGTCTTCTTTTGCCCTGCCCTGCCCTGCCCTGCCCTGCCCTGGTTTCCCTTTTACTGCTCTGCCCTGGCTTCCCCTGCCCTGCCCTGCCCTGCTCTGCCCTGGCTTCCCTTGCACTGCCCTGCCTTTCCCTGCCCTGCTCTGTCTTCCCTTGCCCTGCCCTGCCCTGTCTTCCCTTGATCTGCCCTGCCCTGCCCTGCCCTGGATTCCCTTGCTCTGCCCTACCCTTCCCTGGCTTCCCTTGCCCTGCCCAGCCCTGCCCTGGCTTCCTTTGCACTGCCCTGCCCTGCCCTGACCTGCCCTGCCCTGCCCTGGCTTCCTTTGCCCTGCCCTGCCCTGCCCTGGCTTCCCTTGCCCTGCCCTGACTTGCCCTGGCATCCCTTGCCCTGCCCTGCCCTGCCCTGCCCTGCTCTGCCCTTGCTTCCCTTGCTCTGCTCTGCCCTGCTTGCCCTGCCCTGGTTTCCCCTGCCCTGCCCTGCCCTGCCCTAGCTTCCCTTGCCCTGCCCTGCCCTGCCCTGCCTTGTCTTCACTTGCCCTGCCCTGCCCTGCCCTGCCCTGGCTTCCATTGCCCTGCCCTGCCCTGCCCTGGCTTCCCTTGCCCTGTTTTGCCCTGCCCTGCCCTGCCCTGCCCTACTCTGCTCTGCCCTGGCTTCCCTTGGCCTGCCTTGCCCTGTCCTGCCCTGCCCTGCCCTGTCCTGCCCTGGTTTCCCCTGCCCTGCCCTGACCTGCCCTGCCCTGGTTTCCCTTGCCCTGTTCTGCACTGCCCTGCCCTGCCCTGGCTTCCCTTGCGTTGCACTGCCCTACCCTGCCCTGCCCTACCCTGGCTTCCCTTGCCCTGCCCTACTTTGCCCTGCCCTGCCCTAACCTGCCCTGCCCTGCCCTGGCTTCCCTTGCCCTGCCCTGCCCTTCCCTGCCCTGCCCTGTCTTCCCTTTCCCTGCCCTGTCTTCCCTTGCCCTGCCCTGCCCTGCCCTGCCCTGGCCTGCCCTGCCCTAGTTTCCCTTGCCCTGCCTTGCCCTGCCCTGCCCTGGTTTCCCTTGCCCTGTTCTGCCCTGCCCTGTCCTGCCCTGGCTTCCCTTGCGTTGCCCTACCCTACCCTGCCCAGCCCTACCCTGGCTTCCCTTGGCCTGCCCTTCCCTGCCCTGCCCTGCCCTGGCTTCCCTTGCCCTGCCCTGCCCTGCCCTGCCCTAGATTCCCTTTCCTGCCCTTCCCTGCTGTCACGGTGTTATCCGTGACAATAACCCAAGGGTGAACCGAGAAGGGAAAAAAAAACTGTCCCGTCATTGGCCGCGCGGCTGCCTCAGCAGAGCCGCATGCTCGGGGGGGAGGGGAAAACAGAGCGAATAGAGGGTCTGTAAAGAAAAACACAACGGCACGATCTGAGAAGGAACGGTAACTTTACTAAATCTAATAGAATTGAACAATTGAGAGAGACAAAATTTCCAAACCAGAAAACTGGGAGCTTACTTTACACGTGCTGAACTCCTCACGGCAGCCCCGACAGCGCGTCACAAAAAGCGCGGGCTTCGCGTCTGGTGCCGAGCTCTGCCCCTCCCCTGCTCCCACAGCATTAACTCCTTAACGGCCTGCATGATGTTCTGATGTGGAATACCGGCATCAAAACCACAAAACCACAACATTCCACCCCTTATTCCACATCATCACATCATGTTTAACACACATCTATATAGAACCAAAAACAGTAATAACACAGATTACATAGAAACATATCTATACATATATATATACACGGAATCACAGACTGCACTCCCCCAGCATCAGATTCCCTTGTGGTACACACTGGACGTCCCCATTTTTATCCATTACCCACCAGGTGCACCCAGGTCCCTGTGCAAAAACTGTTCCACGGAGGGGTCTGCCCTTTCCAGAGGCTGGAAGGACCCACACTACTTTTCCCAACATGCTCTTCACATGTACTACAGGAACCTTATCTCCCTCTATGGTCTGTAGGGAGCTGGATTGTGTAGGACCATCTCGGTTGACTGATCCCCTAGTGTTGACCAACCAGGTGGCTTCTGACAGATTTTTCTCCCAATGCTTAAATGTCCCGACACCCAGTGCTTTCAGTGTGGTTTTTAACAACCCGTTATAGCGCTCGATCTTACCAGCAGCTGGTGCATGGTAGGGAATATGATAGACCCATTCAATGCCATGTTCCTTGGCCCAAGTATCCACAAGTGAATTTTTGAAATGAGTCCCATTATCGGACTCAATTCTTTCTGGGGTTCCATGTCGCCATAGGATTTGCTTCTCTAAGCCTAAGATGGTGTTACGGGCAGTAGCATGGGGTACTGCATATGTTTCAAGCCACCCAGTGGTCGCCTCCACCATGGTGAGCACATAACGCTTACCATTGCGAGATCGCGGCAAGGTGATGTAATCAACCTGCCACGCCTCCCCATATTTATACTTCTGCCATCGCCCTTCCTGCCAGAGAGGTTTCATCCTCTTGGCCTGTTTAATTATGGCACATGTATCACAGTCATGGATCACCTGTGCGATGGCATCCATAGTTAAGTCCACCCCTCGGTCTCTAGCCCATTTATAGGTTGCGTCCCTTCCTTGATGGCCTGAGGTCTCATGGGCCCACCGAGCTAAGAATAACTCTCCTTTGTTCTGCCAATCCAAGTCTATTTGAGACACCTCAATTTTGGCAGCTTGATCTACCTGATGGTTATTTTTCTGTTCCTCAGTAGCTCGATTCTTGGGCACATGAGCATCTACGTGACGCACCTTTACACCCAACCTTTTTGTTCGGACAGCAATGTCTTTCCACAGTTCCGCAGCCCAGATAGGATTACCCTTTCTTTGCCAGTTGTTTTGTTCCCACTGCTGCAACCACCCCCATAAAGCGTTTGCCACCATCCAAGAGTCAGTATAGAGATACAGCATTGGCCACCTCTCCCGTTCAGCCACATCTAAGGCCAGCTGGACAGCCTTTACCTCTGCAAATTGGCTTGACTCTCCTTCTCCTTCGGTGGCCTCTGCTACTCGTCGTGTGGGGCTCCACACAGCAGCCTTCCATTTGCGATATTTCCCAACAATACGACATGATCCATCAGTGAAGAGGGCATATGTCTTTTCATTTTCTGATAGTTCATTATATGGTGGGGCCTCTTTTGCGCGTGGTACCTCCTCTGCTGGTGATGTTCCAAATTTCTTGCCTTCAGGCCAGTCCATGATCACCTCTAACATCCCTGGACGGCTGAGGTTCCCCATCCGAGCTCGCTGTGTAATCAGTGCAATCCACTTACTCCAGGTGGCATCGGTAGCGTGATGGGTGGAGGGAACCTTTCCTCTGGACATCCAGTTCAGCACTGGCAATCGAGGTGCCAGGAGCAGCTACGTCTCAGTGCCAATTACTTCAGAGGCAGCCCGAACTCCCTCGTATGCTGCCAAAATCTCCTTCTCAGTTGGAGTGTAGCACTCCTCCGAACCCCTGTACGCTCTGCTCCAAAATCCCAGGGGTCGGCCTCGGGTCTCCCCAGGGGCTCTTTGCCACAGACTCCAAGTGGGACCTTTCTCTCCAGCAGCAGTGTATAGGATGTTCTTTACGTCCTGTCCCATCCGTACTGGCCCCAGGGCAACAGCACGGGCTATCTCCTGTTTAATCTGCTCAAAGGCCTGTTGCTGTTCAGGACCCCATGCAAAATTATTCTTCTTTCGGGTCACCTGATAGAGGGGGCTTACTATGAGACTGTAATTTGGGACATGCATCCTCCAAAAGCCTACTACACCGAGAAAAGACTGTGTCTCCTTTTTGCTAGTGGGTGGTGACATGCTGGTGATTTTGTCAACCACATCTCCTGGGATGTGACGACGCCCATCTTGCCATTTTACTCCTAGAAACTGAATTTCTTGGGCAGGTCCCTTCACTTTGTTTCGTTTGATAGCAAAACCAGCACCCAGAAGAATTTGGATTATTCGCTCTCCTTTTTTAAAAACTTCTTCTGCTGTATCACCCCACACAACAATGTCATCAATATACTGGAGGTGCTCAGGTGCCCCACCCTGTTCCAGTGTGGTCTGAATCAACCCATGGCAACTGGTTGGGCTGTGTTTCCACCCCTGGGGCAAACGGTTCCAAGTGTACTGAATGCCCCTCCACGTGAAAGCGAACTGTGGTCTGCACTCTGTGGCCAAAGGAATAGAGAAGAATGCATTGGCAATGTCAATGGTAGCGTACCACTTGGCTGCTTTTGACTCCAGTTCATATTGCAGCTCCAACATATCTGGCACAGCAGCACTCAGTGGAGGTGTGACTTCATTCAGACCACGGTAATCTACCGTCAGCCTCCATTCTCCATTGGCTTTACGCACCGGCCATATGGGGCTGTTAAATGGTGACTGAGTTTTGCTGATCACTCCCTGGCCCTCTAACTGACGGATCAAATTATGAATGGGGAGCAAGGAATCCCTGTTGGTACGGTATTGCCGTCTGTGTACTGTTTTTGTCGCAATTGGTACCTGCTGCTCTTTTACTTTCAGTACCCCCACGACAGACGGATCTTCTGACAGGCCAGGTAAACCAGACAGCTGCTGAATATTGTCAGCATCTACAGCAGCTATTCCAAAAGCCCATCGGTATCCCTTGGGATCCTTGAAATGTCCCCTTCTAAGATAATCAATACCGAGTATGCATGGAGCCCCCTGTCCAGTCACTATACGATGTTTCTGCCAGTCTTTACCGGTGAGGCTTATTTCTGCCTCCAACACAGACAATTCCTGAGAGCCCCCAGTCACTCCAGAAATATAAATCAATTCTGTCCCTTTATAACTCGAAGGCATTAGAGTGCACTGTGCACCAGTGTCCACCAGTGCCTTATATTTTTGTGGCTCTGATGTGCCAGGCCATCGAATCCACACAGTCCAATACACTCTATTATCCCTTTCCCTCCCCTGGCTGAGGGCAGGGCCCCTCTATTCGTTACCTGTGGTGACCGGAGCAATTTCATTGGTGGCTGATCTCTGCTGTAATTCTCTCACACGTGCTCGTAGTGCAGGGGTGGGTTTTTTATGCCACTTCTTCATGTCCTCTCCATTCTCTCGTAAGAAGCTCCACATGGACACACGCGACATGAAGTTACTGCTGTCATCTACTCGAGCAGAGAGGCGGTTGCCTTTGATGGCTGAGACTTTTATCAGTTTGATCAGTTTCTCCATCAGATTCTTTGGATCATCCCCGTCTTCATCCGGTGTTTCTGATACTGACACAGGTCCATCCCGGTTCATCAGTAAGGACAATTCCTCCAGTATCATTTTCAGTATCTTCTTTATGTCACTGACTTCTCCTGCTACCGATGATACAGCTGCAATGGAAACGTGTGATGGTGGAAGTTGTTGTTCAAAGTTTTGAAGTGTAGTAACCACTTCATGAAATGGGAGTCTTCTGTTTCGGCCCTCGAGTATATTGAATGTTGCTACCAGTGTACTTGCGTACCTTTCTGGTGCTGTTTTTGAGAGCTTCTGATATACATCAGCTTTACACCATGCTTTCTCAGGATCGCGGTCCTGGTGTGGATTGTTAGGGACGAAAGTAGGATCGTACAGCATCTCTACTACAGCCATTTCTCTCAGAAATTGGACGCCCTTCTCCACAGTATTCCATCTTTCCACCTTAGGCTCCAGATCGTCTTTGTAAGGAAATCTCTCTTTTACAGCTACTAGTACTCGTTCCCAGAGGATAGCAACTCCACTCAGACATCTACTAATCCCTCTGTCGATAACTGGGTCTCGAGCAATGCTTCCCAGTTGGCGGGCTTCGTTGCCATCTAGGGACACGCTGCTGGCACCGTTGTCCCAACACCGCAGCAACCAGGTGACAATAGGTTCATCTGAGCGCCGTACAAACTCCTTTCTTGAACCCTGGATTTCAGTCATCTTTAGGGGCCGACGAATAGTAGTAATGGTGATTTCTTCATTATCACTGTCCTCTCCATGTCTCACACTTTTCTTAGTGGCCTTTCTAGGAGGTGGTGGTGGTGGTGGTGCTGAGGAGGGCCCCTCACCTGGATCTTCCTCTTCTTTCTCATCTCTGTCGTCTCCACGTTTCTCACCTTCCTTAGTGGCCTTTTTAGGTGGTGGTGGTGGTGTTGGTGCTGAAGAGGGCCCCTCACCTGGATCTTCTTTTTTTTTCTCTGCTTCTTCTTCTTTCCGTTCTAGCCGAGAGGACACAAGTTTCCATTTCTGGCCTTCCACAGGGGCAACCGACATGGATGCCGGTGCTTCCTGTGACTGGTCAGGTTTAACCTCAAGGTTTTCATTTTTGCTCTGAACCTCGGTTTGGAAACCATTTCTCTCAAGAATATCAATTATAGCTCGATAAGCACAAGCCAAGCCCCAGAGAATCCGTTCCTTCTCAGATCTCCCTGAGTCACATGACTCCTGACCTAAACACTCACTGAATTTCTCAGGATCCCGCAGGTGCTCAAGATCAAAATCACATTGCACCGGGGGTCCCCACGCTTCAAATTTCTTCCCTAACTTTTCCCACCTTCCCTGCCATTCAACACACTCTGGTTCTGAGGAAGGCTTCCTCCACTGGATGTAAAATACCATTGCACAGAGTACATTCAGGAAGACAGATAACACAGTTGCCAGACTGACACATTGAAGGTAGGTAAAAACCTGAAAAGAGTACCTGGAAACCAATCCAAATGCCGTATAATCTGTCATATTAACCAGGCTGTTTAGGCGGGAGGGGGGTAACCCCATCAGCACACTAAAGCAGCTGTATGCAGATATGACTCCCGTGCTGAACATGAGGAGCTTAAAAAGACGCCAACATGCTCTAAGGTACATGAAAACCCTTAGTCCACTTAGCACCAGTTTTACAGGGGAGTACAAATTCTGCATTGCCCGCATTCTCCACCAATAATGTGTCACGGTGTTATCCGTGACAGTAACCCAAGGGGGAACCGAGAAGGGAAAGAGAAAGGGAGAGGAAAAAACAACTGCCGGCGGCCGCCTCAGCAGAGCCGCGCGCTCCAGGGGGAGGGGAAAACAGAGGGGATTGAGGGTATGTAAAGAAAAACACAACGGCACGATCTGAGAAGGAACGGTAACTTTACTAAATCTAATAAAATTGAACAATTGAGAGAGAGAGACAAAATTTCCAAACCAGAAAACTGGGAGCTTACGTCGCACGTGCTGAACTCCTCACAGTCGCCCGGAGAGCAGAGCGCGCCACCAAAAAGCGCGGGCCTCCCGTCCGGTGCGGAGCTTCGCCCCTCCCCTGCTTCCACAGCATTAACTCCTTATCGGCCTGCATGATGTTCTGATGTGGAATACCGGCATCAAAACCACAAAACCACAACACATGGCTTCCCTTGCCCTGTCCTGGCTTCCCTTGCCCTGCCCTGCTCTGCCCTGACCAGGCTTCCCTTGCCCTGCCCTGCCCTGCCCTGCCCTTCCCTGGCTTCCCTTGCCCTCCCCTGCCCTGCCCTGACCTGTGCTGCCCTGGCTTCCCTTGCCCTGCCTGCTCTGCCCTGCCCTGCCCTACTTTGCTCTGGCTTCCCTTGCCCTGCCCTGACCTGGACTGCCTTGCCCTGCCCTGGCTTCCCTTGCCCAGCACTGCTCTGCCCTGCCCTGCCCTGTTGTTGCCTGCCCTGCCCTGCCCTGACTTCCCTTGCCCTGCCCTGTCCTACCCAGCCCTTCCCTGGCTTCCCATACCCTGCCCTGCCCTGCCCTGCCCTTCCCTGCCCTGCCCTGGCTTCCCTTGCCCTCCCCTGCCCTGCCCTGCCCTGACCTGCGCTGCCCTGGCTTCCCTTGCCCTGCCTGCCCTGCCCTGCCCTGCCCTGCCCTACTTTGCTCTGGCTTCCCTTGCCCTGCCCTGACCTGGACTGCCTTGCCCTGCCCTGGCTTCCCTTGCCCTGCCCTGCCCTGCCCTGGCTTCCCTTGCCCTGCCCTGCCCAGGCTTCCTTTGTCCTGCCCTGCCCTGCCCTAGCTTCCCTTGCCTTGCCCTGCTCTGCCCTGCCCTTCCCTGTTGTTGCCTGCCCTGCCCTGCCCTGACTTCCCTTGCCCTGCCCTGTCCTACCCAGCCCTGCCCTGGCTTCCCATGCCCTGCCCTGCCCTGCCCTGCCCTAGCTTCCCTTGCCCTGCCGTGCTCTGGCTTCCCTTGCCCTGCCCTGCGCTACCCTGGCTTCTTTTGCCCTGCCCTGCCCTGCCCTGCCCTGGCCTGCCCTGGATTCCCTTGCACTGCCCTGGCCTGCCCTGCCCTGGCTTCCCTTGCACTGCCCTGCCCTGCCCTGGCTTCCCTTGCCCTGCCTTGCCCTGCCCTGCCCTGCTATGACTTCTCTTGCCCTGCCCTGCCCTGCCCTGCCCTGGCTTCCCTTACCCTGCCCTGCCCAGCCCTGGCTTCCCATGCCCTGCCCTGCCCTGCCCTGGCTTCCCTTACCTTGCCCTGCCCTGCCGTGGCTTCCCGTGCACTGCCCTGCCCTGCCCTGCCCTAATTTCCCTTGCCCTGCCCTGCCCTGCCCTGCCCTACCCTGTCTTCCCTTGCCCTGCCCTGCCCTGCCCTGGCTTCCTTGGCCTGCCCTGCCTTGCCCTGCCCTGCCCTGGCTTCCCTTGCCCTGTCCTGGCTTCCCTTGCCCTGCCCTGCCCTGCCCTGCCCTGGCTTCCCTTGCTCTGCCCTGCCCTGCCCTGCCTTCCCTTGGCCTGCCCTGCCCTTCCCTTCCCTGCCCTGCCCTGCCTTCCCTTGCCCTGCCCTGCCCTGCCCTGGCTTCCCTTGGTTGCCCTCCCCTGCCCTTCCTTCCCTTGCCCTGCCCAGGCTTCCCTTGCCTGCCCTGCCCTGCTCTGCCCTGGCTTCCCGTGCTCTGCCCTGCCCTGCCCTGCCCTGGCTTCCCTTCCCCTGGCTTCCCCAGCCTTGCCCTACCCTGCCCTGCCCTTGCTTCCCTTTCCCTGCCCTACCCAGCCCTGCCCTGCCCTGGCTTCCCTTGCCCTACCCTGCACTGCCTTGCCCTGCCCTGCCCTGCCCTTGATTCCCTTGCCCTGCCCTGCCCTGCCCTGCCCTGGCTTCCCTTGCCCTGCCCTGCCCTGCCCTGCCCTTGCTTCTTTTGCCCTGCCCTGCCCTGCCCTACCCTGGCTTCCCTTACCCTGCCCTGATGTGCCCTGCCCTGCCCTTCCATGGCTTCCCTTGCCCTGCCCTGCCCTGCCCTGTCCTGGCTTCCCTTGCCCTGCCCAGTCTTCCCTTGCCCTGCCCTGCCCTGCCCTGGCTGCCCTTGCCCTCTCCTGCCCTGCCCTGACCTGCGCTGCCCTGGCTTCCCTTGCCCTGCCTGCACTGCCCTGCCCTGACCTGGCCTGCCCTGCCCTGTCCTGGCTTCCCTTGCCCTGCCCTGCCTTGACCTACCCTGCCCTGCCCTGCCCTGGCTTCCCTTGCCCTGCCCTGCCCTGCCCTGCTCTGGTTTCCCTTTCCCTGCCCTGCCATGCCCTGCCCTGCCCTGCCCTGGCTTCCCTTGCACTTCCCTGGCCTGGCCTGCCCTGCCCTGCCCTGCCCTGCTCCGCCCAGCCTTCCCTTGCACTGACCTGGCCTGCCCTGCCCTGCCCTGGATTCCCTTGCACTGCCCTGCCCTGCCCTGCCCTGCCCCGCCCTGCCCTGGCTTCCCCTGCCCTGCCCTGCCATGACTTCTCTTGCCCTGCCCTGCCCTGCCCTGCCCTGCCCTGGCTTCCCTTCTCCTGCCCTGGCTTCCCTTCCCCTGCTCTGCCCTGCCCTGCCCTGCCGTAGCTTCCCTTGCCCTGCCCTGCCCTGCCCTGGCTTCCCTTGACCTGCCCTGCCCTGCCCTGGCTTCCCTTGACCTGCCCTTCCCTGCCCTGGTTTCCCTTGTTCTGCCCTGCCCTGCCCTGCCCGGCCTTCCCTGCCTTGGTTTCCCTTTCCCTGCCCTGCCCAGCCCTGCCCTGCCCTGCCCTGCCCTGTTTTGCCCTGCCCTGCCTAAGCTTCCCTTGCCCTGCCCTGCCCTGCCCTACCTTGTCTTCCCTTGCCCTGCATTGCCCTGGCTTCCTTGGCTCTGCCCTGCCCTGCACTGCCCTGCCCTGCCCTGGCTTCCCTTGCCCTGCCCTGGCTTCCCTTGCCCTGCCCTTCCCTGGCTTCCCCTGCCCTGCCCTGCCCTGCTCTGCAATGGCTTCCCTTGCCCTGCCCTGCCTTTCCCTACCCTCCCCTGGCTTCCCTTGCCCTGCCCTGCCCTGTCCTGGATTCCTTTGCACTGCCCTGCCCTGCCCTGCCCTGCCCTGCCCTGGCTTCCCTTGCCCTGCCCTGCCCTGCCCTTCCCTGCCCTGCCCTGGCTTCCTTTGCCCTGCCCTGCCCTGCCCTGGCTTCCCTTGCCCTGCCTTGATATGGAATGGCATCGCTTGCCCTGCCCTGCTCTGCCCTGGCTTCCCTTGCTCTGCTCTGCCCTGCCCTGTCCTGCCCTGGTTTCCCCTGCCCTGCCCTACCCTGCCCTGGCTTCCCTTGCCCTGCCCTGTCCTGCCCTGACATGCCCTGCCCTGGCTTCCCTTGCCTTGCCCTGCCCTGCCCTGCCCTGGTTTCCCTTGCCATTTTTTGCCCTGCCGTGCCCTGCCCTGGCTTTTCTTGCCCTGCCCTGCCCTACCCTGCCCTGCCCTGGCTTCCCTTGCCCTGCCTACCCTGCCCTGCCCTGGTTTCCTTTGCCCTGTTCTGCCCTGCCCTGCCCTGCCCTTTCCTGGCTTCCATTGCCCTGCCCTGCCCTGCCCTGCCCTGGCTTCCCTTGCCCTACGCTGCGCTGCCCTGCCCTTTCCTGGCTTCCCTTGCCCTGCCCTGCCCTGCCCTGCCCTGCCCTGCTCTGCCCTGGCTTTCCTTGCTCTGCCCTACCCTGCCCTGCCCAGCCCTGGCTTCCCTTGCCCTGCCCTTCCCTGCCCCGCCCTGGTTTCCCTTGCCCTGTTCTGCCCTGCCCTGCCCTGGCTTCTCTTGCCCTGCCCTGCCCTGCCCTGCCCTGTCCTGGCTTCCATTGCCCTGCCCTGCCCTGCACTGCCCTGTCTTCCCTTGCCCTGCCCTGCCCTGCCCTGGCTTCCCTTGCCCTACCCTGCGCTGCCCTGCCCTTTCCTGGCTTCCTTTGCCCTGCCCTGCCCTGCCCTGCTCTGCCCTGGCTTTCCTTGCTCTGCCCTGCCCTACCCTGCCCAGCCCTGGCTTCCCTTGCTCTGCACTGCCCTGCCCTGCCCTGCCCTGTTCTGGCTTCCCTTGCCCTCCCTTGCCCTGCCCTGCCCTGCCTTCTCTTGCCCTGCCTTGCCCATCCTTTCCTTGCCCTGCCCTGCCCTGCCTTCCCTTGCCCTGCCCTGCCTTGGCTTCCCTTGCCCTGCCTTGCCCTGCCCTGCCTTGCCCTGCCCTGTCTTCTTTTGCCCTGCCCTGCCCTGCCCTGGTTTCCCTTTTACTGCTCCGCCCAGCCTTCCCTTGCACTGACCTGGCCTGCCCTGCCCTGCCCTGGATTCCCTTGCACTGCCCTGCCCTGCCCTGCACGGCCCCGCCCTGCCCTGGCTTCCCCTGCCCTGCCCTGCCATGACTTCTCTTGCCCTGCCCTGCCCTGCCCTGCCCTGCCCTGCCCTGCCCTGGCTTCCCTTCTCCTGCCCTGGCTTCCCTTCCCCTGCTCTGCCCTGCCCTGCCCTGCCCTAGCTTCCCTTGCCCTGCCCTGCCCTGCCCTGGCTTCCCTTGACCTGCCCTGCCCTGCCCTGGCTTCCCTTGACCTGCCCTTCCCTGCCCTGGTTTCCCTTGTTCTGCCCTGCCCTGCCCTGCCCGGCCTTCCCTGCCTTGATTTCCCTTTCCCTGCCCTGCCCTGCCCTGCCCTGCCCTGCCCTGCCTTGCCCTGCCCTGCCTAAGCTTCCCTTGCCCTGCCCTGCCCTGCCCTACCTTGTCTTCCCTTGCCCTGCATTGCCCTGGCTTCCTTGGCTCTGCCCTGCCCTGCACTGCCCTGCCCTGCCCTGGCTTCCCTTGCCCCTGCCCTGGCTTCCCTTGCCCTGCCCTGCCCTGCCCTGGTTTCCCTTTCCCTGCCCTTCCCTGGCTTCCCCTGCCCTGCCCTGCCCTGCTCTGCCCTGGCTTCCCTTGCCCTGCCCTGCCTTTCCCTACCCTCCCCTGGCTTCCCTTGCCCTGCCCTGCCCTGTCCTGGATTCCTTTGCACTGCCCTGCCCTGCCCTGCCCTGCCCTGGCTTCACTTGCCCTGCCCTGCCCTGCCCTTCCCTGCCCTGCCCTGGCTTCCTTTGCCCTGCCCTGCCCTGCCCTGGCTTCCCTTGCCCTGCCGTGATATGCAATGGCATCGCTTGCCCTGCCCTGCTCTGCCCTGGCTTCCCTTGCTCTGCTCTGCCCTGCCCTGCCCTGCCCTGGTTTCCCCTGCCCTGCCCTACCCTGCCCTGGCTTCCCTTGCCCTGCCCTGTCCTGCCCTGACATGCCCTGCCCTGGCTTCCTTTGCCTTGCCCTGCCCTGCCCTGCCCTGGCTTCCCTTGCCATTTTTCGCCCTGCCGTGCCCTGCCCTGGCTTTTCTTGCCCTGCCCTGCCCTACCCTGCCCTGCCCTGGCTTCCCTTGCCCTGCCTACCCTGCCCTGCCCTGGTTTCCTTTGCCCTGTTCTGCCCTGCCCTGCCCTGCCCTTTCCTGGCTTCCATTGCCCTGCCCTGCCTTGCCCTGCCTTGGCTTCCCTTGCCCTGCCCTGCCCTGCCCTGCCCTGGCTTCCCTTGCCCTACCCTGCGCTGCCCTGCCCTTTCCTGGCTTCCCTTGCCCTGCCCTGCCCTGCCCTGCCCTGCCCTGCTCTGCCCTGGCTTTCCTTGCTCTGCCCTACCCTGCCCTGCCCAGCCCTGGCTTCCCTTGCCCTGCCCTTCCCTGCCCCGCCCTGGTTTCCCTTGCCCTGTTCTGCCCTGCCCTGCCCTGGCTTCTCTTGCCCTGCCCTGCCCTGCCCTGCCCTGTCCTGGCTTCCATTGCCCTGCCCTGCCCTGCCCTGCCCTGTCTTCCCTTGCCCTGCCCTGCCCTGCCCTGCCCTGGCTTCCCTTGCCCTACCCTGCGCTGCCCTGCCCTTTCCTGGCTTCCTTTGCCCTGCCCTGCCCTGCCCTGCTCTGCCCTGGCTTTCCTTGCTCTGCCCTGCCCTACCCTGCCCAGCCCTGGCTTCCCTTGCTCTGCACTGCCCTGCCCTGCCCTGCCCTGTTCTGGCTTCCCTTGCCCTCCCTTGCCCTGCCCTGCCCTGCCTTCTCTTGCCCTGCCTTGCCCATCCTTTCCTTGCCCTGCCCTGCCCTGCCTTCCCTTGCCCTGCCCTGCCTTGGCTTCCCTTGCCCTGCCTTGCCCTGCCCTGCCTTGCCCTGCCCTGTCTTCTTTTGCCCTGCCCTGCCCTGCCCTGGTTTCCTTTTTACTGCTCTGCCCTGGCTTCCCCTGCCCTGCCCTGCCCTGCTCTGCCCTGGCTTCCCTTGCACTGCCCTGCCTTTCCCTGCCCTGCTCTGTCTTCCCTTGCCCTGCCCTGCCCTGTCTTCCCTTGATCTGCCCTGCCCTGCCCTGCCCTGGATTCCCTTGCTCTGCCCTACCCTTCCCTGGCTTCCCTTGCCCTGCCCTGCCCTGCCCTACTCTGCTCTGCCCTGGCTTCCCTTGGCCTGCCTTGCCCTGCCCTGCCCTGCCCTGCCCTGTCCTGCCCTGGTTTCCCCTGCCCTGCCCTGACCTGCCCTGCCCTGGTTTCCCTTGCCCTGTTCTGCACTGCCCTGCCCTGCCCTGGCTTCCCTTGCGTTGCACTGCCCTACCCTGCCCTGCCCTACCCTGGCTTCCCTTGCCCTGCTTACTTTGCCCTGCCCTGCCCTAACCTGCCCTGCCCTGCCCTGACTTCCCTTGCCCTGCCCTGCCCTTCCCTGCCCTGCCCTGTCTTCCCTTTCCCTGCCCTGTCTTCCCTTGCCCTGCCCTGCCCTGCCCTGCCCTGGCCTGCCCTGCCCTAGTTTCCCTTGCCCTGCCTTGCCCTGCCCTGCCCTGCCCTGGTTTCCCTTGCCCTGTTCTGCCCTGCCCTGCCCTGCCCTGGCTTTCCTTGCTCTGCCCTGCCCTGCCCTGCCCTGTCTTCCCTTGCCCTGCCCTGCCCTGGCTTCTCTTGCTCTGCCCTGCCCTGCCCTGGCTTCCCTTGACCTGCTGTATGGGAACTGTTGAATCACGGCCTGAACCACTGATTGACCACCTGAGGCAGGCCCTGAGTCAGCTGCAGGGGCTCAAGTGAGTGTGATTGGAAGGGGTGGAGTTTGACTCCACCTCTCCCAAGACCCCATTTAAGGGCTGACCACCAGCGGGGAAGGATCTCTTGTTGGAGATCTCTCCCTGGTGGAGTTATCGGCGAGCCTCAACCATCAGCAAGGTGAGCCAATCTCTTTTGCTATTATTTTGTATAACATCTACTTAAATCCTACCAAAAATATACCATCCTTTCGCACTAACTTCCTTGAAGTGCTTTCCTTGGGGTTATTTGCCCTACAATTTGCATGCCAGGCAGGCTTAATACGATATATATATATATACTTAGACAATAACTAACCTTGTCTTTCATTTGGAACCTTTTCAAATGGGGCAAGGGGGAGAATGTTACTCCCTTAGACCAAACAATTCCCGGCCAAATTCCAGGATTTATAGGGTCACCCTATTATGGTCTTGCCACTGTTATTGAAAAATGGGGACCCCTGCGGGTTACAGGCAGTGTTTCTCCGTCTCCAGCCCGGCTGACAGATTATTTTCAAGGGCTAGATAAGGATATACTTGTTACAAAAGAACGTTGGCTAGCCGCTTCTGCAGTGGCTTGGCCTCTAATAATGGCTTTACATAAATTAGATGTTACAAATACAAACATAGAAACTGAAAATCAGTTGTTAAGAGAGCGAATTGAGAAATTAGAACAACAGTTGGGCACATTAGTAACTTAAAAGCCTGGACTAGATGTGCCAACAAGACAAATACGTACCATATCAGTGGAAGATACCCAGGTCCCTGAAGTAGCGGACCTGGATGTTTCAGAAGCCAAGATCTCTAAATCGGATCTCGAAGCTCCATCTATGGAGGATCCGTTTGAGATCCGACCAATCATAACTCAAAAAACAAAAAAAGTCCAAGATAGACCAGCGGGGGTGCCTCCTGAGCAATGGCCCCCTGCTGAAACATGCTTGCATGTGACAGCTCGCCCGTATACGTCAAATGAGTTGATGGACCTAGTACAACGGTTCCATCAAAAACCAAGAGAGAGCATACCATCATGGCTCCTGAGGTTATGGGATGCAGGAGCTGAAAGTGTGTTAGTCAGTGGGACAGAGATGTCAAAATTAGCGTCTATAACTATACACCCAGCCCTGAGGCAAAGATTATATGCCGCCATCCATTACGCTAATGAAAATCATTCTATTATAGATTGGTTGATGGCAGCATGCCGCCTAACATGGCCTAACAAATCTGATATTCCACTTAATACCGGTTTATGGTCCTCTATGGAGGACCTCCAAGCATACATCTGGGAACTGGGTATGAGAGAGGCCATGTATTCAGAAAATTTTGAAAGCCCTGATACAGAAAAATTTACGGCAGGTATGCGAGACCTAATACTACAGCAAGCCCCCTCTCACCTTTATGGGACTTTGGTCTCCATACTAAACCCCTTAGTGGCTTCGGAGGCTATCATCCAACAGGCAGCCCAGTTGGTGGCAGACCTTGGGGAAACGGAGCGCATAAGAACTAGGCGCAATATCCGCATGATAGAAGAAGCTGAGGCATTCCCCATTAAAACTAGGAAGCCTGTCCCACGGATACCCCGATCGGGCCCTATACGGGTATCCCGGAAGACTATGTTTAATGATCTTATACGGGCCGGGGTTGCCTTTGCTAAAATCGATGGGCAACCCAACCATGTGTTGTTACAGCTTTGGAAACAACTAAGAAATGATCATAAATTTCAGAGTACTCCCAGAAAATCGGGAGTACGGATAATACAGGCAGCACCACCAACAACTTGGAATTTGGCTGACTTTATAGTCCCAAATAGAAGGAAGAAACCTCCACAAGTGTCACGAGCTACAGTGCCGGAACCACCTGTGGTAAAAGACTTAGACCTAGCGAACTTCATGGAGTGACGAAGAACTTTGGTCCCTTTAGGGCCTCCAGATGTGACTGGAGGCCCTATGTAGAATTAGAGATATTTTGGACAGATAAAAATATTCAAAAGGTGATGGCTTTAGTAGACACTGGTGAGGAAACATCAATTATATATGGAGACCCAACAAAATTTAAGGGCAATAGAGTGATGATTGGTGGGTTTGGGGGACAGACCATTCCGGTCACCCAAACATGGCTGAAATTGGGGGTTGGGCGTCTTCCACCCCGGGAGTATAAAGTGTCAATTGCCCCAATTCCAGAATACATCTTGGGCATAGACATTTTATGGGGTCTGGCTCTCCAGACAACTGTGGGAGAGTTCAGACTTCGACAGAGGTACATTAGTGTCCGGGCAATACAGACAGTATTGAGGGGCCATGCGAAACATGAGCCAATTTGTTTGCCGAAACCACGCCGGATTACTAATGTAAGACAGTATAGACTCCCGGGGGGGGCAGGAAGAAATATCAAAAACGGTGCAGGAACTAGAAAAAGTAGGTATTATAAGACCTGCACATAGTCCATATAATTCCCCCATATGGCCAGTGCGGAAGTCGGATGGGACATGGAGAATGACAGTAGATTATAGGGAATTAAATAAGGTCACGCTGCCCATCCATGTGGCCGTACCCAATATTGCTTCCCTAATGGACACACTTAGTAGAGAAATCAAGACCTACCATTGTGTCCTGGATTTGGCAAATGCATTTTTTAGTATTCCGATTGCCAAAGAATCGCAAGATCAATTTGCATTTACATGGGGAGGCAGGCAGTGGACCTTTCAGGTCCTGCCACAGGGGTACGTGCATTCACCAACATACTGTCATAACTTGGTGGCGCGTGACCTAGCTAATTGGAAGAAACCTAATAATAACGTCAACCTATATCACTACATTGATGATCTCCTGTTAACCTCCGACTCACTGGAAGCAGTAGGAGAGGCGGCAGATTCATTAACTGCCTACCTAGGTGAAAGAGGATGGGCTATCAATCCTCAAAAGGTGCAAGGTCCAGGCCTGTCCGTAAAATTTCTGGGGGTAGTCTGGTCAGGAAAGACCAAAGTGCTACCCAGTGCCATCATAGATAAGGTTCAGGCATTCCCGGTCCCTACAACAGCAAAGCAGCTGCAGGAATTTCTAGGTATACTGGGATACTGGCGTTCCTTTATACCTCATTTGGCGCAGCTGCTGAGACCTTTGTATAGACTCACAAAAAAGGGCCAATCATGGGATTGGGGGAGAACAGAACAGGATGCTTTCCAGCAGGCAAAACAGGCGGTAAACAAGCCCAGGCATTGGGTATATTCGATCCTACCCTCCCAGCTGAATTGGATGTTCATGTTACTCAGGATGGCTTTGGCTGGGGCCTGTGGCAACGTCAGAGTTCTGTTCGGACTCCCATTGGATTTTGGTCTCAGGTCTGGCATGGAGCAGAAGAAAGATATAGTATGATTGAAAAACAGCTATTGGCTGCCTATACTGCATTGCAAGCGGTAGAGCCAATAACCCAGACGGCTGAAGTCGTAGTTAAGACCACTCTTCCAATTCAGGGGTGGGTAAGAGATCTGACCCACCTTCCTAAGACAGGGGTGGCCCAAGCACAGACAGTGGCACGATGGGTCGCCTATCTCAGCCAGAGGAGTAGTCTGTCTTCCTCACCATTGAAAGAAGAACTCCAAAAGATTCTAGGCCCAGTGACGTATCACAGTGATGCCCCAAAACAAGCCTTGGTTTCTCCGCCAGAGAAGAGTCCCGTCCAGGAAGGAAAATATCCTATTCCTGAAGATGCCTGGTACACGGATGGGTCCAGCAAGGGCAACCCAAGTAAGTGGAGAGCAGTAGCATACCATCCTGCCACAGACCCAATATGGTTTGACGAGGGGGATGGTCAAAGCAGCCAGTGGGCAGAGCTGCGGGCCGTGTGGATGGTTATAACCAAAGAACCTGGTGACGGTATCCTGAATATCTGCACAGATAGTTGGGCTGTGTACCGGGGGCTCACTCTTTGGATCGCACAGTGGGCTACCCAGGACTGGACTATCCACTCCCGACCAATCTGGGGCAAAGATATGTGGTTAGACATATGGAATACAGTTAAACACAGAACTGTACGTGTCTACCATGTTTCTGGTCACCGACCCCTACAGTCACCAGGAAATGATGAAGCCGACGCGCTGGCCCGAGTTAGATGGGTTGAGAACTCACCATCTGAGAACATTGCCTACTGGTTACATCGAAAGTTGCGGCATGCTGGACAGAAGACCATGTGGGCAGCTGCCAAAGCATGGGGACTGCCCGTACAATTATCGGACGTAGCTCAAGCATGCCGAGACTGTGATGCCTGCTCCAGAATGAGACCGAGGTTGTTGCCTGAAACTACAGCCCATCTTGCTAGAGGACACAATCCTCTACAGCGATGGCAGGTTGATTATATTGGGCCCCTCCCTCGGTCTGAGGGGGCGAGATATGCCCTAACCTGTGTTGACACCGCAAGTGGGCTAATGCAGGCCTATCCAGTACCAAAAGCCAACCAGGCATATACTATCAAGGCGCTCACAAGATTGATGGCTGCCTACGGGACACCACAAGTCATTGAGAGTGACCAAGGGACTCATTTCACGGGTGCAATGATACAACGCTGGGCAGAAGAGAACAATATTGAGTGGCGATTCCACCTGCCATACAATCCAACGGGGGCAGGCCTTATTGAGCGTTATAATGGCATTCTCAAGGCCGCCCTGAAGACAGACTCTCAGTCTCTACAGGGGTGGACGAAGAGACTCCACGAAACCCTTTGAGATCTGAATGAAAGACCTAGAGATGGCAGACCAAGTGCCTTGAAAATGTTGCAAACAACATGGGCCTCCCCACTTAGGATCCAAATTACAGGTACAGATAATGAGGTAAGACCTCAGACTGGCCGTGAGAACAATCTTCTGCTCCCTGCCCCTGAGAACCTAAAACCAGGTACCAATAAAATAAGATGGCCTTGGAAGGTGCAGGTAGGACCACGATGGTTTGGCCTACTTGCACCTTGGGGGAGATTGTTGGAGGTGGGAGGTTCGGTAGTCCTTCCAGTGATTGGTACATGGCCTACTGATATTGTGGTCAACACTCCAGTCTTTATTCCTAAAGGAACCCCTATCATGTCCCTGTGGCAGATCAGGACACCCCCTCTAGTGCCTGATCTAATTGTGCAGCCACAGACATCGGGCCGAAAAGTTTGGTACAGGCGGCCAGGGCATGCCCCTGTACAAGCTGAAGTGTTGACCCAAGACAGGAATACGGCCTGTATCTTACCCTGGAGAGCGGACCTCCCCCTCTTGGTACCTTTGAAACATCTATATTACTCCCCGTGAGTCTGTAAGTCACCGGAGGGAACCAAATGATGCTGCAGAGTTCCAAAGTTGCTATAAGATCATGCGCAACATCCGGTGATGGTCTACCTGGGACTGATGAAGAGGAGGACGGACCTGCATAACATGACCGCATGCTTCCAGTAGACACCACCGAGCACTGTCCCAAGGAAGAACACGAGCCATACGCTGATCATCACTCATCCCAGATTACATCGATACACATCGCGACGGGTTATTATTTAAAGCGTCGCGATATATTTGGACTCTGTATTAAGGAGGGCTCAACCTACAGTTACTTAATCAGTGGTTCATGTTGTGAAGGGGTGGAGTGTATGGGAACTGTTGAATCACGGCCTGAACCACTGACTGATCACCTGAGGCAGGCCCTGAGTCAGCTGCAGGGGCACAAGTGAGTGTGATTGGAAGGGGTGGAGTTTGACTCCACCTCTCCCAAGACCCCATTTAAGGGCTGACCACCAGCGGGGAAGGATCTCTTGTTGGAGATCCCTCCCTGGTGGAGTTATCGGCGAGCCTCAACCATAAGCAAGATGAGCCAATCTCTTTTGCTATTATTTTGTATAACATCTACTGAAATACTACCAAAAATATACCATCCTTTCGCACTAACTTCCTTGAAGTGCTTTCCGTGGGGTTATTTGCCCTACACCTGCCCTTCCCTGCCCTGGCTTCCCTTGTTCTGCCCTGCCCTGCCCTGCCCAGCCTTCCCTGCCCTGGTTTCCATTTCCCTGCCCCGCCCTGCCCTGGCTTCCCTTGCCCCGCCCTGCCCTGGCTTCCCTTGCCCCGCCCTGCCCTGGCTTCCCTTGCCCCGCCCTGCCCTGGCTTCCCTTGCCCCGCCCTGCCCTGGCTTCCCTTGCCCCGCCCTGCCCTGGCTTCCCTTGCCCCGCCCTGCCCTGGCTTCCCTTGCCCCGCCCTGCCCTGGCTTCCCTTGCCCCGCCCTGCCCTGGCTTCCCTTGCCCCGCCCTGCCCTTCCTTCCCTTGCCCCGCCCTGCCCTTCCTTCCCTTGCCCCGCCCTGCTCTTCCTTCCCTTGCCCCGCCCTGCCCTTCCTTCCCTTGCCCTGCCCAGGCTTCCCTTGCCCTGCCCTGCCCTGCTCTGCCCTGGCTTCCCTTGCTCTGCCCTGCCCTGCCCTGCCCTGCCCTGCCATGGCTTCCCTTGCCCTGCTTTGCCCTGCCCTTCCCTGCCCTGCCCTGGCTTCTCTTGCCCTGCCCTGCCCTGCCCTAGCTTCCCTTGCCCTGCCCTGCCCTGCCCTGACTACCCTTGCCCTGCCCTGCCCTGCCCTGACTTCCCTTGACCTGCCCTTCCCTGCCCTGGCTTCCCTTGTTCTGCCCTGCCCTGCCCTACACGGCCTTCCCTGCCTTGGTTTCCCTTTCCCTGCGCTGCCCTGCCCTGCCTTGCCCTGCCCTGCCCTGCCTAAGCTTCCCTTGCCCTGCCCTGCCCTGTCCTGCCCTGCCCTGTCTTCCCTTGCCCTGCCCTGCCCTGGCATCCTTGGCCCTGCCCTGCCCTGCCCTGCCCTGCCCTGCCCTGGCTTCCCTTGCCCTGCCCTGGCTTCCCTTGCCCTGCCCTGCTCTGCCCTGCCCTGCCCTGGCTTCCCTTGCTCTGCCCTGCCCTGCCCTGCCCTGTCTTCCCTTGCCCTGCCCTGTCCTGTCTTCCCTTGCACTGCCCTGCCCTGGCTTCTCTTGCTCTGCCCTGTCCTGCCCTGGCTTCCCTTTACCTGCCCTTCCCAGCCCTGGCTTCCCTTGTTCTGTCCTGCCCTGCCCTGGCTTCCCTTGCCCTGCCCTGGCTACTCTTGCCCTGCCCTGCCCTGCCTGCCCTGCCCTGCCCTGCCTTCCCTTGGCCTGCCCTGCCCTTCCCTTCCCTGCCCTACCCTGGCTTCCCTTGCCCTGCCCTGCCCTGCCCTAGCTTCCCTTGGTTGCCCTCCCCTGCCCTTCCTTCCCTTGCCCTGCCCAGGCTTCCCTTGCCCTGCCCTGCCCTGCTCTGCCCTGTTTTCCCTTGCCCTGCCCTGCCCTGCCCTGCCCTGGCTTACCTTGCCCTGCCCTGGCTTACCTTGCCCTGCCCTGGCTTACCTTGCCCTGCCCTGGCTTACCTTGCCCTGCGCTGGCTTACCTTGCCCTGTCCTGGCTTCCCTTGCCCTGCCCTGGCTTCCCTTGCCCTGCCCTGCTCTGCCCTGCCCTGCCCTGGCTTCCCTTGCTCTGCCCTGCCCTGCCCTGCCCTGGCTTCCCTTGCCCTGCCCTGGCTTCCCTTGCCCTGCCCTGCCCTGCCTGCCCTGCCCTGCCCTGCCTTCCCTTGGCCTGCCCTGCCTTTCCCTTCCCTGCCCTACCCTGGCTTCCCTTGCCCTGCCCTGCCCTGCCCTAGCTTCCCTTGGTTGCCCTCCCCTGCCCTTCCTTCCCTTGCCCTGCCCAGGCTTCCCTTGCCCTGCCCTGCCCTGCTCTGCCCTGGCTTCCTTGCTCTGCCCTGCCCTGCCCTGCCCTGCCCTGCACTGCCATGGCTTCCCTTGCCCTGCCCTGCCCTGCCCTGTCCTGGCTTCCCTTGCCCTGCCCAGGCTTCCCTTGCCCTGCCTGGACTGCCCTGCCCTGCACTACTTTGCTCTGGCTTCCCTTGCCCTGCCCTGACCTGGCCTGCCCTGCCCTGGCCTGGCTTCCCTTGCACAGCACTGCCCTGCCCTGCCCTGCCCTGGCTTCCCTTGCCCTGCCCTGCCCTGCCCTACCCTGCCTTGCCCTGCCCTGGCTTCCCTTGCTCTGCCCTGCCCTGGCTTCCCTTGCCCTGCCCTGCCCAGGCTTCCCTTGCCCTGCCTGCCCTGCCCTGCCCTGCCCTAGCTTCCCTTGCCCTGCCCTGCCCTGCCCTGGCTACCCTTGCCCTGCCCTGCCCTGCCCTGGCTTCCCTTGACCTGCCCTTCCCTGCCCTGGCTTCCCTTGTTCTGCCCTGCCCTGCCCTACCCAGCCTTCCCTGCCTTGGTTTCCCTTTCCCTGCGCTGTCCTGCCCTGCCCTGCCCTGCCCTGGCTTCCCTTGTACTGCCCTGGCTTCCCTTGCCCTGCCCTGCTCTGCCCTGCCCTGTCCTGGCTTCCCTTGCTCTGCCCTGCCCTGCCCTGCCCTGTCTTCCCTTGCCCTGCCCTGTCCTGTCTTCCCTTGCACTGCCCTGCCCTGGCTTGTCTTGCTCTGCCCTGTCCTGCCCTAGCTTCCCATGCCCTGCCCTGCCCTGCCCTGCCCTACCCTGTCTATCCTTGCCCTGCCTTGCCCTGCCCTGCCCTGGCTTCCCTTGCCCTGCCCTGGCTTCCCTTGCCCTGTCCTGGCTTCCCTTGCCCTGCCCTGCTCTGCCCTGCGCTGCCCTGGCTTCCCTTGCTCTGCCCTGCCCTGCCCTGCCCTGGCTTCCCTTGCCCTGCCCTGCCCTGCCCTGCCCTGCCCTGGCTTCCCTTGCCCTGCCCTGCCCTGCCCTGCCCTGGCTTCCCTTGGTTGCCCTCCCCTGCCCTTCCTTCCCTTGCCCTGCCCAGGCTTCCCTTGCCCTGCCCTGCCATGCTCTGCCCTGGCTTCCCTTGCTCTGCCCTGCCCTGCCCTGCCTTGCCCTGCCATGGCTTCCCTTGCCCTGCCCTGCCCTGCCCTGCCCTCCGCTGCCCTGCCCTGCCCTGCCAAGGCTTCCCTTGCCCTGCCCTGCCCTGCCCTGCCCTTCCCTGCCCTGCCCTGGCTTCCCTTGCCCTCCCCTGCCCTGCCCTGACCTGCGCTGCCCTGGCTTCCCTTGCCCTGCCTGCCCTGCCCTGCCCTGCCCTACTTTGCTCTCGCTTCCCTTGCCCTGCCCTGACCTGGACTGCCCTGCCCTGCCCTGGCTTCCCTTGCCCAGCACTGCCCTGCACTGCCCTGGCTTCCCTTGCCCAGCACTGCCCTGCCCTGCCCTGCCCTGTCTTCCCTTGCCCTGCCCTGCCCAGCCCTACCCTGCCCTGCCCTGCCCTGGCTTCCCTTGACCTGCCCTGCCCTGGCTTACCTTGCCCTGCCCTGCCCAGGCTTCCTTTGCCCTGCCCTGCCCTGCCCTGCCCTAGCTTCCCTTGCCCTGCCCTGTTCTGCCCTGCCCTGCCCTGTTGTTGCCCTGCCCTGCCCTGCCCTGACTTCCCTTGCCCTGCCCTGTCCTACCCAGCCCTGCCCTGGCTTCCCTTGCCCTGCCCTGCCCTGCCCTAGCTTCCCTTGCCCTGCCGTGCTCTGGCTTCCGTTTCCCTGCCCTGCGCTACCCTGGCTTCTTTTGCCCTGCCCTGCCCTGCCCTGCTCTGCCCTGGATTCCCTTGCACTGCCCTGGCCTGCCCTGCCCTGCCCTGGCTTCCCTTGCCCTGCCCTGCTCTGCCCTGCCCTGCCCTGGCTTCCCTTGCTCTGCCCTGCCCTGCCCTGCCCTGTCTTCCCTTGCCCTGCCCTGTCCTGTCTTCCCTTGCACTGCCCTGCCCTGGCTTCTCTTGCTCTGCCCTGTCCTGCCCTGGCTTCCCTTGACCTGCCCTTCCCAGCCCTGGCTTCCCTTGTTCTGTCCTGCCCTGCCCTGCCCAGCCTTCCCTGCCCTGGTTTCCATTTCCCTGCCCTGCCCTGCCCTGCCCTGCCCTACCCTGCCCTGCCCTGCCCTACCCTGCCCTGCCCTAGCTTCCCTTGCCCTGCCCTGCCCTGCCCTGCCCTGCCCTACCCTGTCTTCCCTTGTCCTGCCCTGCCCTGCCCTGGCTTCTTTGGCCTGCCCTGCCTTGCCCTGCCCTGCCCTGGCTTCCCTTGCCCTGTCCTGGCTTCCCTTGCCCTGCCCTGCTGTGCCCTGCCCTGCCCTGGCTTCCCTTGCTCTGCCCTGCCCTGCCCTGCCCTGGCTTCCCTTGCCCAGCACTGCCTTGCCATGCCCTGTCTTCCCTTGCCCTGCCCTGCCCAGCCCTACACTGCCCTGCCCTGCCCTGGCTTCCCTTGACCTGCCCCGCCCTGCCCTTCCCTGCCCTGCCCTGCCCTGGCTTCCCTTGCCCTGCCCTGCCCAGGCTTCCTTTGCCCTGCCCTGCCCTGCCCTGCCCTAGCTTCCCTTGCCCTGCCCTGTTCTGCCCTGCCCTGCCCTGTTGTTGCCCTGCCCTGCCCTGCCCTGCCCTGACTTCCCTTGCCCTGCCCTGTCCTACCCAGCCCTGCCCTGGCTTCCCTTGCCCTGCCCTGCCCTGCCCTAGCTTCCCTTGCCCTGCCGTGCTCTGGCTTCCCTTTCCCTGCCCTGCGCTACCCTGGCTTCTTTTGCCCTGTCCTGCCTTGCCCTGCCCTGCCCTGCTCTGCCCTGGATTCCCTTGCACTGCCCTGGCCTGCCCTGCACTGCCCTGCCATGGCTTCCCTTGCCCTGCCCTGCCCTGCCCTGCCCTCCGCTGCCCTGCCCTGCCCTGTCCTGGCTTCCCTTGCCCTGCCAAGGCTTCCCTTGCCCTGCCCTGCCCTGCCCTGCCCTTCTCTGCCCTGCCCTGGCTTCCCTTGCCCTCCCCTGCCCTGCCCTGACCTGCGCTGCCCTGGCTTCCCTTGCCCTGCCTGCCCTGCCCTGCCCTGCCCTACTTTGCTCTCGCTTCCCTTGCCCTGCCCTGACCTGGACTGCCCTGCCCTGCCCTGGCTTCCCTTGCCCAGCACTGCCCTGCACTGCCCTGGCTTCCCTTGCCCAGCACTGCCCTGCCCTGCCCTGCCCTGTCTTCCCTTGCCCTGCCCTGCCCTGCCCTTCCCTGCCCTGCCCTGCCCTGGCTTCCCTTGACCTGCCCTGCCCTGCCCTTCCCTGCCCTGCCCTGGCTTACCTTGCCCTGCCCTGCCCAGGCTTCCCTTGCCCTACCTGCCCTGCACTGCCCTGCCCTGGCTTCTCTTGCCCTGCCCTGCCCTGCCCTGCCATGCCGTTGCCTGCCCTGCCCTGCCCTAGCTTCCCTTGCCCTGCCCTGCCCTGCCCTGGCTACCCTTGCCCTGCCCTACCCTGCCCTGGCTTCCCTTGACCTGCCCTTCCCTGCCCTGGCTTCCCTTGTTCTGCCCTGCCCTGCCCTACCCGGCCTTCCCTGCCGTGGTTTCCCTTTCCCTGCGCTGCCCTGCCCTGCCCTGCCCTGCCCTGCCTAAGCTTCCCTTGCCCTGCCCTGCCCTGTCCTGCCCTGCCCTGTCTTCCCTTGCCCTGCCCTGCCCTGGCTTCCCTTGCTCTGCCCTGCCCTGCCCTGCCCTGTCTTCCCTTGCCCTGCCCTGTCCTGTCTTCCCTTGCACTGCCCTGCCCTGGCTTCTCTTGCTCTGCCCTTTCCTGCCCTGGCTTCCCTTGACCTGCCCTTCCCAGCCCTGGCTTCCCTTGTTTTGCCCTTCCCAGCCTTCCCTGCCCTGGTTTCCATTTCCCTGCCCTGCCCTGCCCTGCCCTACCCTGCCCTGCCCTAGCTTCCCATGCCCTGCCCTGCCCTGCCCTGCCCTACCCTGTCTATCCTTGCCCTGCCTTGCCCTGCCCTGCCCTGGCTTCCCTTGCCCTGCCCTGGCTTCCCTTGCCCTGTCCTGGCTTCCCTTGCCCTGCCCTGCTCTGCCCTGCGCTGCCCTGGCTTCCCTTGCTCTGCCCTGCCCTGCCCTGCCCTGGCTTCCCTTGCCCTGCCCTGCCCTGCCCTGCCCTGCCCTGGCTTCCCTTGCCCTGCCCTGCCCTGCCCTGCCCTGGCTTCCCTTGGTTGCCCTCCCCTGCCCTTCCTTCCCTTGCCCTGCCCAGGCTTCCCTTGCCCTGCCCTGCCATGCTCTGCCCTGGCTTCCCTTGCTCTGCCCTGCCCTGCCCTGCCTTGCCCTGCCATGGCTTCCCTTGCCCTGCCCTGCCCTGCCCTGCCCTCCGCTGCCCTGCCCTGCCCTGCCAAGGCTTCCCTTGCCCTGCCCTGCCCTGCCCTGCCCTTCCCTGCCCTGCCCTGGCTTCCCTTGCCCTCCCCTGCCCTGCCCTGACCTGCGCTGCCCTGGCTTCCCTTGCCCTGCCTGCCCTGCCCTGCCCTGCCCTACTTTGCTCTCGCTTCCCTTGCCCTGCCCTGACCTGGACTGCCCTGCCCTGCCCTGGCTTCCCTTGCCCAGCACTGCCCTGCACTGCCCTGGCTTCCCTTGCCCAGCACTGCCCTGCCCTGCCCTGCCCTGTCTTCCCTTGCCCTGCCCTGCCCAGCCCTACCCTGCCCTGCCCTGCCCTGGCTTCCCTTGACCTGCCCTGCCCTGCCCTTCCCTGCCCTGCCCTGCCCTGGCTTACCTTGCCCTGCCCTGCCCAGGCTTCCTTTGCCCTGCCCTGCCCTGCCCTGCCCTAGCTTCCCTTGCCCTGCCCTGTTCTGCCCTGCCCTGCCCTGTTGTTGCCCTGCCCTGCCCTGCCCTGACTTCCCTTGCCCTGCCCTGTCCTACCCAGCCCTGCCCTGGCTTCCCTTGCCCTGCCCTGCCCTGCCCTAGCTTCCCTTGCCCTGCCGTGCTCTGGCTTCCGTTTCCCTGCCCTGCGCTACCCTGGCTTCTTTTGCCCTGCCCTGCCCTGCCCTGCTCTGCCCTGGATTCCCTTGCACTGCCCTGGCCTGCCCTGCCCTGCCCTGGCTTCCCTTGCCCTGCCCTGCTCTGCCCTGCCCTGCCCTGGCTTCCCTTGCTCTGCCCTACCCTGCCCTGCCCTGTCTTCCCTTGCCCTGCCCTGTCCTGTCTTCCCTTGCACTGCCCTGCCCTGGCTTCTCTTGCTCTGCCCTGCCCTGCCCTGCCCTGGCTTCCCTTGCCCAGCACTGCCTTGCCCTGCCCTGTCTTCCCTTGCCCTGCCTTGCCCAGCCCTACACTGCCCTGCCCTGCCCTGGCTTCCCTTGACCTGCCCCGCCCTGCCCTTCCCTGCCCTGCCCTGCCCTGGCTTCCCTTGCCCTGCCCTGCCCAGGCTTCCTTTGCCCTGCCCTGCCCTGCCCTGCCCTAGCTTCCCTTGCCCTGCCCTGTTCTGCCCTGCCCTGCCCTGTTGTTGCCCTGCCCTGCCCTGCCCTGCCCTGACTTCCCTTGCCCTGCCCTGTCCTACCCAGCCCTGCCCTGGCTTCCCTTGCCCTGCCCTGCCCTGCCCTAGCTTCCCTTGCCCTGCCGTGCTCTGGCTTCCCTTTCCCTGCCCTGCGCTACCCTGGCTTCTTTTGCCCTGTCCTGCCTTGCCCTGCCCTGCCCTGCTCTGCCCTGGATTCCCTTGCACTGCCCTGGCCTGCCCTGCACTGCCCTGCCATGGCTTCCCTTGCCCTGCCCTGCCCTGCCCTGCCCTCCGCTGCCCTGCCCTGCCCTGTCCTGGCTTCCCTTGCCCTGCCAAGGCTTCCCTTGCCCTGCCCTGCCCTGCCCTGCCCTTCTCTGCCCTGCCCTGGCTTCCCTTGCCCTCCCCTGCCCTGCCCTGACCTGCGCTGCCCTGGCTTCCCTTGCCCTGCCTGCCCTGCCCTGCCCTGCCCTACTTTGCTCTCGCTTCCCTTGCCCTGCCCTGACCTGGACTGCCCTGCCCTGCCCTGGCTTCCCTTGCCCAGCACTGCCCTGCACTGCCCTGGCTTCCCTTGCCCAGCACTGCCCTGCCCTGCCCTGCCCTGTCTTCCCTTGCCCTGCCCTGCCCTGCCCTTCCCTGCCCTGCCCTGCCCTGGCTTCCCTTGACCTGCCCTGCCCTGCCCTTCCCTGCCCTGCCCTGGCTTACCTTGCCCTGCCCTGCCCAGGCTTCCCTTGCCCTACCTGCCCTGCACTGCCCTGCCCTGGCTTCTCTTGCCCTGCCCTGCCCTGCCCTGCCATGCCGTTGCCTGCCCTGCCCTGCCCTAGCTTCCCTTGCCCTGCCCTGCCCTGCCCTGGCTACCCTTGCCCTGCCCTACCCTGCCCTGGCTTCCCTTGACCTGCCCTTCCCTGCCCTGGCTTCCCTTGTTCTGCCCTGCCCTGCCCTACCCGGCCTTCCCTGCCGTGGTTTCCCTTTCCCTGCGCTGCCCTGCCCTGCCCTGCCCTGCCCTGCCTAAGCTTCCCTTGCCCTGCCCTGCCCTGTCCTGCCCTGCCCTGTCTTCCCTTGCCCTGCCCTGCCCTGGCTTCCCTTGCTCTGCCCTGCCCTGCCCTGCCCTGTCTTCCCTTGCCCTGCCCTGTCCTGTCTTCCCTTGCACTGCCCTGCCCTGGCTTCTCTTGCTCTGCCCTTTCCTGCCCTGGCTTCCCTTGACCTGCCCTTCCCAGCCCTGGCTTCCCTTGTTTTGCCCTTCCCAGCCTTCCCTGCCCTGGTTTCCATTTCCCTGCCCTGCCCTGCCCTGCCCTACCCTGCCCTGCCCTAGCTTCCCATGCCCTGCCCTGCCCTGCCCTGCCCTACCCTGTCTATCCTTGCCCTGCCTTGCCCTGCCCTGCCCTGGCTTCCCTTGCCCTGCCCTGGCTTCCCTTGCCCTGTCCTGGCTTCCCTTGCCCTGCCCTGCTCTGCCCTGCGCTGCCCTGGCTTCCCTTGCTCTGCCCTGCCCTGCCCTGCCCTGGCTTCCCTTGCCCTGCCCTGCCCTGCCCTGCCCTGCCCTGGCTTCCCTTGCCCTGCCCTGCCCTGCCC
Source organism: Callipepla californica brunnescens (assembly GCA_023055505.1). Classification (NCBI taxonomy): domain Eukaryota; kingdom Metazoa; phylum Chordata; class Aves; order Galliformes; family Odontophoridae; genus Callipepla; species Callipepla californica. Next base: position 68,355,290 of record JALIRH010000003.1, read on the forward strand.
TGCCCTGGCTTCCCTTGGTTGCCCTCCCCTGCCCTTCCTTCCCTTGCCCTGCCCAGGCTTCCCTTGCCCTGCCCTGCCATGCTCTGCCCTGGCTTCCCTTGCTCTGCCCTGCCCTGCCCTGCCTTGCCCTGCCATGGCTTCCCTTGCCCTGCCCTGCCCTGCCCTGCCCTCCGCTGCCCTGCCCTGCCCTGCCAAGGCTTCCCTTGCCCTGCCCTGCCCTGCCCTGCCCTTCCCTGCCCTGCCCTGGCTTCCCTTGCCCTCCCCTGCCCTGCCCTGACCTGCGCTGCCCTGGCTTCCCTTGCCCTGCCTGCCCTGCCCTGCCCTGCCCTACTTTGCTCTCGCTTCCCTTGCCCTGCCCTGACCTGGACTGCCCTGCCCTGCCCTGGCTTCCCTTGCCCAGCACTGCCCTGCACTGCCCTGGCTTCCCTTGCCCAGCACTGCCCTGCCCTGCCCTGCCCTGTCTTCCCTTGCCCTGCCCTGCCCAGCCCTACCCTGCCCTGCCCTGCCCTGGCTTCCCTTGACCTGCCCTGCCCTGCCCTTCCCTGCCCTGCCCTGCCCTGGCTTACCTTGCCCTGCCCTGCCCAGGCTTCCTTTGCCCTGCCCTGCCCTGCCCTGCCCTAGCTTCCCTTGCCCTGCCCTGTTCTGCCCTGCCCTGCCCTGTTGTTGCCCTGCCCTGCCCTGCCCTGACTTCCCTTGCCCTGCCCTGTCCTACCCAGCCCTGCCCTGGCTTCCCTTGCCCTGCCCTGCCCTGCCCTAGCTTCCCTTGCCCTGCCGTGCTCTGGCTTCCGTTTCCCTGCCCTGCGCTACCCTGGCTTCTTTTGCCCTGCCCTGCCCTGCCCTGCTCTGCCCTGGATTCCCTTGCACTGCCCTGGCCTGCCCTGCCCTGCCCTGGCTTCCCTTGCCCTGCCCTGCTCTGCCCTGCCCTGCCCTGGCTTCCCTTGCTCTGCCCTACCCTGCCCTGCCCTGTCTTCCCTTGCCCTGCCCTGTCCTGTCTTCCCTTGCACTGCCCTGCCCTGGCTTCTCTTGCTCTGCCCTGCCCTGCCCTGCCCTGGCTTCCCTTGCCCAGCACTGCCTTGCCCTGCCCTGTCTTCCCTTGCCCTGCCTTGCCCAGCCCTACACTGCCCTGCCCTGCCCTGGCTTCCCTTGCCCTGCCCCGCCCTGCCCTTCCCTGCCCTGCCCTGCCCTGGCTTCCCTTGCCCTGCCCTGCCCAGGCTTCCTTTGCCCTGCCCTGCCCTGCTCTGCCCTAGCTTCCCTTGCCCTGCCCTGCTCTGCCCTGCCCTGCCCTGTTGTTGCCCTGCTCTGCCCTGCCCTGCCCTGCCCTGGCTTCCCTTGCCCAGCACTGCCTTGCCCTGCCCTGTCTTCCCTTGCCCTGCCCTGCCCAGCCCTACACTGCCCTGCCCTGCCCTGGCTTCCCTTGCTCTGCCCTGCCCTGCCCTGCCCTGTCTTCCCTTGCCCTGCCCTGTCCTGTCTTCCCTTGCACTGCCCTGCCCTGGCTTCTCTTGCTCTGCCCTTTCCTGCCCTGGCTTCCCTTGACCTGCCCTTCCCAGCCCTGGCTTCCCTTGTTTTGCCCTTCCCAGCCTTCCCTGCCCTGGTTTCCATTTCCCTGCCCTGCCCTGCCCTGCCCTACCCTGCCCTGCCCTAGCTTCCCATGCCCTGCCCTGCCCTGCCCTGCCCTACCCTGTCTATCCTTGCCCTGCCTTGCCCTGCCCTGCCCTGGCTTCCTTGGTTTGCCCTGCCTTGCCCTGCGCTGCCCTGGCTTCCCTTGCCCTGCCTGCCCTGCCCTGCCCTGCCCTACTTTGCTCTCGCTTCCCTTGCCCTGCCCTGACCTGGACTGCCCTGCCCTGCCCTGGCTTCCCTTGCCCAGCACTGCCCTGCACTGCCCTGGCTTCCCTTGCCCAGCACTGCCCTGCCCTGCCCTGCCCTGTCTTCCCTTGCCCTGCCCTGCCCTGCCCTTCCCTGCCCTGCCCTGCCCTGGCTTCCCTTGACCTGCCCTGCCCTGCCCTTCCCTGCCCTGCCCTGGCTTACCTTGCCCTGCCCTGCCCAGGCTTCCCTTGCCCTACCTGCCCTGCACTGCCCTGCCCTGGCTTCTCTTGCCCTGCCCTGCCCTGCCCTGCCATGCCGTTGCCTGCCCTGCCCTGCCCTAGCTTCCCTTGCCCTGCCCTGCCCTGCCCTGGCTACCCTTGCCCTGCCCTACCCTGCCCTGGCTTCCCTTGACCTGCCCTTCCCTGCCCTGGCTTCCCTTGTTCTGCCCTGCCCTGCCCTACCCGGCCTTCCCTGCCGTGGTTTCCCTTTCCCTGCGCTGCCCTGCCCTGCCCTGCCCTGCCCTGCCTAAGCTTCCCTTGCCCTGCCCTGCCCTGTCCTGCCCTGCCCTGTCTTCCCTTGCCCTGCCCTGCCCTGGCTTCCCTTGCTCTGCCCTGCCCTGCCCTGCCCTGTCTTCCCTTGCCCTGCCCTGTCCTGTCTTCCCTTGCACTGCCCTGCCCTGGCTTCTCTTGCTCTGCCCTTTCCTGCCCTGGCTTCCCTTGACCTGCCCTTCCCAGCCCTGGCTTCCCTTGTTTTGCCCTTCCCAGCCTTCCCTGCCCTGGTTTCCATTTCCCTGCCCTGCCCTGCCCTGCCCTACCCTGCCCTGCCCTAGCTTCCCATGCCCTGCCCTGCCCTGCCCTGCCCTACCCTGTCTATCCTTGCCCTGCCTTGCCCTGCCCTGCCCTGGCTTCCCTTGCCCTGCCCTGGCTTCCCTTGCCCTGTCCTGGCTTCCCTTGCCCTGCCCTGCTCTGCCCTGCGCTGCCCTGGCTTCCCTTGCTCTGCCCTGCCCTGCCCTGCCCTGGCTTCCCTTGCCCTGCCCTGCCCTGCCCTGCCCTGCCCTGGCTTCCCTTGCCCTGCCCTGCCCTGCCCTGCCCTGGCTTCCCTTGGTTGCCCTCCCCTGCCCTTCCTTCCCTTGCCCTGCCCAGGCTTCCCTTGCCCTGCCCTGCCATGCTCTGCCCTGGCTTCCCTTGCTCTGCCCTGCCCTGCCCTGCCTTGCCCTGCCATGGCTTCCCTTGCCCTGCCCTGCCCTGCCCTGCCCTCCGCTGCCCTGCCCTGCCCTGCCAAGGCTTCCCTTGCCCTGCCCTGCCCTGCCCTGCCCTTCCCTGCCCTGCCCTGGCTTCCCTTGCCCTCCCCTGCCCTGCCCTGACCTGCGCTGCCCTGGCTTCCCTTGCCCTGCCTGCCCTGCCCTGCCCTGCCCTACTTTGCTCTCGCTTCCCTTGCCCTGCCCTGACCTGGACTGCCCTGCCCTGCCCTGGCTTCCCTTGCCCAGCACTGCCCTGCACTGCCCTGGCTTCCCTTGCCCAGCACTGCCCTGCCCTGCCCTGCCCTGTCTTCCCTTGCCCTGCCCTGCCCAGCCCTACCCTGCCCTGCCCTGCCCTGGCTTCCCTTGACCTGCCCTGCCCTGCCCTTCCCTGCCCTGCCCTGCCCTGGCTTACCTTGCCCTGCCCTGCCCAGGCTTCCTTTGCCCTGCCCTGCCCTGCCCTGCCCTAGCTTCCCTTGCCCTGCCCTGTTCTGCCCTGCCCTGCCCTGTTGTTGCCCTGCCCTGCCCTGCCCTGACTTCCCTTGCCCTGCCCTGTCCTACCCAGCCCTGCCCTGGCTTCCCTTGCCCTGCCCTGCCCTGCCCTAGCTTCCCTTGCCCTGCCGTGCTCTGGCTTCCGTTTCCCTGCCCTGCGCTACCCTGGCTTCTTTTGCCCTGCCCTGCCCTGCCCTGCTCTGCCCTGGATTCCCTTGCACTGCCCTGGCCTGCCCTGCCCTGGCTTCCCTTGCCCTGCCCTGCTCTGCCCTGCCCTGCCCTGGCTTCCCTTGCTCTGCCCTGCCCTGCCCTGCCCTGTCTTCCCTTGCCCTGCCCTGTCCTGTCTTCCCTTGCACTGCCCTGCCCTGGCTTCTCTTGCTCTGCCCTGCCCTGCCCTGCCCTGGCTTCCCTTGCCCAGCACTGCCTTGCCCTGCCCTGTCTTCCCTTGCCCTGCCTTGCCCAGCCCTACACTGCCCTGCCCTGCCCTGGCTTCCCTTGCCCTGCCCCGCCCTGCCCTTCCCTGCCCTGCCCTGCCCTGGCTTCCCTTGCCCTGCCCTGCCCAGGCTTCCTTTGCCCTGCCCTGCCCTGCCCTGCCCTAGCTTCCCTTGCCCTGCCCTGCTCTGCCCTGCCCTGCCCTGTTGTTGCCCTGCTCTGCCCTGCCCTGCCCTGCCCTGGCTTCCCTTGCCCAGCACTGCCTTGCCCTGCCCTGTCTTCCCTTGCCCTGCCCTGCCCAGCCCTACACTGCCCTGCCCTGCCCTGGCTTCCCTTGCTCTGCCCTGCCCTGCCCTGCCCTGTCTTCCCTTGCCCTGCCCTGTCCTGTCTTCCCTTGCACTGCCCTGCCCTGGCTTCTCTTGCTCTGCTTTTTCCTGCCCTGGCTTCCCTTGACCTGCCCTTCCCAGCCCTGGCTTCCCTTGTTTTGCCCTTCCCAGCCTTCCCTGCCCTGGTTTCCATTTCCCTGCCCTGCCCTGCCCTGCCCTACCCTGCCCTGCCCTAGCTTCCCATGCCCTGCCCTGCCCTGCCCTGCCCTACCCTGTCTATCCTTGCCCTGCCTTGCCCTGCCCTGCCCTGGCTTCCTTGGTTTGCCCTGCCTTGCCCTGCCCTGCCCTGGCTTCCCTTGCCCTGCCCTGGCTTCCCTTGCCCTGTCCTGGCTTCCCTTGCCCTGCCCTGCTCTGCCCTGCGCTGCCCTGGCTTCCCTTGCTCTGCCCTGCCCTGCCCTGCCCTGGCTTCCCTTGCCCTGCCCTGCCCTGCCCTGCCCTGCCCTGCCTTCCATTGCCCTGCCCTGCCCTGCCCTGCCCTGGCTTCCCTTGGTTGCCCTCCCCTGCCCTTCCTTCCCTTGCCCTGCCCAGGCTTCCCTTGCCCTGCCCTGCCATGCTCTGCCCTGGCTTCCCTTGCTCTGCCCTGCCCTGCCCTGCCCTGCCCTGCCCTGCCCTGCCATGGCTTCCCTTGCCCTGCCAAGGCTTCCCTTGCCCTCCCCTGCCCTGCCCTGCCCTGTCTTGGCTTCCCTTGCCCTGCCAAGGCTTCCCTTGCCCTCCCCTGCCCTGCCCTGACCTGCGCTGCCCTGGCTTCCCTTGCCCTGCCTGCCCTGCCCTGCCCTGCCCTACTTTGCTCTCGCTTCCCTTGCCCTGCCCTGACCTGGACTGCCCTGCCCTGCCCTGGCTTCCCTTGCCCAGCACTGCCCTGCACTGCACTGGCTTCCCTTGCCCAGCACTGCCCTGCACTGCCCTGGCTTCCCTTGCCCAGCACTGCCCTGCCCTGCCCTGCCCTGTCTTCCCTTGCCCTGCCCTGCCCAGCCCTACCCTGCCCTGCCCTGCCCTGCCCTACTTTGCTCTCGCTTCCCTTGCCCTGCCCTGACCTGGACTGCCCTGCCCTGCCCTGGCTTCCCTTGCCCAGCACTGCCCTGCACTGCCCTGGCTTCCCTTGCCCAGCACTGCCCTGCCCTGCCCTGCCCTGTCTTCCCTTGCCCTGCCCTGCCCAGCCCTACCCTGCCCTGCCCTGCCCTGGCTTCCCTTGACCTGCCCTGCCCTTCCCTGCCCTGCCCTGCCCTGGCTTACCTTGCCCTGCCCTGCCCAGGCTTCCTTTGCCCTGCCCTGCCCTGCCCTGCCCTAGCTTCCCTTGCCCTGCCCTGTTCTGCCCTGCCCTGCCCTGTTGTTGCCCTGCCCTGCCCTGCCCTGACTTCCCTTGCCCTGCCCTGTCCTACCCAGCCCTGCCCTGGCTTCCCTTGCCCTGCCCTGCCCTGCCCTAGCTTCCCTTGCCCTGCCGTGCTCTGGCTTCCGTTTCCCTGCCCTGCGCTACCCTGGCTTCTTTTGCCCTGCCCTGCCCTGCCCTGCTCTGCCCTGGATTCCCTTGCACTGCCCTGGCCTGCCCTGCCCTGCCCTGGCTTCCCTTGCCCTGCCCTGCTCTGCCCTGCCCTGCCCTGGCTTCCCTTGCTCTGCCCTGCCCTGCCCTGCCCTGTCTTCCCTTGCCCTGCCCTGTGCTGTCTTCCCTTGCACTGCCCTGCCCTGGCTTCTCTTGCTCTGCCCTGTCCTGCCCTGGCTTCCCTTGACCTGCCCTTCCCAGCCCTGGCTTCCCTTGTTCTGTCCTGCCCTGCCCTGCCCAGCCTTCCCTGCCCTGGTTTCCATTTCCCTGCCCTGCCCTGCCCTGCCCTGCCCTACCCTGCCCTGCTTTGGCTTCCCTTGCCCAGCACTGCCTTGCCCTGCCCTGTCTTCCCTTGCCCTGCCCTGCCCAGCCCTACACTGCCCTGCCCTGCCCTGGCTTCCCTTGCTCTGCCCTGCCCTGCCCTGCCCTGTCTTCCCTTGCCCTGCCCTGTCCTGTCTTCCCTTGCACTGCCCTGCCCTGGCTTCTCTTGCTCTGCCCTTTCCTGCCCTGGCTTCCCTTGACCTGCCCTTCCCAGCCCTGGCTTCCCTTGTTTTGCCCTTCCCAGCCTTCCCTGCCCTGGTTTCCATTTCCCTGCCCTGCCCTGCCCTGCCCTACCCTGCCCTGCCCTAGCTTCCCATGCCCTGCCCTGCCCTGCCCTGCCCTACCCTGTCTATCCTTGCCCTGCCCTGCCCTGCCCTGCCCTGGCTTCCTTGGTTTGCCCTGTCTTGCCCTGCCCTGCCCTGGCTTCCCTTGCCCTGCCCTGGCTTCCCTTGCCCTGTCCTGGCTTCCCTTGCCCTGCCCTGCTCTGCCCTGCGCTGCCCTGGCTTCCCTTGCTCTGCCCTGCCCTGCCCTGCCCTGGCTTCCCTTGCCCTGCCCTGCCCTGCCCTGCCCTGCCCTGCCTTCCATTGCCCTGCCCTGCCCTGCCCTGCCCTGGCTTCCCTTGGTTGCCCTCCCCTGCCCTTCCTTCCCTTGCCCTGCCCAGGCTTCCCTTGCCCTGCCCTGCCATGCTCTGCCCTGGCTTCCCTTGCTCTGCCCTGCCCTGCCCTGCCCTGCCCTGCCATGGCTTCCCTTGCCCTGCCCTGCCCTGCCCTGCCCTCCGCTGCCCTGCCCTGCCCTGTCTTGGCTTCCCTTGCCCTGCCAAGGCTTCCCTTGCCCTCCCCTGCCCTGCCCTGACCTGCGCTGCCCTGGCTTCCCTTGCCCTGCCTGCCCTGCCCTGCCCTGCCCTACTTTGCTCTCGCTTCCCTTGCCCTGCCCTGACCTGGACTGCCCTGCCCTGCCCTGGCTTCCCTTGCCCAGCACTGCCCTGCACTGCCCTGGCTTCCCTTGCCCAGCACTGCCCTGCCCTGCCCTGCCCTGTCTTCCCTTGCCCTGCCCTGCCCAGCCCTACCCTGCCCTGCCCTGCCCTGGCTTCCCTTGACCTGCCCTGCCCTGCCCTTCCCTGCCCTGCCCTGTCCTGGCTTACCTTGCCCTGCCCTGCCCAGGCTTCCTTTGCCCTGCCCTGCCCTGCCCTGCCCTAGCTTCCCTTGCCCTGCCCTGTTCTGCCCTGCCCTGCCCTGTTGTTGCCCTGCCCTGCCCTGCCCTGACTTCCCTTGCCCTGCCCTGTCCTACCCAGCCCTGCCCTGGCTTCCCTTGCCCTGCCCTGCCCTGCCCTAGCTTCCCTTGCCCTGCCGTGCTCTGGCTTCCGTTTCCCTGCCCTGCGCTACCCTGGCTTCTTTTGCCCTGCCCTGCCCTGCCCTGCTCTGCCCTGGATTCCCTTGCACTGCCCTGGCCTGCCCTGCCCTGCCCTGGCTTCCCTTGCCCTGCCCTGCTCTGCCCTGCCCTGCCCTGGCTTCACTTGCTGTGCCCTGCCCTGCCCTGCCCTGTCTTCCCTTGCCCTGCCCTGTGCTGTCTTCCCTTGCACTGCCCTGCCCTGGCTTCTCTTGCTCTGCCCTGTCCTGCCCTGGCTTCCCTTGACCTGCCCTTCCCAGCCCTGGCTTCCCTTGTTCTGTCCTGCCCTGCCCTGCCCAGCCTTCCCTGCCCTGGTTTCCATTTCCCTGCCCTGCCCTGCCCTGCCCTGCCCTAACCTGCCCTGCTTTGGCTTCCCTTGCCCAGCACTGCCTTGCCCTGCCCTGTCTTCCCTTGCCCTGCCCTGCCCAGCCCTACACTGCCCTGCCCTGCCCTGGCTTCCCTTGCTCTGCCCTGCCCTGCCCTGCCCTGTCTTCCCTTGCCCTGCCCTGTCCTGTCTTCCCTTGCACTGCCCTGCCCTGGCTTCTCTTGCTCTGCCCTTTCCTGCCCTGGCTTCCCTTGACCTGCCCTTCCCAGCCCTGGCTTCCCTTGTTTTGCCCTTCCCAGCCTTCCCTGCCCTGGTTTCCATTTCCCTGCCCTGCCCTGCCCTGCCCTACCCTGCCCTGCCCTAGCTTCCCATGCCCTGCCCTGCCCTGCCCTGCCCTACCCTGTCTATCCTTGCCCTGCCTTGCCCTGCCCTGCCCTGGCTTCCTTGGTTTGCCCTGCCTTGCCCTGCCCTGCCCTGGCTTCCCTTGCCCTGCCCTGGCTTCCCTTGCCCTGTCCTGGCTTCCCTTGCCCTGCCCTGCTCTGCCCTGCGCTGCCCTGGCTTCCCTTGCTCTGCCCTGCCCTGCCCTGCCCTGGCTTCCCTTGCCCTGCCCTGCCCTGCCCTGCCCTGCCCTGCCTTCCATTGCCCTGCCCTGCCCTGCCCTGCCCTGGCTTCCCTTGGTTGCCCTCCCCTGCCCTTCCTTCCCTTGCCCTGCCCAGGCTTCCCTTGCCCTGCCCTGCCATGCTCTGCCCTGGCTTCCCTTGCTCTGCCCTGCCCTGCCCTGCCCTGCCCTGCCATGGCTTCCCTTGCCCTGCCCTGCCCTGCCCTGCCCTCCGCTGCCCTGCCCTGCCCTGTCTTGGCTTCCCTTGCCCTGCCAAGGCTTCCCTTGCCCTCCCCTGCCCTGCCCTGACCTGCGCTGCCCTGGCTTCCCTTGCCCTGCCTGCCCTGCCCTGCCCTGCCCTACTTTGCTCTCGCTTCCCTTGCCCTGCCCTGACCTGGACTGCCCTGCCCTGCCCTGGCTTCCCTTGCCCAGCACTGCCCTGCACTGCCCTGGATTCCCTTGCCCAGCACTGCCCTGCCCTGCCCTGCCCTGTCTTCCCTTGCCCTGCCCTGCCCAGCCCTACCGTGCCCTTCCCTGCCCTGGCTTCCCTTGACCTGCCCTGCCCTGCCCTTCCCTGCCCTGCCCTGTCCTGGCTTACCTTGCCCTGCCCTGCCCAGGCTTCCTTTGCCCTGCCCTGCCCTGCCCTGCCCTAGCTTCCCTTGCCCTGCCCTGTTCTGCCCTGCCCTGCCCTGTTGTTGCCCTGCCCTGCCCTGCCCTGACTTCCCTTGCCCTGCCCTGTCCTACCCAGCCCTGCCCTGGCTTCCCTTGCCCTGCCCTGCCCTGCCCTAGCTTCCCTTGCCCTGCCGTGCTCTGGCTTCCGTTTCCCTGCCCTGCGCTACCCTGGCTTCTTTTGCCCTGCCCTGCCCTGCCCTGCTCTGCCCTGGATTCCCTTGCACTGCCCTGGCCTGCCCTGCCCTGCCCTGGCTTCCCTTGCCCTGCCCTGCTCTGCCCTGCCCTGCCCTGGCTTCCCTTGCTCTGCCCTGCCCTGCCCTGCCCTGTCTTCCCTTGCCCTGCCCTGTGCTGTCTTCCCTTGCACTGCCCTGCCCTGGCTTCTCTTGCTCTGCCCTGTCCTGCCCTGGCTTCCCTTGACCTGCCCTTCCCAGCCCTGGCTTCCCTTGTTCTGTCCTGCCCTGCCCTGCCCAGCCTTCCCTGCCCTGGTTTCCATTTCCCTGCCCTGCCCTGCCCTGCCCTGCCCTACCCTGCCCTGCCCTGGCTTCCCTTGCCCAGCACTGCCTTGCCCTGCCCTGTCTTCCCTTGCCCTGCCCTGCCCAGCCCTACACTGCCCTGCCCTGCCCTGGCTTCCCTTGCTCTGCCCTGCCCTGCCCTGCCCTGTCTTCCCTTGCCCTGCCCTGTCCTGTCTTCCCTTGCACTGCCCTGCCCTGGCTTCTCTTGCTCTGCCCTTTCCTGCCCTGGCTTCCCTTGACCTGCCCTTCCCAGCCCTGGCTTCCCTTGTTTTGCCCTTCCCAGCCTTCCCTGCCCTGGTTTCCATTTCCCTGCCCTGCCCTTCCCTGCCCTACCCTGCCCTGCCCTAGCTTCCCATGCCCTGCCCTGCCCTGCCCTGCCCTACCCTGTCTATCCTTGCCCTGCCTTGCCCTGCCCTGCCCTGGCTTCCTTGGCCTGCCCTGCCTTGCCCTGCCCTGCCCTGGCTTCCCTTGCCCTGCCCTGGCTTCCCTTGCCCTGTCCTGGCTTCCCTTGCCCTGCCCTGCTCTGCCCTGCGCTGCCCTGGCTTCCCTTGCTCTGCCCTGCCCTGCCCTGGCTTCCCTTGCCCTGCCCTGCCCTGCCCTGCCCTGCCCTGCCTTCCATTGCCCTGCCCTGCCCTGCCCTGCCCTGGCTTCCCTTGGTTGCCCTCCCCTGCCCTTCCTTCCCTTGCCCTGCCCAGGCTTCCCTTGCCCTGCCCTGCCATGCTCTGCCCTGGCTTCCCTTGCTCTGCCCTGCCCTGCCCTGCCCTGCCCTGCCATGGCTTCACTTGCCCTGCCCTGCCCTGCCCTGCCCTCCGCTGCCCTGCCCTGCCCTGTCTTGGCTTCCCTTGCCCTGCCAAGGCTTCCCTTGCCCTCCCCTGCCCTGCCCTGACCTGCGCTGCCCTGGCTTCCCTTGCCCTGCCTGCCCTGCCCTGCCCTGCCCTACTTTGCTCTCGCTTCCCTTGCCCTGCCCAGACCTGGACTGCCCTGCCCTGCCCTGGCTTCCCTTGCCCAGCACTGCCCTGCACTGCCCTGGCTTCCCTTGCCCAGCACTGCCCTGCCCTGCCCTGCCCTGTCTTCCCTTGCCCTGCCCTGCCCAGCCCTACCCTGCCCTGCCCTGCCCTGGCTTCCCTTGACCTGCCCTGCCCTGCCCTTCCCTGCCCTGCCCTGCCCTGGCTTACCTTGCCCTGCCCTGCCCAGGCTTCCTTTGCCCTGCCCTGCCCTGCCCTGCCCTAGCTTCCCTTGCCCTGCCCTGTTCTGCCCTGCCCTGCCCTGTTGTTGCCCTGCCCTGCCCTGCCCTGACTTCCCTTGCCCTGCCCTGTCCTACCCAGCCCTGCCCTGGCTTCCCTTGCCCTGCCCTGCCCTGCCCTAGCTTCCCTTGCCCTGCCGTGCTCTGGCTTCCGTTTCCCTGCCCTGCGCTACCCTGGCTTCTTTTGCCCTGCCCTGCCCTACCCTGCTCTGCCCTGGATTCCCTTGCACTGCCCTGGCCTGCCCTGCCCTGCCCTGGCTTCCCTTGACCTGCCCTGCTCTGCCCTGCCCTGCCCTGGCTTCCCTTGCTCTGCCCTGCCCTGCCCTGCCCTGTCTTCCCTTGCCCTGCCCTGTCCTGTCTTCCCTTGCACTGCCCTGCCCTGGCTTCTCTTGCTCTGCCCTGTCCTGCCCTGGCTTCCCTTGACCTGCCCTTCCCAGCCCTGGCTTCCCTTGTTCTGTCCTGCCCTGCCCTGCCCAGCCTTCCCTGCCCTGGTTTCCATTTCCCTGCCCTGCCCTGCCCTGCCCTGCCCTGCCCTACCCTGCCCTGCCCTAGCTTCACTTGCCCTGCCCTGCCCTGCCCTGCCCTGCCCTGCCCTGCCCTACCCTGTCTTCCCTTTTCCTGCCCTGCCCTGCCCTGGCTTCTTTGGCCTGCCCTGCCTTGCCCTGCCCTGCCCTGGCTTCCCTTGCCCTGTCCTGGCTTCCCTTGCCCTGCCCTGCTGTGCCCTGCCCTGCCCTGGCTTCCCTTGCTCTGCCCTGCCCTGCCCTGCCCTGGCTTCCCTTGCCCAGCACTGCCTTGCCATGCCCTGTCTTCCCTTGCCCTGCCCTGCCCAGCCCTACACTGCCCTGCCCTGCCCTGGCTTCCCTTGACCTGCCCCGCCCTGCCCTTCCCTGCCCTGCCCTGCCCTGGCTTCCCTTGCCCTGCCCTGCCCAGGCTTCCTTTGCCCTGCCCTGCCCTGCCCTGCCCTAGCTTCCCTTGCCCTGCCCTGCTCTGCCCTGCCCTGCCCTGTTTTTGCCCTGCCCTGCCCTGCCCTGCCCTGACTTCCCTTGCCCTGCCCTGTCCTACCCAGCCCTGCCCTGGCTTCCCTTGCCCTGCCCTGCCCTGCCCTAGCTTCCCTTGCCCTGCCGTGCTCTGGCTTCCCTTTCCCTGCCCTGCGCTACCCTGGCTTCTTTTGCCCTGCCCTGCCTTGCCATGCCCTGCCCTGCTCTGCCCTGGATTCCCTTGCACTGCCCTGGCCTGCCCTGCCCTGCCCTGCCCTGTCTTCCCTTGCACTGCCCTGCCCTGCCCTGCCCTGCCCTGGCTTCCCTTGCCCTGCCCTGGTTTCCCTTGCCCTGCCTTGCCCTGCCCTGCCCTGACATGACTTCTCTTGCCCTGCCCTGCCCTGGCTTCCCTTGCCCTGCCCTGCCCTGTCCTGCTTTGCCCTGCCTTGCCCTAGCTTCCCTTGCCCTGCCCTGCCCTGCCCTGCCCTGCCCTACCCTACCCGGCCTTCCCTGCCTTGGTTTCCGTTTCCCTGCCCTGCCCTGCCCTGCCTTGCCCTGCCCTGCCCTACCCTGTCTTCCCTTGCCCTGCCCTGCCCTGCCCTGCCCTGGCTTCCTTTGCCTGCCCTGCCTTGCCCTGCCCTGCCCAGCCCTGCCCTGGCTTACCTTGCCCTGCCCTGGCTTACCTTGACCTGTCCTGGCTTCCCTCGCCCTGTCCTGGCTTCCCTTGCCCTGCCCTGCTCTGCCCTGCCCTGCCCTGGCTTCCCTTGCTCTGCCCTGCCCTGCCCTCCCCTGGCTTCCCTTGCCCTGCCCTGGCTTCCCTTGCCCTGCCCTGCCCTGCCTGCCCTGCCCTGCCCTGCCTTCCCTTGGCCTGCCCTGCTCTTCCCTTCCCTGCCCTACCCTGGCTTCCCTTGCCCTGCCCTGCCCTGCCCTGCCCTAGCTTCCCTTGGTTGCCCTCCCCTGCCCTTCCTTCCCTTGCCCTGCCCAGGCTTCCCTTGCCCTGCCCTGCCCTGCTCTGCCCTGGCTTCCCTTGCTCTGCCCTGCCCTGCCCTGCCCTGCCCTGCCCTGCCCTGCACTGCCATGGCTTCCCTTGCCCTGCCCTGCCCAGCCCTGTCCTGGCTTCCCTTGCCCTGCCCAGGCTTCCCTTGCCCTGCCTGGACTGCCCTGCCCTGCACTACTTTGCTCTGGCTTCCCTTGCCCTGCCCTGACCTGGCCTGCCCTGCCCTGGCCTGGCTTCCCTTGCACAGCACTGCCCTGGCTTCTCTTGCTCTGCCCTGCCCTGCCCTAGCTTCTCTTGCTCTGCCCTGCCCTGCCCTGGCTTCCCTTGACCTGCCCTTCCCTGTTCTGGCTTCCCTTGTTCTGCCCTGCCCTTCCCTGCCCAGCCTTCCCTGCCCTGGTTTCCATTTCCCTGCCCTGCCCTGCCCTGCCCTACCCTGCCCTGCCCTGCCCTAGCTTCCCTTGCCCTGCCCTGCCCTGCCCTGGCTACCCTTGCCCTGCCCTGCCCTGCCCTGGCTTCCCTTGACCTGCCCTTCCCTGCCCTGGCTTCCCTTGTTCTGCCCTGCCCTGCCCTACCCGGCCTTCCCTGCCTTGGTTTCCCTTTCCCTGCGCTGCCCTGCCCTGCCCTGCCCTGCCCTGCCTAAGCTTCCCTTGCCCTGCCCTGCCCTGTCCTGCCCTGCCCTGTTTTCCCTTGCCCTGCCCTGCCCTGGCTTCCTTGGCCCTGCCCTGCCCTGCCCTGGCTTCCCTTGCCCTGCCCTGGCTTCCCTTGCCCTGCCCTGGCTTCCCTTGCCCTGCCCTGGCTTCCCTTGCTCTGCCCTGCCCTGCCCTGCCCTTTCTTCCCTTGCCCTGCCCTGTCCTGTCTTCCCTTGCACTGCCCTGCCCTGGCTTGTCTTGCTCTGCCCTGTCCTGCCCTGGCTTCCCTTGACCTGCCCTTCCCAGCCCTGGCTTCCCTTGTTCTGCCCTGCCCTGCCCTGCCCAGCCTTCCCTGCCCTGGTTTCCATTTCCCTGCCCTGCCCTGCCCTGCCCTGCCCTGCCCTAGCTTCCCTTGCCCTGCCCTGCCCTGCCCTGCCCTGCCCTGCCCTGCCCTACCCTGTCTTCCCTTGCCCTGTCCTGCCCTGCCCTGCCCTGCCTTGCCCTGCCCTGCCCTGCCTTGCCCTGCCCTGCCCTGGCTTCCCTTGCCCTGCCCTGGCTTCCCTTGCCCTGTCCTGGCTTCCCTTGCCCTGCCCTGCCCTGCTCTGCCCTGCCCTGCCCTGGCTTCCCTTGCTCTGCCCTGCCCTGCCCTGCCCTGCCCTGTTCTGCCCTGCCTTCCCTTGCCCTGCCCTGCCCTGCCCTGCCCTGGCTTCCCTTGGTTGCCCTCCCCTGCCCTTCCTTCCCTTGCCCTGCCCAGGCTTCCCTTGCCCTGCCCTGCCCTGCTCTGCCCTGGCTTCCCTTGCCCTGCCCTGCCCTGCCCTGCCCTGCCCTGCCCTGCACTGCCATGGCTTCCCTTGCCCTGCCCTGCCCTGCCCTGTCCTGGCTTCCCTTGCCCTGCCCAGGCTTCCCTTGCCCTGCCTTGACTGCCCTGCCCTGCACTACTTTGCTCTGGCTTCCCTTGCCCTGCCCTGACCTGGCCTGCCCTGCCCTGGCCTGGCTTCCCTTGCACAGCACTGCCCTGGCTTCTCTTGCTCTGCCCTGCCCTGCCCTAGCTTCTCTTGCTCTGCCCTGCCCTGCCCTGGCTTCCCTTGCCCAGCACTGCCTTGCCCTGCCCTGTCTTCCCTTGCCCTGCCCTGCCCAGCCCTACACTGCCCTGCCCTGCCCTGGCTTCCCTTGACCTGCCCCGCCCTGCCCTTCCCTGCCCAGCCCTGCCCTGGCTTCCCTTGCCCTGCCCTGCCCAGGCTTCCTTTGCCCTGCCCTGCCCTGCCCTGCCCTAGCTTCCCTTGCCCTGCCCTGCTCTGCCCTGCCCTGCCCTGTTGTTGCCCTGCCCTGCCCTGCCCTGCCCTGACTTCCCTTGCCCTGCCCTGTCCTACCCAGCCCTGCCCTGGCTTCCCTTGCCCTGCCCTGCCCTGCCCTAGCTTCCCTTGCCCTGCCGTGCTCTGGCTTCCCTTTCCCTGCCCTGCGCTACCCTGGCTTCTTTTGCCCTGCCCTGCCTTGCCCTGCCCTGCCCTGCTCTGCCCTGGATTCCCTTGCACTGCCCTGGCCTGCCCTGCCCTGCCCTGTCTTCCCTTGCACTGCCCTGCCCTGCCCTGCCCTGCCCTGGCTTCCCTTGCCCTGCCCTGGTTTCCCTTGCCCTGCCTTGCCCTGCCCTGCCCTGACATGACTTCTCTTGCCCTGCCCTGCCCTGGCTTCCCTTACCCTGCCCTGCCCAGCCCTGGCTTCCCTTGCACTGCCCTGCCCTGCCCTGCCCTAGATTCCCTTGCCCTGCCCTGCCCTGTCCTGCTTTGCCCTGCCTTGCCCTACCCTACCCGGCCTTCCCTGCCTTGGTTTCCGTTTCCCTGCCCTGCCCTGCCCTGCCTTGCCCTGCCCTGCCCTACCCTGTCTTCCCTTGCCCTGCCCTGCCCTGCCCTGCCCTGGCTTCCTTTGCCTGCCCTGCCTTGCCCTGCCCTGCCCAGCCCTGCCCTGGCTTACCTTGCCCTGCCCTGGCTTACCTTGCCCTGTCCTGGCTTCCCTTGCCCTGTCCTGGCTTCCCTTGCCCTGCCCTGCTCTGCCCTGCCCTGCCCTGGCTTCCCTTGCTCTGCCCTGCCCTGCCCTCCC
The DNA here is from genome assembly GCA_023055505.1 of Callipepla californica brunnescens. Classification (NCBI taxonomy): domain Eukaryota; kingdom Metazoa; phylum Chordata; class Aves; order Galliformes; family Odontophoridae; genus Callipepla; species Callipepla californica. Next base: position 68,370,931 of record JALIRH010000003.1, read on the forward strand.
CTGGCTTCCCTTGCCCTGCCCTGGCTTCCCTTGCCCTGCCCTGCCCTGCCTGCCCTGCCCTGCCCTGCCTTCCCTTGGCCTGCCCTGCCCTTCCCTTCCCTGCCCTACCCTGGCTTCCCTTGCCCTGCCCTGCCCTGCCCTAGCTTCCCTTGGTTGCCCTCCCCTGCCCTTCCTTCCCTTGCCCTGCCCAGGCTTCCCTTGCCCTGCCCTGCCCTGCTCTGCCCTGGCTTCCCTTGCTCTGCCCTGCCCTGCCCTGCCCTGCCCTGCCCTGCACTGCCATGGCTTCCCTTGCCCTGCACTGCCATGGCTTCCCTTGCACTGCCCTGCCCTGCCCTGCCCTAGATTCCCTTGCCCTGCCCTGCCCTGTCCTGCTTTGCCCTGCCTTGCCCTAGCTTCCCTTGCCCTGTCCTGCCCTGCCCTGCCCTGCCCTGCCCTACCCTACCCGGCCTTCCCTGCCTTGGTTTCCGTTTCCCTGCCCTGCCCTGCCCTGCCTTGCCCTGCCCTGCCCTACCCTGTCTTCCCTTGCCCTGCCCTGCCCTGCCCTGCCCTGGCTTCCTTTGCCTGCCCTGCCTTGCCCTGCCCTGCCCAGCCCTGCCTTGGCTTACCTTGCCCTGCCCTGGCTTACCTTGCCCTGTCCTGGCTTCCCTTGCCCTGTCCTGGCTTCCCTTGCCCTGCCCTGGCTTCCCTTGCTCTGCCCTGCCCTGCCCTCCCCTGGCTTCCCTTGCCCTGCCCTGGCTTCCCTTGCCCTGCCCTGCCCTGCCTGCCCTGCCCTGCCCTGCCTTCCCTTGGCCTGCCCTGCCCTTCCCTTCCCTGCCCTACCCTGGCTTCCCTTGCCCTGCCCTGCCCTGCTCTGCCCTGGCTTCCCTTGCTCTGCCCTGCCCTGCCCTGCCCTGCCCTGCCCTGCCCTGCCCTGCACTGCCATGGCTTCCCTTGCCCTGCACTGCCCTGCCCTGTCCTGGCTTCCCTTGCCCTGCCCAGGCTTCCCTTGCCCTGCCTGGACTGCCCTGCCCTGCACTACTTTGCTCTGGCTTCCCTTGCCCTGCCCTGACCTGGCCTGCCCTGCCCTGGCCTGGCTTCCCTTGCACAGCACTGCCCTGGCTTCTCTTGCTCTGCCCTGCCCTGCCCTAGCTTCTCTTGCTCTGCCCTGCGCTGCCCTGGCTTCCCTTGACCTGCCCTTCCCTGTTCTGGCTTCCCTTGTTCTGCCCTGCCCTTCCCTGCCCAGCCTTCCCTGCCCTGGTTTCCATTTCCCTGCCCTGCCCTGCCCTGCCCTACCCTGCCCTGCCCTGCCCTAGCTTCCCTTGCCCTGCCCTGCCCTGCCCTGGCTACCCTTGCCCTGCCCTGCCCTGCCCTGGCTTCCCTTGACCTGCCCTTCCCTGCCCTGGCTTCCCTTGTTCTGCCCTGCCCTGCCCTACCCGGCCTTCCCTGCCTTGGTTTCCCTTTCCCTGCGCTGCCCTGCCCTGCCCTGCCCTGCCCTGCCTAAGCTTCCCTTGCCCTGCCCTGCCCTGCCCTGCCCTGCCCTGCCATGGCTTCCCTTGCCCTGCCCTGCCCTGCCCTCCGCTGCCCTGCCCTGCCCTGTCTTGGCTTCCCTTGCCCTGCCAAGGCTTCCCTTGCCCTGCCCTGCCCTGCCCTGCCCTTCCCTGCCCTGCCCTGTTTTCCCTTGCCCTGCCCTGCCCTGGCTTCCTTGGCCCTGCCCTGCCCTGCCCTGGCTTCCCTTGCCCTGCCCTGGCTTCCCTTGCCCTGCCCTGGCTTCCCTTGCCCTGCCCTGGCTTCCCTTGCTCTTCCCTGCCCTGCCCTGCCCTGTCTTCCCTTGCCCTGCCCTGTCCTGTCTTCCCTTGCACTGCCCTGCCCTGGCTTCTCTTGCTCTGCCCTGTCCTGCCCTGGCTTCCCTTGACCTGCCCTTCCCAGCCCTGGCTTCCCTTGTTCTGCCCTGCCCAGCCTTCCCTGCCCTGGTTTCCATTTCCCTGCCCTGCCCTGCCCTGCCCTGCCCTGCCCTAGCTTCCCTTGCCCTGCCCTGCCCTGCCCTGCCCTGCCCTGCCCTACCCTGTCTTCCCTTGCCCTGTCCTGCCCTGCCCTGCCTTGCCCTGCCCTGCCCTGGCTTCCCTTGCCCTGCCCTGGCTTCCCTTGCCCTGCCCTGGCTTCCCTTGCCCTGTCCTGGCTTCCCTTGCCCTGCCCTGCTCTGCCCTGCCCTGCCCTGGCTTCCCTTGCTCTGCCCTGCCCTGCCCTGCCCTGCCCTGTTCTGCCCTGCCTTCCCTTGCCCTGCCCTGCCCTGCCCTGCCCTGGCTTCCCTTGGTTGCCCTCCCCTGCCCTTCCTTCCCTTGCCCTGCCCAGGCTTCCCTTGCCCTGCCCTGCCCTGCTCTGCCCTGGCTTCCCTTGCTCTGCCCTGCCCTGCCCTGCCCTGCCCTGCCATGGCTTCCCTTGCCCTGCCCTGCCCTGCCCTGCCCTCCGCTGCCCTGCCCTGCCCTGTCCTGGCTTCTCTTGCCCTGCCAAGGCTTCCCTTGCCCTGCCCTGCCCTGCCCTGCCCTTCCCTGCCCTGCCCTGGCTTCCCTTGCCCTCCCCTACCCTGCCCTGACCTGCGCTGCCCTGGCTTCCCTTGCCCTGCCTGCCCTGCCCTGCCCTGCTCTACTTTGCTCTGGCTTCCCTTGCCCTGCCCTGCCCTGCCCTAGCTTCCCTTGCCCTGCCGTGCTCTGGCTTCCGTTTCCCTGCCCTGCGCTACCCTGGCTTCTTTTGCCCTGCCCTGCCCTGCCCTGCTCTGCCCTGGATTCCCTTGCACTGCCCTGGCCTGCCCTGCCCTGCCCTGGCTTCCCTTGCCCTGCCCTGCTCTGCCCTGCCCTGCCCTGCCCTGCCCTGCCCTGCCCTACCCTGCCCTGCCCTGGCTTCCCTTGTTCAGCACTGCCTTGCCCTGCCCTGTCTTCCCTTGCCCTGCCCTGCCCAGCCCTACACTGCCCTGCCCTGCCCTGGCTTCCCTTGCTCTGCCCTGCCCTGCCCTGCCCTGTCTTCCCTTGCCCTGCCCTGTCCTGTCTTCCCTTGCACTGCCCTGCCCTAGCTTCCCATGCCCTGCCCTGCCCTGCCCTGCCCTACCCTGTCTATCCTTGCCCTGCCTTGCCCTGCCCTGCCCTGGCTTCCTTGGCCTGCCCTGCCTTGCCCTGCCCTGCCCTGGCTTCCCTTGCCCTGCCCTGGCTTCCCTTGCCCTGTCCTGGCTTCCCTTGCCCTGCCCTGCTCTGCCCTGCGCTGCCCTGGCTTCCCTTGCTCTGCCCTGCCCTGCTCTGGCTTCCCTTGCCCTGCCCTGCCCTGCCCTGCCCTGCCCTGCCTTCCATTGCCCTGCCCTGCCCTGCCCTGCCCTGGCTTCCCTTGGTTGCCCTCCCCTGCCCTTCCTTCCCTTGCCCTGCCCAGGCTTCCCTTGCCCTGCCCTGCCATGCTCTGCCCTGGCTTCCCTTGCTCTGCCCTGCCCTGCCCTGCCCTGCCCTGCCATGGCTTCCCTTGCCCTGTCCTGGCTTCCCTTGCCCTGCCCTGCTGTGCCCTGCCCTGCCCTGGCTTCCCTTGCTCTGCCCTGCCCTGCCCTGCCCTGGCTTCCCTTGCCCAGCACTGCCTTGCCATGCCCTGTCTTCCCTTGCCCTGCCCTGCCCAGCCCTACACTGCCCTGCCCTGCCCTGGCTTCCCTTGACCTGCCCCGCCCTGCCCTTCCCTGCCCTGCCCTGCCCTTCCCTGCCCTGCCCTGCCCTGGCTTCCCTTGCCCTGCCCTGCCCAGGCTTCCTTTGCCCTGTCCTGCCCTGCCCTGCCCTAGCTTCCCTTGCCCTGCCCTGCTCTGCCCTGCCCTGCCCTGTTGTTGCCCTGCCCTGCCCTGCCCTGCCCTGACTTCCCTTGCCCTGCCCTGTCCTACCCAGCCCTGCCCTGGCTTCCCTTGCCCTGCCCTGCCCTGCCCTAGCTTCCCTTGCCCTGCCGTGCTCTGGCTTCCCTTTCCCTGCCCTGCGCTACCCTGGCTTCTTTTGCCCTGCCCTGCCTTGCCATGCCCTGCCCTGCTCTGCCCTGGATTCCCTTGCACTGCCCTGGCCTGCCCTGCCCTGCCCTGCCCTGTCTTCCCTTGCACTGCCCTGCCCTGCCCTGCCCTGGCTTCCCTTGCCCTGCCCTGGTTTCCCTTGCCCTGCCTTGCCCTGCCCTGCCCTGACATGACTTCTCTTGCCCTGCCCTGCCCTTGCTTCCCTTGCCCTGCCCTGCCCTGTCCTGCTTTGCCCTGCCTTGCCCTAGCTTCCCTTGCCCTGCCCTGCCCTGCCCTGCCCTGCCCTACCCTACCCGGCCTTCCCTGCCTTGGTTTCCGTTTCCCTGCCCTGCCCTGCCCTGCCTTGCCCTGCCCTGCCCTACCCTGTCTTCCCTTGCCCTGCCCTGCCCTGCCCTGCCCTGGCTTCCTTTGCCTGCCCTGCCTTGCCCTGCCCTGCCCAGCCCTGCCCTGGCTTACCTTGCCCTGCCCTGGCTTACCTTGACCTGTCCTGGCTTCCCTTGCCCTGTCCTGGCTTCCCTTGCCCTGCCCTGCTCTGCCCTGCCCTGCCCTGGCTTCCCTTGCTCTGCCCTGCCCTGCCCTCCCCTGGCTTCCCTTGCCCTGCCCTGGCTTCCCTTGCCCTGCCCTGCCCTGCCTGCCCTGCCCTGCCCTGCCTTCCCTTGGCCTGCCCTGCCCTTCCCTTCCCTGCCCTACCCTGGCTTCCCTTGCCCTGCCCTGCCCTGCCCTGCCCTAGCTTCCCTTGGTTGCCCTCCCCTGCCCTTCCTTCCCTTGACCTGCCCAGGCTTCCCTTGCCCTGCCCTGCCCTGCTCTGCCCTGGCTTCCCTTGCTCTGCCCTGCCCTGCCCTGCCCTGCCCTGCCCTGCCCTGCCCTGCCCTGCACTGCCATGGCTTCCCTTGCCCTGCCCTGCCCAGCCCTGTCCTGGCTTCCCTTGCCCTGCCCAGGCTTCCCTTGCCCTGCCTGGACTGCCCTGCCCTGCACTACTTTGCTCTGGCTTCCCTTGCCCTGCCCTGACCTGGCCTGCCCTGCCCTGGCCTGGCTTCCCTTGCACAGCACTGCCCTGGCTTCTCTTGCTCTGCCCTGCCCTGCCCTAGCTTCTCTTGCTCTGCCCTGCCCTGCCCTGGCTTCCCTTGACCTGCCCTTCCCTGTTCTGGCTTCCCTTGTTCTGCCCTGCCCTTCCCTGCCCAGCCTTCCCTGCCCTGGTTTCCATTTCCCTGCCCTGCCCTGCCCTGCCCTACCCTGCCCTGCCCTGCCCTAGCTTCCCTTGCCCTGCCCTGCCCTGCCCTGGCTACCCTTGCCCTGCCCTGCCCTGCCCTGGCTTCCCTTGACCTGCCCTTCCCAGCCCTGGCTTCCCTTGTTCTGCCCTGCCCTGCCCTACCCGGCCTTCCCTGCCTTGGTTTCCCTTTCCCTGCGCTGCCCTGCCCTGCCCTGCCCTGCCTAAGCTTCCCTTGCCCTGCCCTGCCCTGTCCTGCCCTGCCCTGTTTTCCCTTGCCCTGCCCTGCCCTGGCTTCCTTGGCCCTGCCCTGCCCTGCCCTGGCTTCCCTTGCCCTGCCCTGGCTTCCCTTGCCCTGCTCTGGCTTCCCTTGCCCTGCCCTGGCTTCCCTTGCTCTGCCCTGCCCTGCCCTGCCCTTTCTTCCCTTGCCCTGCCCTGTCCTGTCTTCCCTTGCACTGCCCTGCCCTGGCTTGTCTTGCTCTGCCCTGTCCTGCCCTGGCTTCCCTTGACCTGCCCTTCCCAGCCCTGGCTTCCCTTGTTCTGCCCTGCCCTGCCCTGCCCAGCCTTCCCTGCCCTGGTTTCCATTTCCCTGCCCTGCCCTGCCCTGCCCTGCCCTAGCTTCCCTTGCCCTGCCCTGCCCTGCCCTGCCCTGCCCTGCCCTGCCCTACCCTGTCTTCCCTTGCCCTGTCCTGCCCTGCCCTGCCCTGCCTTGCCCTGCCCTGCCCTGCCTTGCCCTGCCCTGCCCTGGCTTCCCTTGCCCTGCCCTGGCTTCCCTTGCCCTGTCCTGGCTTCCCTTGCCCTGCCCTGCCCTGCTCTGCCCTGCCCTGCCCTGGCTTCCCTTGCTCTGCCCTGCCCTGCCCTGCCCTGCCCTGTTCTGCCCTGCCTTCCCTTGCCCTGCCCTGCCCTGCCCTGCCCTGGCTTCCCTTGGTTGCCCTCCCCTGCCCTTCCTTCCCTTGCCCTACCCTGTCTTCCCTTGCCCTGCCCTGCCCTGCCCTGCCCTGCCCTGCCCAGCCCTGCCCTGGCTTACCTTGCCCTGCCCTGGCTTACCTTGCCCTGCCCTGGCTTCCCTTGCCCTGCCCTGGCTTCCCTTGCTCTGCCCTGCCCTGCCCTGCCCTTTCTTCCCTTGCCCTGCCCTGTCCTGTCTTCCCTTGCACTGCCCTGCCCTGGCTTCTCTTGCTCTGCCCTGTCCTGCCCTGGCTTCCCTTGACCTGCCCTTCCCAGCCCTGGCTGCCCTTGTTCTGCCCTGCCCTGCCCTGCCCAGCCTTCCCTGCCCTGGTTTCCATTTCCCTGCCCTGCCCTGCCCTGCCCTGCCCTGCCCTAGCTTCCCTTGCCCTGCCCTGCCCTGCCCTGCCCTGCCCTGCCCTACCCTGTCTTCCCTTGCCCTGTCCTGCCCTGCCCTGCCCTGCCTTGCCCTGCCCTGCCCTGCCTTGCCCTGCCCTGCCCTGGCTTCCCTTGCCCTGTCCTGGCTTCCCTTGCCCTGCCCTGCTCTGCCCTGCCCTGCCCTGGCTTCCCTTGCTCTGCCCTGCCCTGCCCTGCCCTGTTCTGCCCTGCCTTCCCTTGCCCTGCCCTGCCCTGTCCTGCCCTGGCTTCCCTTGGTTGCCCTCCCCTGCCCTTCCTTCCCTTGCCCTGCCCAGGCTTCCCTTGCCCTGCCCTGCCCTGCTCTGCCCTGGCTTCCCTTGCTCTGCCCTGCCCTGCCCTGCCCTGCACTGCCATGGCTTCCCTTGCCCTGCCCTGCCCTGCCCTGTCCTGGCTTCCCTTGCCCTGCCCAGGCTTCCCTTGCCCTGCCTGGACTGCCCTGCCCTGCACTACTTTGCTCTGGCTTCCCTTGCCCTGCCCTGACCTGGCCTGCCCTGCCCTGGCCTGGCTTCCCTTGCACAGCACTGCCCTGGCTTCTCTTGCTCTGCCCTGCCCTGCCCTAGCTTCTCTTGCTCTGCCCTGCCCTGCCATGGCTTCCCTTGCCCAGCACTGCCTTGCCCTGCCCTGTCTTCCCTTGCCCTGCCCTGCCCAGCCCTACACTGCCCTGCCCTGCCCTGGCTTCCCTTGACCTGCCCCGCCCTGCCCTTCCCTGCCCTGCCCTGCCCTGGCTTCCCTTGCCCTGCCCTGCCCAGGCTTCCTTTGCCCTGCCCTGCCCTGCCCTAGCTTCCCTTGCCCTGCCCTGCTCTGCCCTGCCCTGCCCTGTTGTTGCCCTGCCCTGCCCTGCCCTGCCCTGACTTCCCTTGCCCTGCCCTGTCCTACCCAGCCCTGCCCTGGCTTCCCTTGCCCTGCCCTGCCCTGCCCTAGCTTCCCTTGCCCTGCCGTGCTCTGGCTTCCCTTTCCCTGCCCTGCGCTACCCTGGCTTCTTTTGCCCTGCCCTGCCTTGCCCTGCCCTGCCCTGCTCTGCCCTGGATTCCCTTGCACTGCCCTGCCCTGCCCTGTCTTCCCTTGCACTGCCCTGCCCTGCCCTGCCCTGGCTTCCCTTGCCCTGCCCTGGTTTCCCTTGCCCTGCCTTGCCCTGCCCTGCCCTGACATGACTTCTCTTGCCCTGCCCTGCCCTGGCTTCCCTTACCCTGCCCTGCCCAGCCCTGGCTTCCCTTGCACTGCCCTGCCCTGCCCTGCCCTAGATTCCCTTGCCCTGCCCTGCCCTGTCCTGCTTTGCCCTGCCTTGCCCTAGCTTCCCTTGCCCTGCCCTGCCCTGCCCTGCCCTGCCCTGCCCTACCCTACCCGGCCTTCCCTGCCTTGGTTTCCGTTTCCCTGCCCTGCCCTGCCCTGCCCTGCCCTACCCTGTCTTCCCTTGCCCTGCCCTGCCCTGCCCTGCCCTGGCTTCCTTTGCCTGCCCTGCCTTGCCCTGCCCTGCCCAGCCCTGCCCTGGCTTACCTTGCCCTGCCCTGGCTTACCTTGCCCTGTCCTGGCTTCCCTTGCCCTGCCCTGCTCTGCCCTGCCCTGCCCTGGCTTCCCATGCTCTGCCCTGCCCTGCCCTCCCCTGGCTTCCCTTGCCCTGCCCTGGCTTCCCTTGCCCTGCCCTGCCCTGCCTGCCCTGCCCTGCCCTGCCTTCCCTTGGCCTGCCCTGCCCTTCCCTTCCCTGCCCTACCCTGGCTTCCCTTGCCCTGCCCTGCCCTGCCCTAGCTTCCCTTGGTTGCCCTCCCCTGCCCTTCCTTCCCTTGCCCTGCCCAGGCTTCACTTGCCCTGCCCTGCCCTGCTCTGCCCTGGCTTCCCTTGCTCTGCCCTGCCCTGCCCTGCCCTGCCCTGCCCTGCCCTGCCCTGCCCTGCACTGCCATGGCTTCCCTTGCCCTGCCCTGCCCTGCCCTGTCCTGGCTTCCCTTGCCCTGCCCAGGCTTCCCTTGCCCTGCCTGGACTGCCCTGCCCTGCACTACTTTGCTCTGGCTTCCCTTGCCCTGCCCTGACCTGGCCTGCCCTGCCCTGGCCTGGCTTCCCTTGCACAGCACTGCCCTGCCCTGCCCTGCCCTGGCTTCCCTTGCCCTGCCCTGCCCTGCCCTACACTGCCTTGCCCTTCCCTGGCTTCCCTTGCTCTGCCCTGCCTTGGCTTCCCTTGCCCTGCCCTGCCCAAGCTTCCTTTGCCCTGCCCTGCCCTGCCCTAGATTCCCTTGCCCTGCCCTGCCCTGTCCTGCTTTGCCCTGCCTTGCCCTAGCTTCCCTTGCCCTGCCCTGCCCTGCCCTGCCCTGCCCTGCCCTACCCTACCCGGCCTTCCCTGCCTTTGTTTCCGTTTCCCTGCCCTGCCCTGCCCTGCCTTGCCCTGCCCTGCCCTGCCCTACCCTGCCCTGCCCTGCACTAGCTTCCCTTGCCCTGCCCTGCCCTGCCCTGCCCTGCCCTGCCCTGCCCTACCCTGTCTTCCCTTGCCCTGCCCTGCCATGGCTTCCCTTGCCCTGCCCTGCCCTGCCCTGCCCTCCGCTGCCCTGCCCTGCCATGTCCTGGCTTCCCTTGCCCTGCCAAGGCTTCCCTTGCCCTGCCCTGCCCTGCCCTGCCCTTCCCTGCCCTGCCCTGGCTTCCCTTGCCCTCCCCTGCCCTGCCCTGACCTGCGCTGCCCTGGCTTCCCTTGCCCTGCCTGCCCTGCCCTGCCCTGCCCTACTTTGCTCTGGCTTCCCTTGCCCTGCACAGCACTGGACTGCCCTGCCCTGCCCTGGCTTCCCTTGCCCAGCACTGCCCTGCCCTGCCCTGCCCTGTCTTCCCTTGACCTGCCCTGCCCTGCCCTTCCCTGCCCTGCCCTGCCCTGGCTTCCCTTGCCCTGCCCTGCCCAGGCTTCCTTTGCCCTGCCCTGCCCTGCCCTGCCCTAGCTTCCCTTGCCCTGCCCTGCTCTGCCCTGCCCTGCCCTGTTGTTGCCCTGCCCTGCCCTGCCCTGCCCTGACTTCCCTTTCCCTGCCCTGCCCTGCGCTAGCTTCCCTTGCCCTGCCGTGCTCTGGCTTCCCTTTCCCTGCCCTGCGCTACCCTGGCTTCTTTTGCCCTGCCCTGCCTTGCTTTGCCCTGCCCTGCCCTGCTCTGCCCTGGATTCCCTTGCACTGCCCTGGCCTGCCCTGCCCTGCCCTGCCCTGTCTTCCCTTGCACTGCCCTGCCCTGCCCTGCCCTGCCCTGGCTTCCCTTGCCCTGCCCTGGCTTCCCTTGCCCTGCCTTGCCCTGCCCTGCCCTGACATGACTTCTCTTGCCCTGCCCTGCCCTGGCTTCCCTTACCCTGCCCTGCCCAGCCCTGGCTTCCCTTGCACTGCCCTGCCCTGCCCTGCCCTAGATTCCCTTGCCCTGCCCTGCCCTGTCCTACTTTGCCCTGACTTGCCCTAGCTTGTCTTGCCCTGCCCTGACCTGCCCTGCCCTACCCTACCCGGCCTTCCCTGCCTTGGTTTCCGTTTCCCTGCCCTGCCCTGCCCTGCCTTGCCCTGCCCTGCCCTGCCCTACCTTGCCCTGCCCTGCCCTAGCTTCCCTTGCCCTGCACTGCCCAGCCCTGCCCTGCCCTACCCTGTCTTCCCTTGCCCTGCCCTGCCCTGCCCTGCCCTGCCCTGCCCAGCCCTGCCCTGGCTTACCTTGCCCTGCCCTGGCTTACCTTGCCCTGCCCTGGCTTCCCTTGCCCTGCCCTGGCTTCCCTTGCTCTGCCCTGCCCTGCCCTGCCCTTTCTTCCCTTGCCCTGCCCTGTCCTGTCTTCCCTTGCACTGCCCTGCCCTGGCTTCTCTTGCTCTGCCCTGTCCTGCCCTGGCTTCCCTTGACCTGCCCTTCCCAGCCCTGGCTTCTCTTGTTCTGCCCTGCCCTGCCCTGCCCAGCCTTCCCTGCCCTGGTTTCCATTTCCCTGCCCTGCCCTGCCCTGCCCTGCCCTAGCTTCCCTTGCCCTGCCCTGCCCTGCCCTGCCCTGCCCTGCCCAGCCCTACCCTGTCTTCCCTTGCCCTGTCCTGCCCTGCCCTGCCCTGCCTTGCCCTGCCCTGCCCTGGCTTCCCTTGCCCTGCCCTGGCTTCCCTTGCCCTGTCCTGGCTTCCCTTGCCCTGCCCTGCTCTGCCCTGCCCTGCCCTGGCTTCCCTTGCTCTGCCCTGCCCTGCCCTGCCCTGCCCTGTTCTGCCCTGCCTTCCCTTGCCCTGCCCTGCCCTGCCCTGCCCTGGCTTCCCTTGGTTGCCCTCCCCTGCCCTTCCTTCCCTTGCCCTGCCCAGGCTTCCCTTGCCCTGCCCTGCCCTGCTCTGCCCTGGCTTCCCTTGCTCTGCCCTGCCCTGCCCTGCCCTGCCCTGCCCTGCACTGCCATGGCTTCCCTTGCCCTGCCCTGCCCTGCCCTGTCCTGGCTTCCCTTGCCCTGCCCAGGCTTCCCTTGCCCTGCCTGGACTGCCCTGCCCTGCACTACTTTGCTCTGGCTTCCCTTGCCCTGCCCTGACCTGGCCTGCCCTGCCCTGGCCTGGCTTCCCTTGCACAGCACTGCCCTGGCTTCTCTTGCTCTGCCCTGCCCTGCCCTAGCTTCTCTTGCTCTGCCCTGCCCTGCCATGGCTTCCCTTGCCCAGCACTGCCTTGCCCTGCCCTGTCTTCCCTTGCCCTGCCCTGCCCAGCCCTACACTGCCCTGCCCTGCCCTGGCTTCCCTTGACCTGCCCTACCCTGCCCTTCCCTGCCCTGTTCTGCCCTGGCTTCCCTTGCCCTGCCCTGCCCAGGCTTCCTTTGCCCTGCCCTGCCCTGCCCTGCCCTAGCTTCCCTTGCCCTGCCCTGCTCTGCCCTGCCCTGCCCTGTTGTTGCCCTGCCCTGCCCTGCCCTGCCCTGACTTCCCTTGCCCTGCCCTGTCCTACCCAGCCCTGCCCTGGCTTCCCTTGCCCTGCCCTGCCCTGCCCTAGCTTCCCTTGCCCTGCCGTGCTCTGGCTTCCCTTTCCCTGCCCTGTTCTGCCCTGGCTTCCCTTGCCCTGCCCTGCCCTGCCCTGCCCTAGCTTCCCTTGCCCTGCCCTGCCTTGCCCTGCCCTGCCCTGCTCTGCCCTGGATTCCCTTGCACTGCCCTGGCCTGCCCTTCCCTGCCCTGCCCTGTCTTCCCTTGCACTGCCCTGCCCTGCCCTGCCCTGCCCTGGCTTCCCTTGCCCTGCCCTGGTTTCCCTTGCCCTGCCTTGCCCTGCCCTGCCCTGACATGACTTCTCTTGCCCTGCCCTGCCCTGGCTTCCCTTACCCTGCCCTGCCCAGCCCTGGCTTCCCTTGCACTGCCCTGCCCTGCCCTGCCCTAGATTCCCTTGCCCTGCCCTGCCCTGTCCTGCTTTGCCCTGCCTTGCCCTAGCTTCCCTTGCCCTGCCCTGCCCTGCCCTGCCCTGCCCTGCCCTACCCTACCCGGCCTTCCCTGCCTTGGTTTCCGTTTCCCTGCCCTGCCCTGCCCTGCCTTGCCCTGCCCTGCCCTACCCTGTCTTCCCTTGCCCTGCCCTGCCCTGCCCTGGCTTCCTTTGCCTGCCCTGCCTTGCCCTGCCCTGCCCAGCCCTGCCCTGGCTTACCTTGCCCTGCCCTGGCTTACCTTGCCCTGTCCTGGCTTCCCTTGCCCTGTCCTGGCTTCCCTTGCCCTGCCCTGCTCTGCCCTGCCCTGCCCTGGCTTCCCTTGCTCTGCCCTGCCCTGCCCTCCCCTGGCTTCCCTTGCCCTGCCCTGGCTTCCCTTGCCCTGCCCTGCCCTGCCTGCCCTGCCCTGCCCTGCCTTCCCTTGGCCTGCCCTGCCCTTCCCTTCCCTGCCCTACCCTGGCTTCCCTTGCCCTGCCCTGCCCTGCCCTAGCTTCCCTTGGTTGCCCTCCCCTGCCCTTCCTTCCCTTGCCCTGCCCAGGCTTCCCTTGCCCTGCCCTGCCCTGCTCTGCCCTGGCTTCCCTTGCTCTGCCCTGCCCTGCCCTGCCCTGCCCTGCCCTGCCCTGCACTGCCATGGCTTCCCTTGCCCTGCCCTGCCCTGCCCTGTCCTGGCTTCCCTTGCCCTGCCCAGGCTTCCCTTGCCCTGCCTGGACTGCCCTGCCCTGCACTACTTTGCTCTGGCTTCCCTTGCCCTGCCCTGACCTGGCCTGCCCTGCCCTGGCCTGGCTTCCCTTGCACAGCACTGCCCTGGCTTCTCTTGCTCTGCCCTGCCCTGCCCTAGCTTCTCTTGCTCTGCCCTGCGCTGCCCTGGCTTCCCTTGACCTGCCCTTCCCTGTTCTGGCTTCCCTTGTTCTGCCCTGCCCTTCCCTGCCCAGCCTTCCCTGCCCTGGTTTCCATTTCCCTGCCCTGCCCTGCCCTGCCCTACCCTGCCCTGCCCTGCCCTAGCTTCCCTTGCCCTGCCCTGCCCTGCCCTGGCTACCCTTGCCCTGCCCTGCCCTGCCCTGGCTTCCCTTGACCTGCCCTTCCCTGCCCTGGCTTCCCTTGTTCTGCCCTGCCCTGCCCTACCCGGCCTTCCCTGCCTTGGTTTCACTTTCCCTGCGCTGCCCTGCCCTGCCCTGCCCTGCCCTGCCCTGCCTAAGCTTCCCTTGCCCTGCCCTGCCCTGTCCTGCCCTGCCCTGTTTTCCCTTGCCCTGCCTTGCCCTGGCTTCCTTGGCCCTGCCCTGCCCTGCCCTGGCTTCCCTTGCCCTGCCCTGGCTTCCCTTGCCCTGCCCTGGCTTCCCTTGCCCTGCCCTGGCTTCCCTTGCTCTGCCCTGCCCTGCCCTGCCCTGTCTTCCCTTGCCCTGCCCTGTCCTGTCTTCCCTTGCACTGCCCTGCCCTGGCTTCTCTTGCTCTGCCCTGTCCTGCCCTGGCTTCCCTTGACCTGCCCTTCCCAGCCCTGGCTTCCCTTGTTCTGCCCTGCCCAGCCTTCCCTGCCCTGGTTTCCATTTCCCTGCCCTGCCCTGCCCTGCCCTGCCCTGCCCTGCCCTAGCTTCCCTTGCCCTGCCCTGCCCTGCCCTGCCCTGCCCTGCCCTACCCTGTCTTCCCTTGCCCTGTCCTGCCCTGCCCTGCCCTGCCTTGCCCTGCCCTGCCCTGCCTTGCCCTGCCCTGCCCTGGCTTCCCTTGCCCTGCCCTGGCTTCCCTTGCCCTGTCCTGGCTTCCCTTGCCCTGCCCTGCTCTGCCCTGTCCTGCCCTGGCTTCCCTTGACCTGCCCTTCCCAGCCCTGGCTTCCCTTGTTCTGCCCTGCCCTGCCCTGCCCAGCCTTCCCTGCCCTGGTTTCCATTTCCCTGCCCTGCCCTGCCCTGCCCTGCCCTGCCCTGCCCTAGCTTCCCTTGCCCTGCCCTGCCCTGCCCTGCCCTGCCCAGCCCTACCCTGTCTTCCCTTGCCCTGTCCTGCCCTGCCCTGCCCTGCCTTGCCCTGCCCTGCCCTGGCTTCCCTTGCCCTGCCCTGGCTTCCCTTGCCCTGTCCTGGCTTCCCTTGCCCTGCCCTGCTCTGCCCTGCCCTGCCCTGGCTTCCCTTGCTCTGCCCTGCCCTGCCCTGCCCTGCCCTGTTCTGCCCTGCCTTCCCTTGCCCTGCCCTGCCCTGCCCTGCCCTGGCTTCCCTTGGTTGCCCTCCCCTGCCCTTCCTTCCCTTGCCCTGCCCAGGCTTCCCTTGCCCTGCCCTGCCCTGCTCTGCCCTGGCTTCCCTTGACCTGCCCTTCCCTGTTCTGGCTTCCCTTGTTCTGCCCTGCCCTTCCCTGCCCAGCCTTCCCTGCCCTGGTTTCCATTTCCCTGCCCTGCCCTGCCCTGCCCTACCCTGCCCTGCCCTGCCCTAGCTTCCCTTGCCCTGCCCTGCCCTGCCCTGGCTACCCTTGCCCTGCCCTGCCCTGCCCTGGCTTCCCTTGACCTGCCCTTCCCTGCCCTGGCTTCCCTTGTTCTGCCCTGCCCTGCCCTACCCTGCCTTCCCTGCCTTGGTTTCACTTTCCCTGCGCTGCCCTGCCCTGCCCTGCCCTGCCCTGCCTAAGCTTCCCTTGCCCTGCCCTGCCCTGTCCTGCCCTGCCCTGTTTTCCCTTGCCCTGCCCTGCCCTGGCTTCCTTGGCTCTGCCCTGCCCTGCCCTGGCTTCCCTTGCCCTGCCCTGGCTTCCCTTGCCCTGCCCTGGCTTCCCTTGCCCTGCCCTGGCTTCCCTTGCTCTGCCCTGCCCTGCCCTGCCCTGTCTTCCCTTGCCCTGCCCTGTCCTGTCTTCCCTTGCACTGCCCTGCCCTGGCTTCTCTTGCTCTGCCCTGTCCTGCCCTGGCTTCCCTTGACCTGCCCTTCCCAGCCCTGGCTTCCCTTGTTCTGCCCTGCCCAGCCTTCCCTGCCCTGGTTTCCATTTCCCTGCCCTGCCCTGCCCTGCCCTGCCCTGCCCTAGCTTCCCTTGCCCTGCCCTGCCCTGCCCTGCCCTGCCCTGCCCTGCCCTACCCTGTCTTCCCTTGCCCTGTCCTGCCCTGCCCTGCCCTGCCTTGCCCTGCCCTGCCCTGCCTTGCCCTGCCCTGCCCTGGCTTCCCTTGCCCTGTCCTGGCTTCCCTTGCCCTGCCCTGCTCTGCCCTGCCCTGCCCTGGCTTCCCTTGCTCTGCCCTGCCCTTCCCTTGCCCTGCCCTGTTCTGCCCTGCCTTCCCTTGCCCTGCCCTGCCCTGCCCTGCCCTGGCTTCCCTTGGTTGCCCTCCCCTGCCCTTCCTTCCCTTGCCCTGCCCAGGCTTCCCTTGCCCTGCCCTGCCCTGCTCTGCCCTGGCTTCCCTTGCTCTGCCCTGCCCTGCCCTGCCCTGCCCTGCCATGGCTTCCCTTGCCCTGCCCTGCCCTGCCCTGCCCTGCCCTCCGCTGCCCTGCCCTGCCCTGTCCTGGCTTCCCTTGCCCTGCCAAGGCTTCCCTTGCCCTGCCCTGCCCTGCCCTGCCCTTCCCTGCCCTGCCCTGGCTTCCCTTGCCCTCCCCTGCCCTGCCCTGACCTGCGCTGCCCTGGCTTCCCTTGCCCTGCCTGCCCTGCCCTGCCCTGCCCTACTTTGCTCTGGCTTCCCTTGCCCTGCCCAGCACTGGACTGCCCTGCCCTGCCCTGGCTTCCCTTGCCCAGCACTGCCCTGCCCTGCCCTGCCCTGTCTTCCCTTGACCTGCCCTGCCCTGCCCTACCCTGCCTTGCCCTTCCCTGGCTTCCCTTGCTCTGCCCTGCCCTGGCTTCCCTTGCCCTGCCCTGCCCAAGCTTCCTTTGCCCTGCCCTGCCCTGCCCTGCCCTAGATTCCCTTGCCCTGCCCTGCCCTGTCCTGCTTTGCCCTGCCTTGCCCTAGCTTCCCTTGCCCTGGCCTGCCCTGCCCTGCCCTGCCCTGCCCTACCCTACCCGGCCTTCCCTGCCTTTGTTTCCGTTTCCCTGCCCTGCCCTGCCCTGCCTTGCCCTGCCCTGCACTTCCCTACCCTGCCCTGCCCTGCCCTGCAATAGCTTCCCTTGCCCTGCCCTGCCCTGCCCTGCCCTGCCCTACCCTGTCTTCCCTTGCCCTGCCCTGCCCTGCCCTGCCCTGGCTTCCTTTGCCTGCCCTGCCTTTCCCTGCCCTGCCCAGCCCTGCCCTGGCTTACCTTGCCCTGCCCTGGCTTCCCTTGCCCTACCCAGGCTTCCCTTGCCCTGCCCAGGCTTCCCTTGCCCTGCCCTGCCCTGCCCTTCCCTGCCCTGCCCTGGCTTCCCTTGCCCTCCCCTGCCCTGCCCTTACCTGCGCTGCCCTGACTACCCTTGCCCTGCCTGCCCTGCCCTGCCCTGCCCTACTTTGCTCTGGCTTCCCTTGCCCTGCCCTGACCTGGACTGCCCTGCCCTGCCCTGGCTTCCCTTGCCCTGCCCTACCCTGCCCTGCCCTGCCTATGCTTCCCTTGCCCTGCCCTGCCCTGCCCTCCCCTGCCCTGCCCAATCTTCCTTTGCCCTGCCCTGCCCTGCCCTGCCCTAGCTTCCCTTGCCCTGCCCTGCTCTGCCATGCCCTGCCCTGTTGTTGCCTGCCCTGCCCTGCCGTGACTTCCCTTGCCCTGCCCTGTCCTACCCAGCCCTGCCTGGCTTCTGTTGCCCTGCCCTGCCCTGCCCTGCCCTAGCTTCCCTTGCCCTGCCGTGCTCTGGCTTCCCTTGCCCTGCCCTGCGCTACCCTGGCTTCTTTTGCCCTGCCCTGCCCTTCCCTGCCCTGCTCTGCCCTGGATTCCCTTGCACTGCCCTGGCCTGCCCTGCCCTGCCCTGGCTTCCCTTGCCCTGCCCTGCCCTGGCTTCTATTGCCCTTCCCTGCCCTGCCCTGCCCTGGATTCCCTTGCCCTGCCCCACCCGTCCCGTCCCTGCCCTTTCCTGGCTTCCCTTGCCCTGCTCTTCCCTGCCCTGCCCTGCCCTGGTTTCCCTTGTTTTGCCCAGCCCTGCCCTGCCCTGGTTTCCCTTGTCCTGCCCAGCCTTGCCCTGCCCTGGCTTCCCTTGCCCTGCCCTGCCCTGCCCTGCCCAACCCTGGCTTCCCTTGCCCTGCCCTGCTCTGCCTTGCCATGCCCTGCCCTGCCCTGCCGTGGCTTTTCTTGCCCTGTTTTGCCCTGGCATGCCCTGCCCTGCCCTGGCTTCCCTTGCCCTGCCCTGCCCTGCTCTACCCTGCCCTGGCTTACATTGCCCTGCCCTGCCCTGCCCTGCCCTGGCTTCCCTTGCGCTGTTCTGCCCTGCCCTGCCCTACCCTGCACTGCCCTGGCTTCCCTTGCCCTACCCTGCCCTGCCCTTCCCTACCCTGGCTTCCCTTGCCCTGCCCTGACCTGCCCTGCCCTGCCCTGCCCTGCTCTGCCCTTGCTTTCCTTGCCCTTCCCTGCCCTGCCCTGCCCTGCCCTGTTCAGGCTTCCCTTGCCCTCCCTTGCCCTGCCCTGCCCTGCCCTGCCCTGCCCTGGTTTCCCTTGCCCTGCCCTGCCCTGGCTTCCCCTGCCCTGCCCTGCCCTGCCCTGCCCTGCCCTGCCTTCCCTTGCCCTGCCCTGCCCTGCCTTGCCATGCCCCGGCTTCTCTTGCCCTGCCCTGCTCTGCCCTGCCCTGCCCTGCCCTGCCTTTTCATGACCTGCCCTGCCCTGGCTTCCCTTGCCCTGCCCTGCCCTGCCCTTCCCTGCCCTTGCTTCCCTTCCCCTGCCCTGCCCTGCACTGCCCTGCCCTGGCTTCCCTTGCTCTGCCCTGCACTGCCCTGGCTTCCCTTGCCCTGCCCTGCCCTGCCCTGCCCTGGCTTCCATTGCCCTACTCTGCCCTGTCTTTCCTTGCTCTGCGCTGCCCTGCCCTGCCCAGCCCTGGCTTCCCTTGCCCTACCCTGCCCTGCCCTGCCCTGCCCTGCCCTTTTCTGGCTTCCTTTGCCCTCCCTTGCCCTGCCCTGCCCAGCCCTGCCCTGCCCTGGCTTCCCCTGCCCTGCCCTGTCCTGCCCTGCCCTGCCCTGGCTTCCCTTCCCCTGCCCTGCCCTGGCTTCCCTTCCCCTGCCCTGCCCTGCCTTCCCTTCCCCTGCCCTGCCCTGCCCTGCCCTGCCCTGCCTTGGTTTCCCTTGCCCTGCCCTGCCCTGCCCTGCCCTGTCCTGGCTTCCCTTGCCCTGCCCAGGCTTCCCTTGCCCTGCCTGGACTGCCCTGCCCTGGCCTGGCTTCCCTTGCACAGCACTGCCCTGCCCTGCCCTGCCCTGGCTTCCCTTGCCCTGCCCTGCCCTGCCCTGCCCTGGCTTCCCTTGCGCTGTTCTGCCCTGCCTGCCCTACCCTGCACTGCCCTGGCTTCCCTTGCCCTACCCTGCCCTGCCCTTCCCTACCCTGGCTTCCCTTGCCCTGCCCTGACCTGCCCTGCCCTGCCCTGCCCTGCTCTGCCCTTGCTTTCCTTGCCCTTCCCTGCCCTGCCCTGCCCTGCCCAGTTCAGGCTTCCCTTGCCCTCCCTTGCCCTGCCCTGCCCTGCCCTGCCCTGGTTTCCCTTGCCCTGCCCTGCCCTGCCCTGCCCTGCCCTGCCTTCCCTTGCCCTGCCCTGCCCTGCCTTGCCATGCCCTGGCTTCTCTTGCCCTGCCCTGCTCTGCCCTGCCCTGCCCTGCCCTGCCTTTTCATGACCTGCCCTGCCCTGGCTTCCCTTGCCCTGCCCTGCCCTGCCCTGCCCTGCCCTTCCCTGCCCTTCCTTCCCTTCCCCTGCCCTGCCCTGCACTGACCTGCCCTGGCTTCCCTTGCTCTGCCCTGCACTGCCCTGGCTTCCCTTGCCTTGCCCTGCCCTGCCCTGCCCTGCCCTGGCTTCCATTGCCCTACTCTGCCCTGTCTTTCCTTGCTCTGCGCTGCCCTGCCCTGCCCAGCCCTGGCTTCCCTTGCCCTACCCTGCCCTGCCCTGCCCTGCCCTTTTCTGGCTTCCTTTGCCCTCCCTTGCCCTGCCCTGCCCAGCCCTGCCCTGCCCTGGCTTCCCCTGCCCTGCCCTGTCCTGCCCTGCCCTGCCCTGGCTTCCCTTCCCCTGCCCTGCCCTGGCTTCCCTTCCCCTGCCCTGCCCTGCCTTCCCTTCCCCTGCCCTGCCCTGGCATCCCCTGCCCTGCCCTGCCCTGCCCTGCCTTGGTTTCCCTTGCCCTGCCCTGCCCTGGCCTGACCTGCCCTGGCTTCCCCTGCCCTGCCCTGCCCTGCCCTGCCTTTGTTTCCCTTGCCCTGCCCTGCCCTGGCCTGACCTGCCCTGGCTTCCCTTGCCCTGCCCTGCCCTGCCCTGCCCTGCCCTGGTTTCCCTTGCCCTGCCCAGCCCTGCACTGCCCTGCCCTGGCTTCCCTTGCTCTGCCCTGCCCTGCTCTGCCCTGGCTTCCCTTGCTCTGCCCTGCCCTGCCCTGCCCTGCCCTGCACTGCCATGGCTTCCCTTGCCCTGCCCTGTCCTGCCCTGTCCTGGCTTCCCTTGCCCTGCCCAGGCTTCCCTTGCCCTGCCTGGACTACCATGCCCTGCACTACTTTGCTCTGCCTTCCCTTGCCCTGCCCTGACCTGGCCTGCCCTGCCCTGGCCTGGCTTCCCTTGCACAGCACTGCCCTGCCCTGCCCTGCCCTGGCTTCCCTTGCCCTGCCCTGCCCTGCCCTACCCTGCCTTGCCCTTCCCTGGCTTCCCTTGCTCTGCCCTGCCCTGGCTTCCCTTGCCCTGCCCTGCCCAAGCTTCCTTTGCCCTGCCCTGCCCTGCCCTGCCCTAGATTCCCTTGCCCTGCCCTGCTCTGCCATGCCCTGCCCTGTTGTTGCCTGCCCTGCCCTGCCCTGACTTCCCTTGCCCTGCCCTGTCCTACCCAGCCCTGCCTGGCTTCCGTTGCCCTGCCCTGCCCTGCCCTGCCCTAGCTTCCCTTGCCCTGCCGTGCTCTGGCTTCCCTTGCCCTGCCCAAGCTTCCTTTGCCCTGCCCTGCCCTGCCCTGCTTTGCCCTGCCTTGCCCTAGCTTCCCTTGCCCTGCCCTGCCCTGCCCTGCCCTGCCCTGCCTTGCCCTACCCTACCCGGCCTTCCCTGCCTTGGTTTCCGTTTCCTTGCCCTGCCCTGCCCTGCCCTACCCTGCCCTACCCTGCACTAGCTTCCCTTGCCCTGCCCTGCCCTGCCCTGCCCTGCCCTACCCTGTCTTTCCTTGCCCTGCCCTGCCCTGCCCTGCCCTGGCTTCCTTTGCCTGCCCTGCCTTGCCCTGCCCTGCCCTGGTTTCCCTTGCCCTGCCCTGCCCTGCCCTTCCCTGCCCTGCCCTGGTTTCCCTTGCCCTGCCCTGCCCTGGCTTCCCTTGCCCTGCCCTAGCTTCCCTTGCCCTGCCCTTCCCTGCCCTGGCTTCCCTTTCCCCTGCCCTGCCCTGCCCTGCCCTGCCCTGCCCTGGCTTCCCTTGCCCTGCCCTGCCCTGCCCTGCCCTGCCCTGGCTTCAATTGCCCTGCCCTGCCCTGCCCTGTCCTTTCCTGCCTTCCCTTGCCCTGCCCTGCCCTGCCCTGGCTTCCCTTGCCCTGCCCTGCTTTGCCCTGCCCTAGCTTCCCTTGCCCTGCCCTGCCCTGCCCTGCCCTGGCTTCCCTTCCCTGCACTGCCCTGCCCTGCCCTGCCATGCCCTGGCTTCCCTTGCCCTGCCCTGCCCTGCCCTAGCTTCCCTTGCCCTGCCCTGCCCTAGCTTCCCTTGCCCTGCCCTGCCCTGCACTGTACTGCCCTGCCCTGGCTTCCTTTGCCCTGCCCTGCCCTGCTCTGCCCTGCCCTGGCTTCCCTTGCCCTGCCTTGCCCTGCCCTGGCTTCCCCTGCCCTGCCCTGCCCTGCCCTGCCCTGCCCTGCCCTGCCTTGTACTGCCCTATCTTCCCTTGCCCTGCCCTGCCCTGCCCTGCCCTGGCTTCCCTTGCCCTGCCCTGCCCTGGCTTCCCTTGACCTTTCCTGCCCTGCACTGCCCTGCCCTAGCTTCCCTTGCCCTGCCCTACCCTGCCGTGTCCTGCCCTGCCCTGGCTTCCCTTGCCCTGCCCTGCCCTGCCCTGCTTTGCCCTGGCTTCCCTTGCCCTGCCCTGCCCTGCCTTGCCCTGGCTTCCCTTGCCCTACCTTGCCCTGCCCTGCCCTGCCCTCCCCTAGCTTCCCTTGCCCTTCCCTGCCCTGCCCTGCCCTGCCCTGGTTTCCCTTGCCCTGCCCTGCCCTGCCCTTCCCTGCCCTGGCTTCCCTTGCACTGCCCTGCCCTGCCCTGCCCTGCCCTGCCCTGGCTTCCCTTGCCCTGCCCTGCCCTGCCCTGCCCTGTCTTCCCTTGCCCTGTCCTGCCCTGCTCTGCCCTGATTTCCCTTGCCCTGCCCTACCGTGCCCTGCCCTGCCCTGCCCTAGCTTCCCTTGCCCTGCCCTGCCCTGCCCTGCCCTGCCCTAGCTTCACTTGCCCTGCCCTGCCCTGCCCTGCCCTGTTCTGCCCTGGCTTCCCTTGCCCTACCCTTCCCTGCCCTGCCCTGACTGCCCTGGTTTCCCTTGCCGTGCCCTATCCTGCCCTGCCCTGCCCTAGCTTCCCTTGCCCTGCCCTACCCTGTTATGTCCTGCCCTGCCCTGGCTTCCCTTGCCCTGCCCTGCCCTGCCCTGCTTTGCCCTGGCTTCCCTTGCCCTGCCCTGCCCTGCCCTGCCCTGCCCTGGCTTCCCTTGCCCTGCCTTGCCCTGCCCTACCCTGCCCTGCCCTGGCTTCCCTTGCCATGCACTGCCCTGCCCTGCTCTGCACTGCCCTGGTTTCCCTTGCCCTGCGCTGCCCTGCCCTGCCCTGGCTTCCCTTGCCCTGCCCTGCCCTACCCTGGCTTCCCTTGCCCTGCCCTGCCCTGCCCTGACTTGCCTTGCCCTGCCATGCCCTGATCTGCCCTGCTGTGCCCTGGCTTCCCTTGCTCTGCCCTGCCCTGCCCTGCCCTGCCCTGGATTCCCTTGCTCTGCTCTGCCCTGCCCTGCCCTGCCCTGCCCTGCCCTGCCCTGGCATCCCTTGCCCTGCCCTGCCCTACCATGCCCTGCCCTTCCCTTGCTTCCCTTGCCCTGCCCTGCCCTGCCCTGTGCTGCCCTGTCTTCCCTTGCCCTGCCCTGCCTTGCCCTGCCCTGCCCTGGCTTCCATGCCCTGCCCTGCCCTGCCCTGCCCTGCTATGCCCTGCTCTACACTGCCCTGGCTTCCCTTGCCCTGCCCTGCCCTGCCCTGCCGTTCCCTGCCCTGCCCTGCCCTGCCCAGGCTTCCCTTGCCCTGCCCTGCCCTGCCCTGCCCTAGCTTCCCTTATTCTGCTCTGCCCTGCCCTGCCCTGCCCTTCCCTGGCTTCCTTTGCCCTGCCGTGCTCTGCCCTGCTTTGCCCTGCCCTGGCTTCCTTTACCCTGCCCTGCTTTGCCCTGCCCGGCCCTGGCTTCCCTTGCCCTGCCGTTGCCTGCCCTGCCCTGCCCTGCCCTGGCTTCCTTTGACCTGCCCTACCCTGCTTTGCCCTGCCCTAGCTTCCCTTGCCCTGCCCTGCCCTGCCCTGCCTGTCACGGTGTTATCCGTGACAGTAACCCAAGGGGGAACCGAGAAGGGAAGGAGAAAGGGAAGGGAAAAAAAACTGCCCCTCAGTGGCCGCGCGGCCGCCTCAGCAGAGCCGCACGCTCCGGGGGGAGGGGAAAACACAGGGAATAAAGGGTCTGTAAAGAAAAACACAATGGCACGATCTGAGAAGGAACGGTAACTTTACTAAATCTAATAAAATTGAACAATTGAGAGAGAGAGACAAAATTTCCATACCAGAAGTGTGGGAGCCTACTGTACACGTCCTGAACTCCTCACAGCAGCCCCGACCGCGCGCCACCAAAAGCGCGGGCCTCCCGTCCAGTGCGGAGCTCCGCCCCTCCCCTGCTCCCACAGCATTAACTCTTTAATGGCCTGCATGATGTTCTGATGTGGAATACCGGCATCAAAACCACAAAACCACAACATTCCACTCCTTATTACACATCATCACATCATGCTTAACATGTATCTATATAGAACCAAGAACAGCAATAACACAGATTACATACAAATAGATCTATACATATACATATACACATGGAATCACAGACTGCACTCCCCCAGCATCAAATTCCCTTGTGGAACACACTGGACGTCCCCATTTTTATCCATTACCCACCAGGTGCACCCAGGTCCCTGTGCAAAAACTGTTCCACGGAGGGGTTTGCCCTTTCCAGAGGCTGGAAGGGCCCACACTGCTTTTCCCAACGTGCTCTTCACATGTACTACAGGGACCTTATCTCCCTCTATGGTCTGTAGGGAGCTGGACTGTGCAGGACCATCTCGGTTGACTGATCCCCTAGTGTTGACCGACCACGTGGCTTCTGACAGATTTTTCTCCCAATGCTTAAATGTCCCGCCACCCAGTGCTTTCAGTGTGGTTTTTAACAACCCGTTATAGCGCTCGATCTTACCAGCAGCTGGTGCATGGTAGGGAATATGATAGACCCATTCAATGCCATGTTCTTTGGCCCAAGTATCCACAAGTGAATTTTTGAAATGAGTCCCATTATCGGACTCAATTCTTTCTGGGGTTCCATGTCGCCATAGGATTTGCTTCTCTAAGCCTAAGATGGTGTTACGGGCAGTAGCATGGGGTACTGCATATGTTTCAAGCCACCCAGTGGTCGCCTCCACCATGGTGAGCACATAACGCTTACCACTGTGAGATCGTGGCAAGGTGATATAATCAACCTGCCACGCCTCCCCATATTTATACTTCTGCCATTGCCCTTCCTGCCAGAGAGGTTTCATCCTCTTGGCCTGTTTAATTATGGCACATGTATCACAGTCATGGATCACCTGTGCGATGGCATCCATAGTTAAGTCCACCCCTCGGTCTCTAGCCCACTTATAGGTTGCGTCCCTTCCTTGATGGCCTGAGGTCTCATGGGCCCACCGAGCTAAGAATAACTCTCCTTTGTTCTGCCAATCCAAGTCTATTTGAGACACCTCAATTTTGGCAGCTTGATCTACCTGATGGTTATTTTTCTGTTCCTCAGTAGCTCGATTCTTGGGCACATGAGCATCTACGTGATGCACCTTTACACCCAACCTTTTTGTTCGGACAGCAATGTCTTTCCACAGTTCCGCAGCCCAGATAGGTTTACCCTTTCTTTGCCAGTTGTTTTGTTCCCACTGCTGCAACCACCCCCATAAAGCATTTGCCACCATCCAAGAGTCAGTATAGAGATACAGCATTGGCCACCTCTCCCGTTCAGCCACATCTAAGGCCAGCTGGACAGCCTTTACCTCTGCAAATTGGCTTGACTCTCCTTCTCCTTCGGTGGCCTCTGCTACTCGTCGTGTGGGGCTCCACACAGCAGCCTTCCATCTGCGATGTTTCCCAACAATACGACACGATCCATCAGTGAAGAGGGCATATGTCTTTTCATTTTCTGATAGTTCATTATATGGTGGGGCCTCTTTTGCGCGTGGTACCTCCTCTGCTGGTGATGTTCCAAATTTCTTGCCTTCAGGCCAGTCCATGATCACCTCTAACATCCCTGGACGGCTGAGGTTCCCCATCTGAGCTCGCTGTGTAATCAGTGCAATCCACTTACTCCAGGTGGCATCGGTAGCGTGATGGGTGGAGGGAACCTTTCCTCTGAACATCCAGTTCAGCACTGGCAATCGAGGTGCCAGGAGCAGCTGCGTCTCAGTGCCAATTACTTCAGAGGCAGCCCGAACTCCCTCGTATGCTGCCAAAATCTCCTTCTCAGTTGGAGTGTAGCACTCCTCCGAACCCCTGTACGCTCTGCTCCAAAATCCCAGGGGTCGGCCTCGGGTCTCCCCAGGGGCTCTTTGCCACAGACTCCAAGTGGGACCTTTCTCTCCAGCAGCAGTGTATAGGATGTTCTTTACGTCCCGTCCCATCCGTACTGGCCCCAGGGCAACAGCACGGGCTATCTCCTGTTTAATCTGCTCAAAGGCCTGTTGCTGTTCAGGACCTCATGCAAAATTATTCTTCTTTCGGGTCACCTGATAGAGGGGGCTTACTATGAGGCTGTAGTTTGGGACATGCATCCTCCAAAAGCCTACTACACCGAGAAAAGACTGTGTCTCCTTTTTGCTAGTGGGTGGTGACATGCTGGTGATTTTGTCAACCACATCTCCTGGGATGCGACGATGCCCATCTTGCCATTTTACTCCTAGAAACTGAATTTCTTGGGCAGGTCCCTTCACTTTGTTTCGTTTGACAGCAAAACCAGCACCCAGAAGAATTTGGATTATTTGCTCTCCTTTTTTAAAATCTTCTTCTGTTCTATCACCCCACACAACAATGTCATCAATGTACTGGAGGTGCTCAGGTGCCCCACCCTGTTCCAGTGTGGTCTGGATCAACCCATGGCAAATGGTTGGGCTGTGTTTCCACCCCTGGGGCAAACGGTTCCAAGTGTACTGAATGCCCCTCCACGTGAAAGCAAACTGTGGTCTGAACTCTGTTACCAAAGGAATAGAGAAGAACGCATTGGCAATGTCAATGGTAGCGTACCACTTGGCTGCTTTTGACTCCAGTTCATATTGCAGCTCCAACATATCTGGCACAGCAGCGCTCAGTGGGGGTGTGACTTCATTCAGACCACGGTAATCTACCGTCAGCCTCCATTCTCCATTGGCTTTACGCACCGGCCATATGGGGCTGTTAAATGGGGAGTGGGTTTTGCTGATCACTCCCTGGCCCTCTAACTGACGGATCAAATCATGAATGGGGAGCAAGGAATCCCTGTTGGTACGGTATTGCCATCTGTGTACTGTTTTTGTCGCAATTGGTACCTGCTGCTCTTTTACTTTCAGTACTCCCACAACAAACGGATCCTCTGACAGGCCAGGTAAAACAGACAGCTGCTGAATGTTGTCAGCATCTACAGCAGCTATTCCAAAAGCTCATCGGTATCCTTTGGGATCCTTGAAATGTCCCCTTCTAAGATAATCAATACCGAGTATGCATGGAGCCCCCTGTCCAGTCACTATACGATGTTTCTGCCAGTCTTTACCGGTGAGGCTTATTTCTGCCTCCAACACAGACAATTCCTGAGAGCCCCCAGTCACTCCAGAAATATAAATCAATTCTGTCCCTTTATAACTCGAAGGCATTAGAGTGCACTGTGCACCAGTGTCCACCAGTGCCTTATATTTTTGTGGCTCTGATGTGCCAGGCCATCGAATCCACACAGTCCAATACACTCTATTATCCCTTTCCCCCCCCTGGCTGAGGGCAGGGCCCCTCTATTGGTTACCTGTGGTGACCGGAGCAATTTCATTAGTGGCTGATCTCTGCTGTAATTCTCTCACACGTGCTCGTAGTGCAGGGGTGGGTTATTTATGCCACTTCTTCATGTCCTCTCCATTTTCTCGTAAGAAGCTCCACATGGACGCACGCGACATGAAGTTACTGCTGTCATCTACTCGAGCAGAGAGGCGGTTGCCTTTGATGGCTGAGACTTTTATCAGTTTGATCCGTTTCTCCATCAGATTCTTTGGATCATCCCCGTCTTCATCCGGTGTTTCTGATACTGACACAGGTCCATCCCGGTTCATCAGTAAGGACAATTCCTCCAGTATCATTTTCAGTATCTTCTTTATGTCACTGACTTCTCCTGCTACTGATGATACAGCTGCAATGGAAACGTGTGATGGTGGAAGTTGTTGTTCAAAGTTTTGAAGTGTAGTAACCACTTCATGAAATGGGAGTCTTCTGTTTCGGCCCTCGAGTATATTGAATGTTGCTACCAGTGTACTTGCGTACCTTTCTGGTGCTGTTTTTGAGAGCTTCTGATATACATCAGCTTTACACCATGCTTTCTCAGGATCGCGGTCCTGGTGTGGATTGTTAGGGACAAAAGTAGGGTCGTACAGCATCTCTACTACAGCCATTTCTCTCAGAAATTGGACGCCCTTCTCCACAGTATTCCATCTTTCCACCTTAGGCTCCAGATCGTCTTTGTAAGGAAATCTCTCCTTTACAGCTACTAGTACTCGTTCCCAGAGGGTAGCAACTCCACTCAGACATCTACTAATCCCTCTGTCAATAGCTGGGTCTCGAGCAATGCTTCCCAGTTGGCGGGCTTCGTTGCCATCAAGGGACACGCTACTGGCACCGTTGTCCCAAAACTGCAGCAACCAGGTGACGATAGGTTCATCTGAGCGCCGTACAAACTCCTTTCTTGAACCCTGGATTTCAGTCATCTTTAGGGGCCGACGAATAGTAGTAATGGTGATTTCTTCATTATCACTGTCCTCTCCATGTCTCACACATTTCTTAGTGGCCTTTCTAGGAGGTGGTGGTGGTGGTGGTGCTGAGGAGGGCCCCTCACCTGGATCTTCCTCTTCTTTCTCATCTCTGTCGTCTCCACGTTTCTCACCTTCCTTAGTGGCCTTTTTAGGTGGTGGTGGTGGTGTTGGTGCTGAAGAGGGCCCCTCACCTGGATCTTCTTTTTTTTTCTCTGCTTCTTCTTCTTTCCGTTCTAGCCGAGAGGACACAAGTTTCCATTTCTGGCCTTCCACAGGGGCAACCGACACGGATGCCGGTGCTTCCTGTGATTGGTCAGGTTTAACCTCAAGGTTTTCATTTTTGTTCTGAACCTCGGTTTGGAAACCATTTCTCTCAAGAATATCAATTATAGCTCGATAAGCACAATCCAAGCCCCAAACAATCCGTTCCTTCTCAGATCTCCCTGAGTCAC
Organism: Callipepla californica brunnescens; assembly: GCA_023055505.1. NCBI lineage: Eukaryota > Metazoa > Chordata > Aves > Galliformes > Odontophoridae > Callipepla > Callipepla californica. The sequence goes on from JALIRH010000003.1 coordinate 68,398,502, forward strand.
ATGACTCCTGACCTAAACACTCACTGAATTTCTCAGGATCCCGCAGGTGCTCAAGATCAAAATCACATTGCACCGGGGGTCCCCACGCTTCTAATTTCTTTCCTAATTTTTCCCACCTTCCCTGCCATTCAACACTCTCTGGTTCTGAGGAAGGCTTCCTGCACAGGATGTAAATTACTGTTGCAAGGAGTACATTCAGAACAACAGATAACACAATCGCCAGGCTGACATCTTGAACATAGGTAAAAACCTGAAAAGAGTACCTGGAAACCAATCCAAATGCCTTATGATCTGTCATATTAACCAGGGCGTTTAGGCAGGAGGGGGGTAACCTCATCAGCACACTAAAGCAGCTGTATGCATATATGACTCCGGTGCTGAACATGAGGAGCTTAAAAAGACGCCAACATGCTCCAAGGTACATGAAAACAGTTAGTCCACTCAGCACCAGTTTTACAGTGGAGTACAAATACTGCATTGCCCGCATTCTCCACCAATAATGTGTCACGGTGTTATCCGTGACAGTAACCCAAGGGGGAACCGAGAAGGGAAAAAGAAAGGGAGAGGGAAAAAAAAACTGCCCCTCAGTGGCCGCGCGGCCGCCTCAGCAGAGCCGCACGCTCCGGGGGGAGGAGAAAACACAGGGAATAAAGGGTCTGTAAAGAAAAACACAACGGCACGATCTGAGAAGGAACGGTAACTTTACTAAATCTAATAAAATTGAACAATTGAGAGAGAGAGACAAAATTTCCAAACCAGAAGTGTGGGAGCCTACTGTACACGTCCTGAACTCCTCACAGCAGCCCCGACCGCGCGCCACCAAAAGCGCGGGCCTCCCGTCCAGTGCAGAGCTCCGCCCCTCCCCTGCTCCCACAGCATTAACTCCTTAAAGGCCTGCATGATGTTCTGATGTGGAATACCGGCATAAAAACCACAAAACCACAACACTGCCCTGCCCTGGTTTCTCTTGCCTGCCCTGCCCTGCCCTGCCCTGCCCTGGATTCCCTTGCCCTGCCCTACCCTGCCCTGCCCTGCCCTGGCTTCCTTTGCCCTGCCCTGCCGTGCCCTGCCCTGCCCTGCCCTACCCTGGCTTCCCTTGCCCTGCCCTGCCTTGCCCTGCTCTCCCTTGCCCTGCCCTGCCCTGCCCTGTTTCCCCTTGCCCTGCCCTGCCCTGCCCGGCCTTCCCTTGCCCTGCCCTGCCCTGCCTTCCCTTGCCCTGCCCTGCCCTGTTCTGCCCTGCCTTGCTCTGCCTTGCCCAGCCCAGCCTTGCCTTAATTTTCTTGCCTTGCCTTGCCCTACCCTGCCTTGCCCTGCACTATCTTTACCTTGCCCTGCTTGGCCCTGCCTGGCCCTGCCCCGTCCTGTACTACCCTGCCCCGTCCTGTCCTGCCTTGCCCTGCCTTCCCTGCTCCGCCCTGCCCTGCACTGCACTGCCTTGCCTTCCCCTGCCAAGCCCTGCCCAGCCCAGCCTTGCCCTGACTTGCCTTGTATTGCCCTGCCCTGATCTGCCCTGCCTTGCTTTGCTCTGCCTTCCCCTTGTCCTGCCCTGCCTTGCCTTCCCCTGCCCTGCCTTGTCTTCCTTGCCTTGCCCTGCTTCACCCTGCTTTGCTTTCCCCTAACCTGCCCTGACCTGCCTTTCCCTGCCCTACCTTGCTCTGACCCGCCTTCCCTGCCTTTCCTTGCCTTACCTTACCTTGCCCTGCCCTGCCCTATCCTGACTTCCCCTGCCCTGCCTTGTCTTCCTTACCTTGCCTGCCCCACCCTGACCTGCCTTGCTCTGACCCGCCCTGCCTTGTCTTCCTTGCCTTGCCCTGCCTTACCCTGCCCTGCCTATCCTTGCCATGCCCTGCCTTGTTCTGCCTTACCTTGCCCTGCCAAGCCCCGCCTTACCCTGCCTTGCCCTGCCTTGCCTTCCCTTGCCCTTCTCTGCCATGCCCTGCTTAGCATTCCTTGCCCTGCCCTGCTTTGCCATGCCTTTCCTTGCCCTGCCTTGCTTTGTTATGCCCTGTCCTGCCTATTATTGTTGTGCCCTGCCCTGTTCTGCCCTGCCTGGCCTTGCCTTATCCTGCACTATCTTTTCCTTGCCTTGCTTGGCTCTGCCTGGCCCTGTCCCGCTCTGTACTACCCTTCCCCACTCTGTCCTGCCTTGCCCTGCCTTCCCTGCTCCGCCTTGCCCTGCACTGCACTTCCTTGCCTTGCCTTGCCCTGCCAAGCCCAGCCCATCCCAGCCTTGCCCTGACTTTCCTTCCCTTGCCCTGCCGTGCCCTGCTTTGCCCTGCACTATCTTTGCCTTGCCTTGCTTGGCTCTGCCTGGCCCTGTCCCGCTCTGTACTACCCTGCCCCACTCTGTCCTGCCTTGCCCTGCCTTCCCTGCTCCGCCCTGCCCTGCACTGCACTTCCTTGCCTTGCCTTGCCCTGACAAGCCCAGCCCATCCCAGCCTTGCCCTGACTTTCCTTTCCTTGCCCTGCCCGGCTGTGCCCTGCCCTGCTTTGCCCTGCCTTCCCCTACCCTGCCTTGTGTTCCTTGCCTTGCCTTGCCCTGATCTGCACTGCCCCACCCTGCCCTGCCTTGCTTTGCTCTGCCTTCCCCTTGACCTGCCCTGCCTTGCCTTCCCCTGCCCTGCCCTATTTTCCCCTGCCCTGCCTTGTCTTCCTTGCCTTGCCCTGCTTCACCCTGCTTTGCCTTCCCCTAACCTGCCCTGACCTGCCTTTCTCTGCCCTACCTTGCTCTGACCCGCCTTCCCTGCCTTTCTTTGCCTTTCCTTGCCTTGCCCTACCCTGCCATATCGTGACTTCCCCTGACCTGCCTTGTCTTCCATACCTTGCCTGCCCCAACCTGACCTGCCTTGCTCTGATACGCCCTGCCTTGTCTTCCTTGCCTTGCCCTGCCTTGCGCTGCCTATCCTTGCCTTGCCCTCACCTGCCCCGCCTTACCCTGCCCTGCCCTGTCCTGCCCTACCTTGCCCTGCCCTGCCCAGCCCTGCCCTGCCTTGCCCTGCCCTGCCCTGCCCTGCCCTGCCCTGCCTTGTTCTGCCCTGCCTTCCCTTGCCCAGCCCTACCCTACCTTCCCTTGCCCTGCCCTGCCTTGCCCTTCTCTATCTTTGCCTTGCACTGCTCTACCCTGCCCTGCCTTCCCTTGCCCTGCCCTGCCCTGCCTTCTCTTGCCCTGCTTTGCCCTGCCTTGCTCTGCCTTGCCCTGCCCTGCTTTGCATGCCTTACCTTTCCCTGCCCTGCCCTGCCTTCCCTTGCCCTGCTCTGCTCTGCCTTGTGCTGCACTATCTTTGCCTTGCCCTGCCCTGCCCTGCCTTGCCCTGCCCTGCTTTGCATACCCTGCCCTGCCCTACTTTGCCATGCCTTACCTTGCCCTGCCCTTCACTGCCCTGCCTTCCCTTGCCCTGCCGTGCCCATCCCTGTTCTGCCCTGCCTTGCCCTGCCCTGCCCTGTTTCGCCCTGCCTTGCCCTGCCTTCCCTGCTCCGACCTGCCCTGCCCTGCACTGCCCTGCATAGCCCTGCCTTACATTGCCATGCCCTGCCCTGCGCTTCCCTGCCTTCCCTAGCCCTGCCCTGTGTCACCCCGCTTTGCAATTCTTTGCCTTGCCTTGCCCTGCCATGCCTATCCTTGCCCTGCCCTGGTTTACCTTGCCCTGCCCTGGTTTACCTTGCCTTGCCCTTCCGTCCCTTGCCCTGCCCTGCCCTGCCTTGCCCTGCCCTGCCCTGCCTTCCCTTGCCCTGTTCCGCCCTGCCTTTCCCTGCCCTGCTTTGCATGTTTTACCATGCTTTACTTTGCCCTGCCTTCACTTGCTCTGCCCGGTCCTGCCTTGCCCTGCACTATCTTTGCCTTGACTTGCTTGGCTCTCCCTGGCCCTGCCCCGCCCTGTACTACCCTGCCCCACCCTGTCCTGCCTCACCCTGTCCTGCCTTCCCTGCTCCGCCCAGCCCTGCACTGCACTGCATTGCCTTGCCTTGCCCTGACTTTCCTTGCCTTGCCCTACCCAGCTGTGCCCTCCCCTGCTTTGCCCTGCCTTCCCCTACCCTGCCGTTTATTCCTTGCCTTGCCCTGCCCTGATCTGCCCTGGCCTGCCCTGCCCTGCCTTGATTTGCTCTGCCTTCCCCTTGACCTGCCCTGCCTTGCCTTCCCCTGCCCTGCCTTGTCTTCCTTGCCTTGCCCTACTTCACCCTGCTTTGCCTTCCCCTAACCTGCTCTGACTTGCCTTTCCCTGCCCTACCTTGCCTACAGAAACAGAAAAGACATTTTTATTATTATTTTTTTTTTCTTGTACTAAAACAATCTGGCAGTACCCAAAAGAAGTTTATAGATATCCCAAAACAACTGGCAGTACACCCGGACTTCAAGGTCGTGTTTTGCTGTACAGCACTTGCAGTACAGATAAGCTTGTTAGCAACAGACAGAGATTCACTCTAAAAGTTTGTCTCTGCCCGGCTAAGGCAGCTGGTCGTGCCCCACGTTGGGCGCCAAGAATGTCAGGGGTTTGTGAGCTGGTTCGTCCCAGCCCCGCAACAACCGAGGAAGGAGACCCACAGGCCCACACCCCGGACAGGGGGAAGGGGGAAAGGGAAAAAAGGAAATTAGCCCCAAAACAAAACAGCGGCAACGATCTGAGGGGGAAAAGCTGATTTACTAAATAAGACATCAGGAAGAAAATAACACAATATAATGCAATACAATTTGGAATTAAGCTTAATAAATCAAACAAAACGAGTGAGTGAGAGAGAGAGAGAGAGAGAGAGAGTGCTCGATAAACTGAAGGCCTTACGCTAACGCTGAAGGCGGACGGCAGCGAGCACCCACTCCTAAGTTATCCTAGAGGAAAAAGAGAGAACGTCCCGTGACCGCAGAGAGTTTTTATCTGTTCCCTCTGAGCGGAAAACACGTGAAAAAATACAAAGCATTGCAAAGTCCTCTGAGGAATGTAGTTCTCCCTGACTCCCAATGCACTACATGATGCCATGATGTGGAATACCAGTACCAAAAAATCATAAAACCACGACACCTTCTCTGCCATTCCTTGCCTTACCTTGCCTTCCCCTGCCCTGCCTTGTCTTCCTTACCTTGCCTGCCCCACCCTGACCTGCCTTGGTCTGACCCGCCCTGACTTGCCCTGCCTTGCCTATCCTTGCCATGCCCTGCCTTGTTCTGCCTTACCTTACCCTGCCAAGCCCCGCCTTGCCCTGCCCTGCCCTGTCTTCCCTTCCCTTGCCCCTCCCTGCCCTGCCCTGCCTTGCCATGCCCTGCCCTGCTTAGCATGCCTTGCTCTGCCCTGCTCTGCCATGACTTACTTTGCCCTACCCTTCTTTGCCTTACCTTGCCTTGCCCTACCCTGCCCTGCCTTGCCCTGCCCTACTTTGCATGCCTTACCTTGCCCTGGCCTGCCTTGCCCTGCACTATCTTTGCCTTTCCTTGCTTGGCCCTGACTGGCCCTGCCCTGCCCCACCCTGCCCTGCCCCACCCTGTCCTGCCTTGTCCTGCCTTCCCTGCTCCGCCCTGCCCTGCACTGCACTGCATTGCCTTGCCTTGCCCTGCCAATCCCTGCCCAGCCCAGCCTTGCCCTGACTTTCCTTGCCTTACCCTGCCAAGCCCTGCCCAGCCCAGCCTTGCCCTGACTTTCCTTGCCTTGTCCTGCCCGGCTGTGCCCTGCACTGCTATGCCCTGCCTTCCCCTACCCTGCTGTTTATTCCTTGCCTTGCCCTGCCGTGATCTGCCCCGCCCCGCCCTGGTTTGCCCTGCCCTGCCTTGCTTTGCTCTGCCTTCCCCTTGACCTGCCCTGCCTTGCCTTTCCCTGCCCTGCCCATTTTTCTCTGCCCTGCCCTATTTTCCCTTGCCCTGCCTTACCTTCCCTTGCCTTGCCCTGCCCTATCCTGACTTCTCCTGCCCTGCCTTACCTTCCTTACCTTGCCTGCCTCATCCTGACCTGCCTTGCTCTGACCCGCCCTGCCTTGTCTTCCTTGCCTTGCCCTGCGTTGCCCTGCCCTGCCTATCCTTGCCTTGCCCTGCCAAGCCCCGCCTTACCCTGCCATGCCATGCCTTGCCGTCCCTTGCCCTGTTCTGAATCCCTTGCCTTGCCCTGCTTTTCCTTCCCTTGCCCTGCCCTGCCGTCCCTTTCCCTGCCCTGCTCTACCTTGCCCTGCTCTGCCTTGCCCTGCTCTGCCTTGCATAACTTGCCCTGCCCTGCTTTGCCATGCCTTACCTTGCCCTGCCCTTCCCTGCCCTGCCTTCCCTTGCCCTGCCCTGCCCTGTTCTGCCCTGCCTTGCCCTGCCTTGCCCTGCCCTGCCTTTCATACCTTGCCCTGCTTTGCTTTGCCATGCCTTACCTTGCCCTGCCCTTCCCTGCCCTGCCTTGTCCTTTCCTGCCCTTCCCTCCCCTATTCTGCCCTGCCTTACCCTGCCTTCTCTTGCCCTGCCCATGCCCTGCCTTCCCTTGCCCTGCCTTGCCTTCCCTTGCCCTGCCTTCCCTTGCCCTGCCTTCCCTTGCCCTGCCCTGCCCGGCCTTCCCTTGCCCTGCCCTGCCCTGCCTTCCCTTGCCCTGCCCTGCCCTGCCTTCCCTTGCCCTGCCCTGCCTTGCCTTCCCTTGCCCTGCCCTGCCTTGCCTTCCCTTGCCCTGCCCTGCCCGGCCTTCCCTTGCCCTGCCCTGCCTTGCCTTGCCCTGCCCTGCCTTGCCTTGCCTTGCCCAGCCTTGCCTTGCCCTGCCCTGCTCAACCTTGCCTTGCCTTGCCCTCCCCTGCCTTGCCTTGCCCTGCCCTGCCTTGCCTTGCCTTCCCTTGCCCTGCCTTCCCTTGCCCTGCCCTGCCCTCCCTTGCCCTGCCCTGCTTTGCATGCCTTACCGTGCTTTACTTTGCCCTGCCTTCCCTTCCCCTCCCAGCCCAGCCTTCCCCTGACTTTCCTTGCCTTGCCCTGCCCATCTGTGCCATGCCTTCCTCTACCCAGCCGTGTATTCCTTCCCTTGCCCTTCCCTCCCTTGCCCTGCCCTGCCTCACCTTGCCCTGCCCTGCCCTGCCTCACCTTGCCCTGCCCTGCCCTGCCCTGCCCTCCCTTGCCCTGCCCTGCCAAGTCCCGCCTTACCCTGCCCTGCGAAGCCCCGCTTTACCCTGCCCTGCCCTGCCTTGCCTTCTATTGCCCTGCCCAGCCCTGCTCTGCTTTGCCATGCCCTGCTTTGCCATGCCTTACCTTGCCCTTCTTTGCCATGCCTTACCTCGCCCTTCTTTGCCATGCCTTCCCTTGCCCTTCTTTGCCATGCCTTCCCTTGCCCTGCCCGTCCTTGTTTTGCCCTTCTTGACCCTGCCTGGCCCTGCCTTGCCCTTTACTACCCTGCCCCACCCTGTCCTGCCTTGCCATGCCTTCCCTGCTCCGCCCTGCCCTGCACTGCATTGCCTTGCCTTGCCCTGCCAAGCCCTGCTCAGCCCAGCCTTGCCCTCACTTTCCTTGCCTTGCCCTGCCCTGCCCTATCGTGACTTTCCCTGCCCTGCCTTGTCTTCTTTCCCTTGCCTGCCCCACCCTGACCTGCCTTGCTCTGACCCACCCTGCCTTGTCTTCCTTGCCTTGTCCTGCCTTGCCCTGCCCTGCCTCTCCTTGCCTTACCCTGCCTTGTTCTGCCTTACCTTGCCCTGCCAAGCCCCGCCTTATCCTGCCCTGCCCTGCCTTGCCTTTCCTTGCCCTGTCCTAACCTGCCGTCCCTTGCCCTGCCTTGCCCTACCCTGCTTTGCAAACGTTGACCTGCCCTGCTCTGCCGTCCCTTGCCCTGCCCTTCCGTTCCTTGCCCTGCCCTGCCGTCCCTTGCCCTGCCCTGCTGTCCCTTGCCCTTCTCTGCCCTCCCTTGCCCTGCCGTGCCCTGCCCTGCCTTCCCTTGCCCTGCCCTGCTCTGCCTTGCCCTGCCCTGCTTCACCCTGCTTTGCCTTCCCCTAACCTGCCCTGACCTGCCTTTCCCTGCCCTACCTTGCTCTGACCCGCCTTCCCTGCCTTTCTTTGCCTTACCTTGCCTTGCCCTGCCCTGGCCTTTTGTGACTTCCCCTGCCCTGCCTTCTCTTCCTTACCTTGCCTGCCCCACCCTGACCTGCCTTGCTCTGACCCGCCCTGCCTTGTCTTCCTTGCCTTGCCCTGCCTTGCCTTGCCCTGCCTTGTTCTGCCTTACCCTGCCCTGCCAAGCCCCGCCTTACCCTGCCCTGCCTTGCCTTCTATTGCCCTGCCTAGCCCTGCTCTGCTTTGCCATGCCCTGCTTTGCCATGCCTTACCTTGCCCTTCTTTGCCATGCCTTACCTTGCCCTGCCCTGTCCTGCCTTGCCTTCCCTTGCCCTGCCCTGCCCTGCCTTCCCTTGCCCTGCACTGCCCTGCCTTGTTCTGCCCTTCTTGACCCTGCCTGGCCCTGCCTTGCCCTTTACTACCCTGCCCCACCCTGTCCTGCCTTGCCCTGCCTTCCCTGCTCCACCTTACCCTGCACTGCATTGCCTTGCCTTGCCCTGCCAAGCCCTGCCCAGCCCAGCCTTGCCCTGACTTTCCTTGCCTTGCCCTGCCCTGCCCTATCCTGACTTCCCCTGCCCTGCCTTGTCTTCCTTCCCTTGCCTGCCCCACCCTGACCTGCCTTGCTCTGACCCGCCCTGCCTTGTCTTCCTTGCCTTGCCCTGCCTTGCCTTGCCCTGCCTTGTTCTGCCTTACCCTGCCCTGCCAAGCCCCGCCGTACCCTGCCCTGCCTTGCCTTCTATTGCCCTGCCCAGCCCTGCTCTGCTTTGCCATGCCCTGCTTTGCCATGCCTTACCTTGCCCTTTTTTGCCATGCCTTACCTTGCCCTGCCCTGTCCTGCCTTGCCTTCCCTTGCCCTGCCCTGCCCTGCCTTCCCTTGCCCTGCACTGCCCTGCCTTGTTCTGCCCTTCTTGACCCTGCCTGGCCCTGCCTTGCCCTTTACTACCCTGCCCCACCCTGTCCTGCCTTGCCCTGCCTTCCCTGCTCCACCTTACCCTGCACTGCATTGCCTTGCCTTGCCCTGCCAAGCCCTGCCCAGCCCAGCCTTGCCCTGACTTTCCTTGCCTTGCCCTGCCTTGCCCTGCCCTGCCTATCCTTGCCTTGCCCTGCCTTGTTCTGCCTTACCTTGCCCTGCCAAGCCCCGCCTTATCCTGCCCTGCCCTGTCTTGCCTTTCCTTGCCCTGTCCTAACCTGCCGTCCCTTGCCCTGCCCTGCCCTGCCTTGCCCTGCTCTGCTTTGCAAACCTTGCCTTCCCCAGTTTGCAAACCTTGCCCTGCCCTGCCGTCCCTTGCCCTGCCCTGCCCTCCCTTGCCCTGCCCTGCCCTGCCTTCCCTTGCCCTGCCCTGCTCCACCCTGCCCTGCACTGCACTGCACTGCCTTGCCTTGCCTTGCCAAGCCCTGCCCAGCCCAGCCTTGCCCTGTCTTTCCTTGCCTTGCCCTGCCCTGATCTGCCCTGCCCTGCTTTGCCCTGCCTTCCTCTACCCTGCCAATTATTCCTTGCCTTGCCCTGCCCTGATCTGCCCTGCCCCGCCCTGCCCTGCTCTGCCTTGCTTTGCTCTGCCTTCCCCTTGACCTGCCCTGCCTTGCCTTCCCCTGCCCTGCCCTATTTTCCCCTGCCCTCCCTTGTCTTCCTTGCCTTGCCCTGCTTCACCCTGCTTTGCCTTCCCCAAACGTGCCCTGACCTGCCTTTCCCTGCCCTACCTTGCTCTGACCCGCCTTCCCTGCCTTTCTTTGCCTTACCTTGCCTTGCCCTGCCCTACCCTATTGCGACTTCCCCTGCCCTGCCTTGTCTTCCTAGCCTTGCCCTGCCTTGCCCTGCTCTGCCTATCCTTGCCTTGCCCTGCCTTGTTCTGCCTTACCTTGCCTTGCCAAGCACCACCTTACCCTGCCCTGCCAAGCCCTGCCTTATGCTGCGTTGCCATGCCCTGCCCTGCGTTGCCATGCCCTGCCCTGCCTTGCCCTGCCCTGCTTAGCATGCCTTGCCCTGCCCTGCTTAGCATGCCTTGCCCTGCCCTGCTTTGCCTTACCTTTCCCTGCCCTGTTTTGCCCTGCCTTCCGTTGCCCTGCTCTGCCCTTTTCTGCCCTGCCTTGCCCTGCCTTGCCCTGCACTATCTTTGCCTTGCCCTGCTTGGCCCTGCCTGGCCCTGCCCTTGCCCTGTGCTATCTTTGCCTTGCCCTGCTTGGCCCTGCCTGGGCCTGCCTTGCCCTGCACTATCTTTGCCTTGCTTTGCTTGGCCCTGCCTGGCCCTGCTCCGCTCTCTACTACCCTGTTCCACCCTGTCCTGCTTTGCTTTGCCTTCCCTGCTCCGCTGTCATGGTTTTGTGGTTTTGATGCCGGTATTCCACATCAGAACATCATGCAGGCCGTGAAGGAGTTTATGCTTTGGGAGCAGGGGAGGGGCGGAGCTCCGCACCGGACTCGAGGCCCACGCTTTTTGGTGGCGCGCGCACTGGGTGGCCATGAGGAGTTCAGCACGTGTAGAGTAAGCTCCCAGTTCTTTCTGGTTTGGAAATTTTGTCTCTCTCTCTCAATTGTTCAATTTTATTAGATTTAGTAAAGTTACCGTTCCTTCTCAGATCGTGCCGTTGTGTTTTGTTTTTCTACATATCCTCTATTCTCTCTGTTTCCCTCAACCCCCCCGGAGCACGCGGCTCTGCTGAGGCGGCTGCGGGCCACGGGGCAGTTTTTTTTCGTTCCCTTCTTTTTTTTCCCTTCTCGGTTCTTCCTTGGGTTACTGTCACGGATAACACCTTGACACATTATTGGTGGAGAATGCGGGCAATGCAGTATTTGTACTCCCGTGTAAAACTGGTGCTGAGTGGACCAACTGTTTTCATGTACCTTAGAGCATGTTGGTGCCTTTTTAAGCTCCTCATGTTCAGCACCGGAGTCATATATGCATAGAGCTGTTTTAGTGTGCTGATGGGGTTACCCCCCTTCTGCCTAAACGCCCTGGTTAATATGACAGATTATACGGCGTTTGGATTGGTTTCCAGGTACTCTCTTCAGGTTTTTACTTATGTTCAAGATGTCAGCCTGGCAATTGTGTTATCTGTTTTTGTGAATGTACTCTTTGCAACAGTAATTTACATCCTGTGCAGGAAGCTCTCCTCAAAACCAGAGAGTGTTGAATGGCAAGGGAGGTGGGAAAAATTAGGAAAGAAATTAGAAGCGTGGGGACCCCCGGTACAATGTGATTTTGATCTCGAGCACCTGCGGGATCCTGAGAAATTCAGTGAGTGTTTAGGTCAGGAGTCACGTGACTCAGGGAGATCTGAGAAGGAACGGATTGTCTGGGGCTTGGCTTGTGCTTATCGAGCTATAATTGATATTCTGGAGAGAAATGCTTTCCAAACCGAGGTTCAGAGCAAAAATGAAAACCTTGAGGTTAAACCTGACCAGTCACAGGAAGCACCGGAACCTGTGTCGGTTGCCCCTGTGGAAGGCCAGAAATGGAAACGAGTGTCCTCTCGACTAGAACGGAAAGAAGAAGAAGCAGAGAAAAAAAAGGAAGATCCAGGTGAGGGGCCCTCCTCAGCACCACCACCACCACCACCACCTAAGAAGGCCACTAAGGAAGGTGAGAAACATGGAGACGACAGAGATGAGAAAGAAGAGGAAGATCCAGGTGAGGGGCCCTCCTCAGCACCACCACCACCACCACCCAGAAAGGCCACTAAGAAAAGTGTGAGACATGGAGAGGACAGTGATAATGAAGAAATCACCATTACTACTATTTGTCGGCCCCTAAAGATGACTGAAATCCAGGGTTCAAGAAAGGAGTTTGTACGGCGCTCAGATGAACCTATCGTCACCTGGCTGCTGCGGTGTTGGGACAACGGTGCCAGCAGCGTGTCCCTAGATGGCAACGAAGCCCGCCAACTGGGAAGCATTGCTCGAGACTCAGCTATCGACAGAGGGATTAGTAGATGTTTGAGTGGAGTTGCTACTCTCTGGCAACGAGTACTAGTGGCTGTACAGGAGAGATTCCCTTACAAAGACATTCTGGAGCCTAAGGTGGAAAGATGGAATACTGTGGAGAAGGGCGTCCAATTTTTGAGAGAAATGGCTGTAGTAGAGATGCTGTACGATCCTTCTTTTGTCCCTAACAATCCACACCAGGACCGCAATCCTGAGAAAGCATGGTGTAAAGCTGATGTATATCGGAAGCTCTCAAAAACAGCACCAGAAAGGTACGCAAGTACACTGGTAGCAACATTTAATATACTCGAGGGCCGAAACAGAAGACTCCCATTTCATGAAGTGGTTACTACACTTCAAAACTTTGAACAACAACTTCCACCATCACACGTTTCCATTGCAGCTGTATCATCGGTAGCAGGAGAAGTCAGTGACATAAAGAAGATACTGAGAATGATACTGCAGGAATCGTCCTTGCTGATGAACCGGGATGGACCTGTGTCAGTATCAGAAACACCTGATGAAGACGGGGATGATCCAAAGAATCTGATGGAGAAACGGATCAAACTGATAAAAGTCTCAGCCATCAAAGGCAACCGCCTCTCTGCTCGAGCAGATGACAGCAGTAACTTCATGTCGCGTGTGTCCATGTGGAGCTTCTTAAGAGAAAATGGAGAGGACATGAAGAAGTGGCATAAAAAACCCACCCCTGCACTACGAGCACATGTGAGAGAATTACAACACAGACCAACTACCAGCGAAGTTGTTCCTGTCACCACAGGTAACCAATAGAGGGGCCCTGCCCTCAGCCAGAGGAGGGAGAGGGATAATAGAGTGTATTGGACTGTGTGGATTCGATGGCCTGGCACATCAGAGCCACAAAAATATAAGGCACTGGTGGACACTGGTGCACAGTGCACTCTAATGCCTTCGAGTTATAAAGGGACAGAATTGATTTATATTTCTGGAGTGACTGGGGGCTCTCAGGAATTGTCTGTGTTGGAGGCAGAAATAAGCCTCACCAGTAAAGACTGGCAGAAACATCGTATAGTGACTGGACAGGGGGCTCCATGCATACTCGGTATTGATTATCTTAGAAGGGGACATTTCAAGGATCCCAAGGGATACCGATGGGCTTTTGGAATAGCTGCTGTAGATGCAGAAAACGTTCAGCAGCTGACTATTTTACCTGGCCTATCAGAAGATCCGTCTGTTGTGGGGGTACTGAAAGTAAAAGAGCAGCAGGTACCAATTGCTACGAGAACAGTACACAGACGGCAATACCGCACCAACAGGGATTCCTTGCTCCCCATTCATAATTTGATCCGTCAGTTAGAGGGCCAGGGAGTGATCAGCAAAACCCACTCACCGTTTAACAGCCCCATATGGCCGGTACGTAAATCCAATGGAGAATGGAGGCTGACGGTAGATTACCGTGGTCTGAATGAAGTCCCACCCCCACTGAGCGCTGCTGTGCCAGATATGTTGGAGCTGCAATATGAACTGGAATCAAAAGCAGCCAAGTGGTACGCTACCGTTGACATTGCTAATGCATTCTTCTCTATTCCTTTGGCCACAGAGTGGAGACCACAGTTTGCTTTCACGTGGAGGGGCATTCAGTACACTTGGAACCGTTTGCCCCAGGGGTGGAAACACAGCCCAACCATTTGCCATGGGTTGATTCAGACCACACTGGAACAGGGTGGGGCACCTGAGCACCTCCAGTACATTGATGACATTGTTGTGTGGGGTGATAGAGCAGAAGAAGTTTTTAAAAAAGGAGAGCGAATAATCCAAATTCTTCTGGGTGCTGGTTTTGCTATCAAACGAAACAAAGTGAAGGGACCTGCCCAAGAAATTCAGTTTCTAGGAGTAAAATGGCAAGATGCGCGTCATCACATCCCAGGAGATGTGGTTGACAAAATCACCAGCATGTCCCCACCCACTAGCAAAAAGGAGACACAGTCTTTTCTTGGTGTAGTAGGCTTTTGGAGGATGCATGTCCCAAATTACAGCCTCATAGTAAGCCCCCTCTATCAGGTGACCCGAAAGAAGAATAATTTTGCATGGGGTCCCGAACAGCAGCAGGCCTTTGAGCAGATTAAACAGGAGATAGCCCGTGCTGTTGCCCTGGGGCCAGTACGGATGGGACAGGACGTAAAGAACATCTTATACGCTGCTGCTGGAGAGAAAGGTCCCACTTGGAGTCTGTGGCAAAGAGCCTCTGGGGAGACCCGAGGCCGACCCCTGGGATTTTGGAGCAGAGCGTACAGGGGTTCGGAGGAGTGCTACACTCCAACTGAGAAGGAGATTTTGGCAGCATATGAGGGAGTTTGGGCTGCCTCTGAAGTAATTGGCACTGAGACGCAGCTCCTCCTGGCACCTCGATTGCCAGTGCTGAACTGGATGTTCAGAGGAAAGGTTCCCTCCACCCACCATGCCACCGATGCCACCTGGAGTAAATGGATTGCGCTGATTACACAGCGAGCTCGGATGGGAAACCTCAGCCGTCCAGGGATGTTAGAGGTGATCATGGACTGGCCTGAAGGCAAGAAATATGGAACATCACCAGCAGAGGAGATACCACGTGCAAAAGAGGCCCCACCATATAACGAACTAACAGAAAATGAAAAGACATATGCCCTCTTCACTGATGGATCGTGTCGTATTGTTGGGAAACATCGCAGATGGAAGGCTGCTGTGTGGAGCCCCACATGACGAGTAGCAGAGGCCACTGAAGGAGAAGGAGAATCGAGTCAATTTGCGGAGGTAAAGGCTGTCCAACTGGCCTTAGATGTGGCTGAACGGGAGAGATGGCCAACACTGTATCTTTATACTGACTCTTGGATGGTGGCAAATGCTTTATGGGGGTGGTTGCAGCAGTGGGAACAAAACAACTGGCAACGGAAGTGTAAACCTATCTGGGCTGCGGAACTGTGGAAAGACATTGCTGTCCGAACAAAAAGGTTGGGTGTAAAGGTGCGTCACGTAGATGCTCATGTGCCCAAGAATCGAGCTACTGAAGAACAGAAAAATAACCATCAGGTAGATCAAGCTGCCAAAACTGAGGTGTCTCCCTGCCTTCCCCTACCCTGCCGTGTATTCCTTGCCTTGCCCTGCCCTGATCTGCCCTGCTTTGTCCTGCCCTGCCCTGCTTTGCTCTGCCTTCTCCTTGGCCTGGTCTGACTTGCCTTCCCCTGCCCTGCCCTATTTTCCCCTGCCCTGCCTTGTCTTCCTTGCCTTGCCCTGCTTCACCCTGCTTTGCCTTCCCCTAACCTTCCCTGACCTGCCTTTCCCTGCCCTACCTTGCTCTGACCCGCCTTCCCTGCCTTTCCTTGCCTTACCTTGTCTTGCCCTGCCCTGCCCTATCCTGACTTCCCCTGCCCTGCCTTGTCTTCCTTACCTTTCCTGCCCCACCCTGACCTGCCTTGCTCTGACCCGCCCTGCCTTGTCTTCCTTGTCTTGCCTTGCCTTGCCCTGCCCTGACTATCCTTGCCTTGCCCTGCCTTGTTCTGCCTTACCTTGCCCTGACAAGACCCGCATTACCCTGCCCTGCTTTGCCTTCCCTTCCCTTGCCCTGCCTTCACTTCCCTTGCCCTGCCATGCCGTCCCTTGCCCTGCCATGCCTTACCTTGCCCTGCCCTGCTCGGCCCTGCCTTGCCTTGCCCTGCCCTACTTTGCATGCCTTACCATGCTTTACTTTGCCCTGCCTTCCCTTGCCCTGCCCTGCTCGGCCCTGCCTTGCCCTACCCTGCTTTGCAGGCCTCACGATGCTTTACTTTGCCTTGCCTTCCCTTGCCCTGCCCTGCCCTGCCCTGCCTTGCCCTCCACTATCTTTGCCTTGCCCTGCACTATCTTTGCCATGCCCTGCTTGGCCCTGCCTGGCCCTGCCCCGCTCTGTACTACCCTGCCCCACCCTGTCCTGCCTTGCCCTGCCTTCCTTGCTTCGCCCTGCCCTGCACTGCACTGCCCGGCCTTGCCTTGCCCTGCCAATCCCTGCCCAGCCCTACCTTGCCCTGACTTTCCTTGCCTTGCCCTGCCCGGCTGTGCCCTGCCCGGCTGTGCCCTGCCCTGCTTTGCCTTTCCTTCCCCTACCCTGCCGTGTATTCCTTTCCTTCCCCTGCCCTGATCTGCCCTGCTCCGCCCTGTTTTGCTTTGCTCTGCCTTCCCCTTGACCTGCCCTGCCTTCCCTTCCGCTGCCCTGCCCTTTTTTCACCTGCCCTGCCTTGTCTTCCTTGCCTTGCCCTGCTTCACCCTGCTTTGCCTTCCCCTAACCTGCTGTAAAGCAAGCAAAGGTGGTGACAGAGCTTTTATTTGAGGTAGTGGCGCTATAGAAAGAGATGTTACAGATAAGGGGGAACTCACCCCTCCCGGCGACCGTTTAGGCTGAGGAACGCAGCCGCCTCTCGTTCGAACGCTGGCGCACCGGACGGAAGAGAGCCAGAGAGGGGGGAGGCAACCCGCGCAGGTTCCGAGCGGATCTGTGCTCCCGGAAGCACCTCCTGAAGCACCACCGAGAGGGAGAGAGCGAGAGGTTGGGTGGACCTGGGCTCCTCCGCTCCGGTCACTCAGATGCTCCTTCACTGGTTCAGGCTGTGACCAGGCAATCCCACTACACTCCACCCCTTCACAGCATCAACCAGCAACTGAGCAGGTTGAGCATAATCTCCTGCTGTTCCGATGGCTCAAAATACCAAGTACATCGCGACGCGTGTACAATACCCGCCCCAATATAGAATGTTTAGGCACTGAAGGCCATTATTTGTAGTCCCTTCTTGTGGTTCTCTTGGGCCAGTGCTTGATGTTCCTTCCAGAGTCGTATCTTCTTTAAGGACCAGTAGGTTCACACTCAACAGTTACCGAAAGTTCAGCAGTCCACCACCGGATGTCATGATGTTTCCTCATGGTCACTGGAGCATGCTGGAGTGGTGTTGCTCCTGCCGGCTGTCCTGTGAACTTCATAACCTCAAGGGGAGTAATACAGATGTTTAACAGGTACAAGGAGGGGTAAGTCTGCCCTCCATGATAAGATACAGGCTGTATTTCGGTCTTGAGTCAGTACCTCTGCCTGTACTGGAGCATGGCCTGGCCTTCGATACCATACCCTTTGGCCTGATATCTGTGGTTGGATCAGTATATCAGGTACCAAGGGGGGAGTTCTAATTTGCCATAAGGACGTGATTAATGTCCCCTTTGCAATGAAAATCGGAGTGTCAACTACAACCTCTGTTGGCCATGCGCCGACCACAGGAGGGTTTACTGATCCCCCAACCTCTAACAATCTCCCCCAAGGTGCAAGGAGACCACACCATTTTGGTCCTACTTGCACCTTCCAAGGCCATTTTACCTTGTGTTTCCCAGGCTCTAGGTCATCAGGGGCAGGGAGCAGAAGATTATTCATGGTGCCAACTTGGGGCTTAAGTTTGGTGTCTTTGCTAGTGATTTGTATCCTAAGTGGGGAGGCCCAAGTTGTCTGCAACATTCTTAAAGCGCTGGGTCTGCCATCCCTCGGTCTCTCATTTAAGTCCCGCAGGGTTGCATAAAGCCTCTTGGTCCACCCCTGCAAGGACTGTGAATCTGCCTTCAGAGCAGCCTTCAGGATTCCATTATACCTTTCTATTAAGCCTGCTCCCGTTGGATTATAGGGCAGGTGAAACCGCCATTCCATGTTGTTTTCTTCAGCCCACTTTTGTACAGTTGTACCTGTGAAATGTGTACCTTGGTCACTCTCCATGACCTCAGGAGTCCCATATGATGCCATCAACCTAGTTAGAGCTTTAATGGTATAGGCTTGGTTTGCCTTCGCTACAGGATAGGCTTGCATCAATCCACTTGCTGTGTCAACACAGGTTAGGGCATATCTGGCCCCCTCAGATCGAGGAAGGTTACCTATGTAATCGATCTGCCATCGTTGTAAAGGGTTGTGTCCTCTGGCAAGATGGGCCGTTGTTTCTGGCAGAGGTCATGGTCTCATTCGTGAGCAAGCGTCACAGTCCTGACATGCCTGGACAATATCCAGTAACTGTATGGGCAGCCCCCATGCTTTAGCTGTTGCCCACATGGTTTTCTGTCCTGCATGCCGTAATTTCCGATGCAACCAATGGGCAATATCTTCGGCTGATGTATTTCCTAGCCATCGAACTCGAGCCAGAGTGTCAGCTTCATCATTACCTGGCGACTGCAAGGGTTGATGTCCAGAAACGTGGTATGCTCGTACAGTCCTGTGCCTAACCACGTTCCATATAACAAGCCACATATCTTTGCCCCAGATAGGTCGAGCATGGATCGCCCAGTCCTGAGTGGCCCACTGTGCTATCCAGAGCGTGAGCCCTCGGTAGACTGCCCAGCTATCTGTGCAGACATTCAATGCGCCATCGCCCGGTTCTTGAGTTATCACCATCCACACAGCTCGTAGCTCAGCCCACTGGCTACTTTGTCCATCCCCTTCGTCGAACCATATTGTTTCAGTTGAGGGTTGGTATGCGACAGCTCGCCACCTACTTGGGTTCCCTCTGCTGGATCCATCTGTGTACCAGGCATCTTCTGGAATAGGGTATTTCCCCTCCTGTACAGGACTCTTCTCTGGACGAGTGACAATTATTTCCTCAGGTGTTTCACTGTGATATGTTACTGGGCCAAGTATCTTCTGCAGTTCTTCCTTCAGTGGAGATGATGACAGGCGGCTTCTCTGACTGAGGTAGGCAACCCAGCGTGCCACTGTTTGTGATTGGGCCACCCCTGTCTTAGGGATGTGGGTTAGATCTTTTACCCACCCCTGAATTGGCAAAGTTGTTTTAACAATAACTTCTGCAGTTTGAGTTACCGGTTCTACCGCCTGCAGTGCAGAATAGGTAGCCAATAACTGCTTTTCAACCATGCTGTATCTTTCTTCTGCTCCGTGCCAAACCTGTGACCAGAACCCAATGGGGGTCCGAACAGAACTCTGGCGCTGCCACAGACCCCAGCCAAACCCTTCTTGAGTTACATGCACATCTAGTTCGGCTGGAAGGGTTGGATCGAATACACCCAGTGCCTGGGCCTGTTTAACAGCTATTTTTGCCTGCTGGAAGGCATCTTGCTCCATTTTACCCCAATCCCATACTTGGCCTTTTTTTGTTAATCGATAGAGAGGTTTTAGGAGTTGTGCTAAGCGGGGTATAAAGGATCGCCCGTATCCTAATATACCCAAGAACTCCTGCAACTGTTTTGGTGTTGTGGGAACGGGGAACGCTTGAATCTTATCTATGATCGCGCTGGGTAAGACCTTAGTCTTACCTGACCAGATAACGCCCAGGAATTTAACTGATAGCCCCGGTCCTTGGACTTTCTGTGGGTTTATAGCCCATCCTTTTTCCTGTAAATAAGCGGTTAATGATGGTAATGCCTTCTGTAATGCCTCAATTGAGTTGGATGTCAGCATCAGATCATCAATGTAATGGTACATTTTGACGGTAGATGGTTTATTCCAATTTGCCAAGTCACGTGCTATCAGGTTATGGCAGAATGTAGGTGAATGCACGTATCCCTGAGGTAGGACTTGAAAAGTCCACTGCCTGCCCTCCCATGTAAATGCAAACTGGTCTTGAGATTCCTCAGCAATTGGAATGCTAAAAAATGCATTTGCTAAATCCAAAACACAATGATATGTTTCTATTTCTCTACTTAACGTATCCATGAGGGAGGCAATGTTGGGTACGGCTGCGTGTATCGGTGGAGTGACTTTATTTAGTTCTCTGTAGTCTACCGTCATTCGCCATGTACCATCTGACTTCCTGACTGGCCATATGGGGGAGTTATATGGGCTATGTGCAGGTCTAATAATCCCTACTCTCTCCAACTCCTGCACAGTCTTGGTAATTTCTTCTTGCCCACCAGGGAGTCTGTATTGTTTTGTATTTGTTATCCGGCGGGGTTGTGGCAAACAAATGGGCTCAATTTTTGCATGGCCCCTTAAAATTGCCTGCACTGCCCGGATACTAATACATCTTTCCCTTAGTCTGAACTCTCCCACAGTGGTCTGGAGAGTCAGACCCCACAAGATGTCTATCCCCAATATGTACTCTGGAACTGGGGCAATAGATACCTTGTACTCCTGAGGTGGAAGACGTCCAACCCCCAGTTTCAACCACGTTTGGGTTACGGGGATCATCTGCCCCCCAAACCCACCTATCATAGCCTTAGTGTCCAGGAATTTATTTGGGTCCCCATATATGATGGATGTTTCTGCCCCAGTATCTACCAGCGCCATCACTCGTTGTACATTCTTTCTTGACCAATGAATATTTAATTCAACATAGGGTCTCTGGTCTCCTGTAGAGACCCTAGTCCTGGGGAATTTTGACTCCCCTGTCATGCCATCAGCTCTGCAATCCCCAAGTCTTTTTCCTCTGACGGCTCGACTGTGGCTGCCCGGGCCGCCTGAGGAGGTTTACGTCTTTTCGATGGCACCATGAAATCTTCCAGATTCCATGTGTCTTGTGGAATGTGTTCTATAAATCGCATTCCTTCCCTTTTGGGAGAGGACTGGAATCTTTGATCATTGGGCAACTGTTTCCATAGTTGTAGTAATACCTGATTAGGCTGCCCATCAATCTTTTCAAATCGAACTCCTGCTCTCAGCAGGTCATTAAACATCTGTCTTCTCGATACTCTGATGGGTCCAGATTGGATTACCTTAGAGGCTGGTCTCCTAGGTCGTGGTGGTGGATGGATCTCTGAACTTTCCACCACCATTCGGACATTGCGCCTAGCGCGCAGGCGCTCTGTCTCCCCCAGATCTGCCACCAATTGGGCAGCCTGTTGTATGATGGCCTCTGAGGCCACTAGCGGGTTCAGTATGGATACCAAAGTACCATACTGATGAGATGGAGCTTGCTGCAGGATAAGGTCTCTCATTCCTGCTGAGAATTTCATCAGGTCTGGGCTCTCAAAATCTTCCTCGCAGATTGCCTCTCTCATACCCAGTTCCCGAATATAATTTTGCAGATCTTCCACAGAAGACCATAGACCTGTATTTAAAGGGATGTCACTTTTGTTTGGCCATGTTATACGGCACGCAGCTGTTAACCATTTAATTAAGGAATGATTTTCATCATTATGTTGGACGGTGGCATATAGCCTCTGTCTGAGGGCAGGGTGAATGGTAATGGATGCCAGTTTTGAAATTTCTGGCCCATTTACCGTAACACCTTCTGCCCCCATGTCCCATAAGCGGAGCAGCCATGCTGGTACACTCTCTCTTGGTTTTTGTCTAAACCGCTGTAATAAATCCATCAGTTCAGCTGCTGTATATGGGCGAGCTGTTACATGAAAAGTGCTATGGGCAGGGGGCCACTGGTCAGGGGGTAGCCCCACTGGTCTATCCTGTATTTTTTTTGTTTTTTGGGTTACAACTGGTCGGATCTCAAAGGGATCTAGCTCGAGTGGAACTTCGAGATCCGACCTTTTAGTGCCTTCATCTTCAGAAACCAGATTATGTGGGTTGTCTTCTACAGGGTCCCCGGTGACTTCTAGGGAGATATTCCGGACCTTCCGTATGGGAGTGACCGGTTTTGGTGTTTTTCCTGTCAAAATTGCAATTTGTCTTTCTAATTCTTCGATACGGTCACGCAAGAGTTGATTTTCATCAAGCAGATCCCCTTCAGATGTGTTCATCTGGTTTAAGGCTATCAGCAGCGGCCATGCCACCGTAGACGCAGCTAATTGCCGCTCCTGAGTAGTCAGTACATTTTTAGTCAGAGAGAGAAAATAGTCAGCTAGTCGGGACGGGGATTCATGGAGGTTTCCTCCATTTCGCAGGGGGCCCCATTTTTCAATAATAACAGCAACCCCGTGGTATGGGGATCCTAGAAATCCCGGGATATGACCGGGCAAAAGGTCATTTAAGGGGGTGGTCTTTCCCCATGAAAACCACCCCACGATGTTACTTAGAAGGGTCATAGTGAATGTTTTTAAAAGGTATTAGGCTGCCTGGCTCGCCAAGTGTAAAGCAAGCAAAGGCGGTGACAGAGCTTTTATTTGAGGTAGTGGCGCTATAGAAAGAGATGTTACAGATAAGGGGGAACGAACTCACCCCTCCCAGTGACCGTTTAGGCTGAGGAACGCAGCCGCCTCTCGTTCGAACGCTGGCGCGCCGGACGGAAGAGAGCCAGAGAGGGGGGAGGCAACCCGCGCAAGCTCTGAGCGGATCTGTGCTCCCGGAAGCACCTCCGGAAGCACCACCGAGAGGGAGAGAGCGAGAGGTCGGGTGGACCTGGGCTCCTCCGCTCCAGTCACTCAGATGCTCATTCACTGGTTCAGGCTGTGACCAGGCAATCCCACTACACCTGCCCTGCCCTGCCCTGCCCTGCACTGCCCTGCATTGCCTTGCCTTGCCCTGCCAATCCCTGCCCAGCCCAGCCTTGCCCTGACTTTCCTTTCCTTGCCCTGCCGAGCCCTGCCCAGCCCAGCCTTGCCCTGACTTTCCTTGCCTTGCCCTGCCCGGCTGTGCCCTGCCCTGCTTTGCCCTGCCTTCCCCTACCCTGCCCTGCCCTGCCCTGGTCTGCCCTGCCCCACCGTGCCCTGTCTTGCTTTGCTCTGCCTTCCCCTTGACCAGCCCTGCCTTGCCTTCCCCTGCCCTGCCCTATTTTCCCCTGCCCTGCCTTGTCTTCCTTGCCTTGCCCTGCTTCACCCTGCTTTGCCTTCCCCTAACCTGCCCTGACCTGCCTTTCCCTGCTCTATCTTGCTCTGACCCTCCCTGCCTTGTCTTCCTTGTCTTGCCCTGCCTTGCCCTGCCTTGTTCTGCCTTACCCTGCCCTGCGTAGCCCCGCCTTACCCTGCCTGCCCTACCTTTCTTTCCCTTGCCTTGCCCTGCCCTGCTCTGCCTTGCCCTGCTCTGCGTGCCTTCCCCTGCCCTGCTTTGCCATGCCTTACCTTGCCCTGCCCTTCCTGCACAGCCCTGCCCTTCCCTGCCTTCCCTTTCCCTGCGCTGCCCTGCCCTGTTCTGCCCTGCCTTGCCCTGCACTATCTTTGCCTTGCCCTGCCTAGCCCTGCCCTGCCTTACCTTGCCTTGCCTCACCTTGCCTTGTGTTGCCTTGCCTTGCCCTGACGTGCCCTGCACTATCTTTGCCTTGCCCTGCTTGGCCCTGCCTGACCCTGCCCCGTCCTGCACTACTCTGCCCCACCCTGTCCTGCCTTGCCCTGCCTTCCCTGCATTGCCCTGCCCTGCATTGCCCTGCCCTGCCCTGCCTTCTGTAGCCCTGCCCTGCTCCGCCCTGCTCTGCCTTCCCTTGCCCTGCCCAGCCTTCCCTTGCCCAGTTCTGCCCTGCCCTGCCTTGCCCTGCCCTGCCCTGCTTTGCCGTGCCTTGCCTTGCCCTGCCCTATTTTCCTCGCCCTGCCTTGTCTTCGTTGCCTTGACCTGCTTCACCCTGCTCTGCCTTCCCCTGCCCTTCTTACCCCTGACCTGCCCTGCCTTTCCCTAACCTGCCTTGGCGTGACCCGTACTCCCTTGCACTGCCTTACCTTGCTTTGCCCCACACTGCCCTGACGCACCCTGCCCTGCCTAACCTTGCCTTGCCCTGCCTTGTTCTGCCTTGCCTTGTTTTGCCTTGCCCTGATGCATCCTGCCCTGCCTTCCCTTGCCCTGCCCTGCCCTGCTTTGCCATGCTTTGCTTTGCCCTGCCATGCCCTCCCCTGCCTTCTTCTGCCCTTCCTTGTCTTCCTTGCCTTGCTCTACCCTGACCTGCCCTGTTTTCCCCTGCCCTGCCTTGTCTTCCTTTCCTTCCCCTGCCCTGCCATACCTTACCTTGCCCTGCCTTACCTTGCATTGCCCTACCCCGACTTGCTTTGCCATGCCCTGCCCTGACATGCTTTGCCATGCCTTGCCTTGCCCTGCCCTGCCCTGCCCTTCCTTGCCTTCCTCTGCTCAGTCCTGCCTTGTTCAGCCTTGCCTTGCCCTGCCTTGCCTTACTTTGATCAGCCTTGCCCTGCCCTGCCCTGCTATGCCTTACTTTCCCCGGCTCTACCTTGCCCTGCCCTGCCATGCCCAAATTTGCCCAGACCTACCTTGCCCTGCCATGCCCTGCCCTATCCTGCCCTGCCCTGCCTTACCTTGCCCTGCCCTGCCTTCCCTTGCAATGCCCTGCCTTGCCCTGCCCTGCATTACCCTACCCTGCTTTGCCATGCCTTTCCTTGCCCTGCCCTGCCCAGCCTTTTATTGCCTTGCATTGCCCTACCCTGCCTTGCCTTGCCCTGCCTTGCCTTTACCTTGCTCTTCCCCTTGCCCATGCCCATACCCTGCCCTGCCATTGCTTTCCTTGTCCTGCCTTACCTTGCTATGCTCTGCCTTGCTTTGCCCCGCCCTGCCCTGCCTTGTCTTGCCCTGCTATTCCTTGCCCTGCTTTGCCCTGCCCTGCCTTCTCTTGCCCTACCTTGCCTTACCAAGTCCAGCCTTGCTCTGCCTTGCCCTGCCCTGCCATGCCCTACTTTGCCCGGCTTAACCTTGACCTGCCTTGCCCTGCCCTGCCTTGTTCTGCCTTGCCTTGTTTTGCCTTTCCCTGCCCTAACCTGCCCTGCCCTGCCTTCCCTTTTCCTACCTTGCCCTGCCCTTTTCTGCCTTGCCCTGCCCTGCTTTCCCATGCCTTGCCTTTCGCTGCCCTGCCTTACATTGTTCTGCCCTGCCCTGCCCTGCCTTCCCTAGCCCTGCCCTGCCCCGCCCTGCTTTGCCATGCCTTGCCATGCCCTGCCCTGCCTTGCCCTGCCGAGCTTTGCCATGCCTTGCCTTGCCCTGCCCTGCCTTACCCTGCCTTGCCCTGCCCTGCTCTGCCTTCCCTATCCCTGCCCTGCTTTGCCGTGCCTTGCCTTGCCCTGGCTATCCTTGCCTTGCCCTGACTTCCCTTGCCCTTCCTTTGGACTGCCCTGCCCTGCCTTGCCTTGCCCTGCCCTATTTTCCCCACCCTGCCTTGTCTTCGTTGCCTTGACCTGCTTCACCCTACTCTGCCTTCCCCTGCCCTTCTTTCCCCTGACCTGCCCTGCCTTGCCTTTCCCTGACCTGCCTTGTCGTGACCCGTACTCCCTTGCACTGCCTTACCTTGCATTGCCCCACACTGCCCTGACGCACCCTGCCCTGCCTAACCTTGCCTTCCCCTGCCTTGTTCTGCCTTGCCTTGTTTTGCCTTGCCCTGATGCACCCTGCCCTGACTACCCTTGCCCTGCCCTGCCCTGCTTTGCCATGCCTTGCCTTGCCCTTGCACTGCCTTACCTTGCCCTGCCCTGTACTGCCCTGCCTTCCCTTGCCCTGCCTTCCCTTGTCCTGCCCTGCCCTTCCATGCCCTGCCCTGCTTTCACTTGTTCTGCCCTGCCTTGCCCTGCTTTGACATGCCTTGCCTTGCCCTGCTCTGCCTTACCTTGCCCTGCCATGCCCTTCCCTGCCTTGCCTTGTCTTCCCTTGCCCCTCCTTCACCTGTTCTGCCCTGTCCTGCCGTACCCTGCCCTTCCCTGCCCAGCCTTGCCCTGCTTTGCCATGCCTTGCCTTGCCCTGCTCTGCCCTGTCTTGCCTTCTCCTGACCTTCCTTGTCTTCCTTTCCTTGCCCTGCCCCGCCCTGCCCTGTGTTGCTTTGCTCTGCCTTCCCCTTGACCTGCCTTGTTCTGCCATACCTTGCCCTGCCAAGCCCCGCCAATACCCTGCCATGCCCTACCTTGCCTTCCCTTGCCCTGCCTTGCCTTCACTTGCCCTGCCCTGCCTTACCTAGCCTTGCCCTGCCTTACCTAGCCTTGCCCTGCCCTGCCCTGCTGTCTCTTGCCCTGCCCTGTCTTCCCTTGCCCTGCCCTACCCTGCACTATCTTTGCCTTGCCCTGCTTGGCCCTGCCTGGCCCTGCCCCGCCCTGTACTACCCTGCCCCACCCTGTCCTGCCTTGCCCTGCCTTCCCTGCTCCGCCCTGCCCTGCCCTGCACTGCATTGCTTTGCCTTGCCCTGTCCTGCCCAACTCAGCCTTGCCTTAATTTTCTTGCCTTGCCCTGCCCAGCCCTACCCAGCCCAGGCTTGCCCTGGCTTTCCTTGCCTTGCCCTGCCCGGAAGTGCCCTGCCCTGCTTTACCCTGCCTTCCCCTACCCTGCCGTGTATTCCTTGCTTTGCCGTTCCTTGATCTGCCCGGCCCCACCATGCCCTGCCTTACCTTGCCCTGCCCTGCCTTGCCTTCCCTTGCCCTGCCCTGTTCTGCCCTGCCTTGCCCTGCCAAGACCAGCCCAGCCCAGCCTTGACCTGACTTTCCTTGCCTTGACCTGCCCTGATCTGCCCTGCCCCACCCTGCCCTGCCTATCCTTGCCTTGCCTGGCCTTGCCCTGCACTATCTTTGCCTTCCCCTGCTTGGCCCTGCCCCGCCCTACACTACCCTGCCCCACCCTGTCCTGCCTTGCCCTGCCTTCCCTGCTCCGACCTGCCTTGCCTTGCCCTGCATTGCCTTGTCCCGCATTGCCCTGCCACGCCCCGCCTTATGCTGCCCTGCCATGCCCTTCTTTGCCCTGCCCTGCCTTGCCTTGTCTTGCCTTGCCCTGCCCTTCCTTTCCTTATTCTGCTCTGCTTTGCCTTGTTCTGCCTTGCCTTGCCCTGCCTTGCCTTACCTTGTCCAGCCTTGCTCTGCCTTGCCCTGCTCTACCCTGCCCTGCTTGACATTGCGTTGCCCTACCCCGCCCTGCCCTGCTCTCCCTTGCCCTGCCCTGACCTGCCCCAGTCTCCCTTGCCCTGCCCTGCTCTGCCCTGCCTTGCCCTGCTTTGCTATGCCTTGCCTTGCCTTGCCCTTCCTTGTTTTCCTTGCCTTGCCCTACCCTGACCTGCCCTGTTTTCCCCTGCCCTGCCTTGTCTTCCTTGCCTTCCCCTGCCCTGCCGTACCCTACCTTGCCCTGCCTTACCTTGCATTGCCCTGCCCTGCCTTGCCTGCCCCACCCTACCCTACCCTGCCCTGCCTTGCCTTGCCCTGACCTGCCCTGCCCTTCCTTGCCTTCCTCTGCTCGGCCCTGCCCTACTCTGTCCTGCCTTGCCCTGCTTTGCTATGCCTTCCCTTGCCCTGCCCTACTCTGCCCTGCCCTTCCTTGTCTTCCTTGCCTTGCCCTACCCTGACCTGCCCTGTTTTCCCCTGCCCTGCCTTGTCTTCCTTGCCTTCCCCTGCCCTGCCATACCCTACCTTGCCCTGCCTTACCTTGCATTGCCCTGCCCTGCCTTGCCTTCCCCACCCTACCCTACCCTGCCCTGCCTTGCCTTGCCCTGACCTGCCCTGCCCTTCCTTGCCTTCCTCTGCTCGGCCCTGCCTTGTTCAGCCTTGCTTTGCCCTGCCCTGCCCTGCTATGCCTTACTTTCCCTGGCTCTACCTTGCCCTGCCTTGCCCTGCCCTGCCACGCCCTAATTTGCCCAGACCTACCTTGCCTTGCCCTGCCTTCCTTTGCCCTGCCCTGCCTTCCATTGCCCTGCCCTGCCCTGCCTTGCCATGCTTTTCCTTGCCCTGCCCTGCCCAGCCATTCCTTGCCTTGCATTGTCCTACCCTGTCATGCCTTGCCCTGCCTTGCCTTTACCTTGCTCTTTCCCTTGCCCGTGACCTTACCCTGCCCTGCCATTGCTTGCCTCGCCCTGCCTTACCTTGCTATGCTCTGCCTTGCTTTGCCCCACCCTGCTCTGCCTTGCCCTGCCCTTCTTTGCCTTCCTCTGCTCTGCCCTGCCTTGTTCTGCCTTGCCCTGCCTTACCTTCCCTTATTCAGCCTTGCTCTGCCTTGCCCTGTTCTGCCCAGCCAATCCTTGCCTTGCCTGACCTTGAATTGCCCTACCCCGCCCTGCCCTGCCTTCACCTGTTCTACCCTGCCCCGTCCAGACTTGCCCTGCCCTGTCTTGCCTTGCCGTGCCTTTCCCTGCCATGCCCGACTTTGCCCTGCCCTGCCTTGCCTTACCTTGCCTTACCTTGTCCAGCCTTGCTCTGCCTTGCCCTGCTTTGCCATGCCTTGCTATTCCTTGCCTTGTGTGACCTTGAATTGCCCTACCTTGCCCTGCCCTGCCTTCACCTCTTCTGCCCTGCCCCGCTCAGCCCTGCCTTGCCTTGCCCTACCCTTATATGCCCAGACCCAACCTGCCCTTCCTTGCCCTGCATTGCCCTGCCCCACCCTGCCTTGCTTTGCCCTGCCAAGCTCCGCTTTACCGTGCCCTGCCTTGTTTTGCCCTGCCCTACTTTGCCCTGCCTTCCCTGCCCTGCCTTTCGCTGACCCGTAGTGCCTTGCACTGCCTTACCTTGCTTTGCCCTGCGTTACATTGCCCTGCCTATCCTTGCCTTGCCTTGCCCTGCCCTGCCCTGCCTTGCCCTGCATTATCTTTGCCTTGCCCTGCTTGGCCCTGCCTGGCCCTGCCCCATCCTGCACTACCCTGCCTTCCCTGCTCAGACCTGCCCTGCCCTGCACTGCCTTGCCTTGCCCTGCCCTATTTTCCCCTGCCCTGCCTTGTCTTCCTTGCCTTAACCTGCTTCACCCTGCCCTGCCTTCCCCTGCCCTTCTTTCCCCTGACCTGCCCTGCCTTGCCTTTCCCTGACCTGCCTTGTCCTGACCCGTACTGCTTTGCACTGCCTTGCCTTGCATTGCCCTGCCCTGCTGTGCCTTGACCTACCTTGCCTTGCCTTGTTCTGCCTTCCCTTGACTTGCCCTTACTTGCCCTGCCCTGCCTTGCCTTACCCTGCCCTACCTTGTCCTGCATTGCCCTGCCAAGCCCCGCCTTACGCTGCCCTTCCATGCCCTACTTTGCCCTGCCCTACCTTGCCCTGCCCTGCCCTTCCCTGCCATGCCTTGCCTTGCCCTGCCTTTACTTGCCTCGCCCTGACTTACCCTGCAATGCTCTGCCTTGCTTTTCCCCGCCTTGCCCTGCTTTGCCCTGCCCTGCCCTGCCTTGCCGTGCCTTACCCTGCCCTACCTTGTCCTGCATTGCCCTGCCAAGCCCCGTCTTACCCTGCCCTGCCATGCCCTTCTTTGCCCTGCCCTGGCTTGCCTTACCTTGTCCAGCCTTGCTCTGCCTTGCCCTGCTCTGCCCTGCCCTGCCTTCCTTTGCCATGCCCTGCTTTGTCCGGCCCTTCCCTGCCCTGCCCTGCTTTGCCATGCCTTGCCTTGCCCTGCTCTGCCTTTCCTTGCCTTGCATTGCCCTGCCCTGCCCTGCCTTTCCTTGCCTTGCATTGCCCTACCCTGCCTTGCCTTGCCCTGTCCTGCCTTTCCTTACCTTGCATTGCCCTACCCTGCCTTTACTTGCCTCGCCCTGCCTTACCTTGCTATGCTCTGCCTTGCTTTTCCCCGTCCTGCCCTGCCTTGTCTTGCCCTGTCATTCCTTGCCCTGCTTTGCAATGCCCTGCCCTGCCTTGCCGTGCCCTGCCCTGCTCTACCTTGTCCTGCATTGTCCTGCCAAGCCCCGCCTTACCCTGCCCTGCCATGCCCTTCTTTGCCCTGCCCTACCTTGCCCTGACCTGCCTTGCCTTGCCTTGTCTTGCCTTACCCTGCCCTTCCTTGCCTTCCTCTGCTCGGCCCTGCCTTGCCTTGCCTTGTCCAGCCTTGCTCTGCCTTGCCCTGCCCTGGCCTGCCCTGCCATGCTTTGCCTTGCCTGATATTGCATTGCCCTACCCCGCCCTGCCCCGTTTTGCCCTGCCCTGCCCTGCTATGCCTTATTTGCCCGGCTCTACCTTGCCCTGCCTTGCCCTGCCCTACTTTGCCCAGCCATACCTTGCCCTTCCCTTGCCCTTCCCTGCCTTGCCGTGACCCGCCCTGCCCTGCCTTTCCTTGCTTTTCCTTGCCCTGCCTTCCCTTGTCCTGCCCTGCCATGCCTTGCCTTGCCTGACATTGCATTGCCCTACCCTGCCCTGCCCTGCCATGCCCTACTTTGCCCGGCCCTACCTTCCCCTGCCATGCCCTGCCCTGCCCTGCCTTGCCCTGCCCTAATTTGCCCAGCCATACCTTGCCCTTCCCTTGCCCTTCCCTGCCTTGCCGTGACCCGCCCGGCCCTGCCTTTCCTTGCCCTGCCTTCCCTTGTCCTGCCCTGCCATGCCTTGCCTTGCCTGACATTGCATTGCCCTACCCCGCCCTGCCCTGCCATGCCCTACTTTGCCCGGCCCTACCTTCCCCTGCCATGCCATGCCCTGCCCTGCCCTGCCCTGCCTTGTTTTGCCTTGCCTTGCCCTGCCCTTCCTTTCCTTCCTCTGCTCTGCCCTGCCTTGTTCTGCCCTGACTTGCACTTCCTTGCATTGCTTTGCCCTGCCCTACCTTCCCCTGCCTTGCCTTCCCTTCCCCTGCCTTTCCTTATCTTATCCAGCTTTGCTCTGCCTTGCCCTGCCATGCCTTGCCGTGCCTGACCTTTCATTGCCCTACCCAGCCCTGCCCTGCCTTGCCCTGCCTTGCCTTACCCTGCCTTACCCTGCCCTGCCATGCCCTCCACTTCCTTACCTTCCAATGCCCTGCCCTGTTATTTTCTGCCTTCCCTTGCCCTGCCCTGCCTTCCCTGCCCTGCCCTGCCTTTCCCTGCCCTGCCTTACCTTGAATTGCCCTGCCCCGTCCTGCCCTACCCTGCCTTGCCCTAACATGCCTTGCCTTGCCCTAACATGCCTTGCCTTGCCCTAACATGCCTTGCCTTGCCTTACTCTGCCCTGCCCTGCCTTGACCTACCTTGCTTTGCTGTGTTCTACCTTCCCTTGAGTTGTCCTGTTTTGCCCGGACTTGCCCTGCCTTGCCCTGCCTTCCCTAGCTTTGCCCTGCCTTGCCATGCCCTGCTTTGCCATGCCTTGCCTTGCCCTGCCCTGCCTTTCCTTGCCTTGCATTGTCCTACCCTGTCTTGCCTTGCCCTGCCTTGCCTTTACCTTGCTCTTCCCCTTGCCCATACCCTTGCCCTGTCCTGCCTTTGCTTGCCTCGCCCTGCCTTACCTTGCTATGCTCTACCTTGCTTTGCCCCGCCCTGCCCTGTCTAGTCTTGCCCTGTCATTCCTTGCCCTGCTTTGCCCTGCCCTGCCTTCCCTTGCCCTACCTTGCCTTACCTTGTCCAGCCTTGCTCTGCCTTGCCCTGCCTTGTTTTGCCCTACTTTGCCCGGCTCTACCTTGCCCTGCCTTGCCCTGCTTGGCCCTGCCTGGCCCTGCCCTGCCCTGCACTACCCCGCCCCACCCTGTCCTGCCTTGCCCTGCCTTCTCTGCTCAGACCTGCCCTGCCCTGCACTGCGCTGCATTGCCCTGCCTTGCCTTGCCCTGCCCTATTTTCCCCTGCCCTGTTTTTTCTTCCTTGCCTTGACCTGCTTCACCCTGCCCTGCCTTCCCCTGCCCTTCTTTCCCCTGTCCTGCCCTGCCTTGCCTTTCCCTAACATGCATTGTCCTGACCCGTACTGCCTTGCACTGCCTTGCCTTGCATTGCCCTGCCCTGCCGTGCCTTGACCTACCTTACCTTGCCTTGTTCTGCCTTCCCTTGACTTGTCCTGCCTTGCCCCGACTTGCCGTGCCCTGCCTTGCCGTACCCTGCCCTACCTTGTCCTGCATTGCCCTGCCAAGCCCCGCCTTACCTTACCCTGCCCTTCCTTGCCCTGCCCTGCCCTGCCATGCCTTGCCTGACCTTGCATTGCTCTACCCCACCCTGCCTTGCTATGCCCTGCCTTGCCCTGCCTTACCCTGCCCTTCCTTGCCCTGCCTTACCCTGCCCTTCCTTTGCCCTGCCCTACCCTGCCCTGCCATGCCCAACTTTGCACTACCCTTCCTTGCCCTGCCCTTCTTTGTCCTGCATTACCCCGCCAAGCCACGCCTTACACTGCCCTGCCATGCCCTTCTTTGCCCTGCTCTACCTTGCCCTGCCTTGCCTTGCCCTGCCATGCCTTTCATTGCCCTGCCTTGCCTTTTCCTGCCCTGCCCTTACTTTCCTTCCTCTGTTCTGCCCTGCCTTGTTCTGCCCTGCTTTGCCCTGCCTTCCCTTGCCCTGCTTTGCCTTACCTTGTCCAGCCTTGCTCTGCCTTGACTTGCCTGACCTTGCATTGCCCTACCCTGCCCTGTATACCTTGCCCTGCCCAGCCTTGCCCTGCCTTCCTCTGCCCTGCCTTGCTTTACTTTGTCCAGACTTGCTCTGCCTGCCCTTCCCAGCTCTGCATTGCCCTGCCCTTCCCTGTCTTGCCTTACCCTGCCCTGCCATGCCCTACTTTGCCCTGCCCTGCCCTGCCTTGCCTTACCTTGCCCTGCCCTTCTTTGCATTCCTCTGCTCGGCGCTGCCTTGTTCTGCCTTGACTTGCCCTGCCCTGCCTTCCCTCGACTTGCCCTGCCTTGCCCTGCTTTGCCATGACTTCCCCTGCTTTCCAATGCCTCGCCTTGCCCTGCCATGCCCTACTTTGCCCTGCTCTACCTTGCCCTGCCCTGCCTTGCCCTGCCCTTGCATGCCCTACTTTGCCTGGTTCTACCTTGCCCTGCCTTGCCCTACCCTGCCCTGCCTTCCTCTGCCCTGCCCTGCCATGTTCTGCCTTGCCTTTTTTTGCCTTGCCTTGCCCTGCCCTGCCTTCCCTTGCCCTGCACTGCCCTGCCCTACCCTGCCCTCCCTTGCCCTGTTCTGCCCTCCCTTGCCTGACCTTGCATTGCCCTACTCTCCCCTGCATGTCTTGCCCTGCCCAGACTTGCCCTGCCTACCTCTTCCCTGCCTTGCTTTACTTTGTCCAGACTTGCTCTGCCTGCCCTTCCCAGCTCTGCATTGCCCTGCCCTTCCCTGTCTTGCCTTGCCCTGCCCTGACCTGCCTTGACCTGCCTTGACCTTCCTTGCTCTCCCTTGTTCTGCCTTCCCTTGACTTGCCCTGCCTTGCCCCGACTTGCCCTGCCCTGCCTTTCCTTGCCTTGCATTGTCCTACCCTGTCTTGCCTTGCCCTGCCTTGCCTTTACCTTGCTCTTCCCCTTGCCCATACCCTTGCCCTGTCCTGCCTTTGCTTGCCTCGCCCTGCCTTACCTTGCTATGCTCTACCTTGCTTTGCCCCGCCCTGCCCTGTCTAGTCTTGCCCTGTCATTCCTTGCCCTGCTTTGCCCTGCCCTGCCTTCCCTTGCCCTACCTTGCCTTACCTTGTCCAGCCTTGCTCTGCCTTGCCCTGCCTTGTTTTGCCCTACTTTGCCCGGCTCTACCTTGCCCTGCCTTGCCCTGCTTGGCCCTGCCTGGCCCTGCCCTGCCCTGCACTACCCCGCCCCACCCTGTCCTGCCTTGCCCTGCCTTCTCTGCTCAGACCTGCCCTGCCCTGCACTGCGCTGCATTGCCCTGCCTTGCCTTGCCCTGCCCTATTTTCCCCTGCCCTGTTTTTTCTTCCTTGCCTTGACCTGCTTCACCCTGCCCTGCCTTCCCCTGCCCTTCTTTCCCCTGTCCTGCCCTGCCTTGCCTTTCCCTAACATGCATTGTCCTGACCCGTACTGCCTTGCACTGCCTTGCCTTGCATTGCCCTGCCCTGCCGTGCCTTGACCTACCTTACCTTGCCTTGTTCTGCCTTCCCTTGACTTGTCCTGCCTTGCCCCGACTTGCCGTGCCCTGCCTTGCCGTACCCTGCCCTACCTTGTCCTGCATTGCCCTGCCAAGCCCCGCCTTACCTTACCCTGCCCTTCCTTGCCCTGCCCTGCCCTGCCATGCCTTGCCTGACCTTGCATTGCTCTACCCCACCCTGCCTTGCTATGCCCTGCCTTGCCCTGCCTTACCCTGCCCTTCCTTGCCCTGCCTTACCCTGCCCTTCCTTTGCCCTGCCCTACCCTGCCCTGCCATGCCCAACTTTGCACTACCCTTCCTTGCCCTGCCCTTCTTTGTCCTGCATTACCCCGCCAAGCCACGCCTTACACTGCCCTGCCATGCCCTTCTTTGCCCTGCTCTACCTTGCCCTGCCTTGCCTTGCCCTGCCATGCCTTTCATTGCCCTGCCTTGCCTTTTCCTGCCCTGCCCTTACTTTCCTTCCTCTGTTCTGCCCTGCCTTGTTCTGCCCTGCTTTGCCCTGCCTTCCCTTGCCCTGCTTTGCCTTACCTTGTCCAGCCTTGCTCTGCCTTGACTTGCCTGACCTTGCATTGCCCTACCCTGCCCTGTATACCTTGCCCTGCCCAGCCTTGCCCTGCCTTCCTCTGCCCTGCCTTGCTTTACTTTGTCCAGACTTGCTCTGCCTGCCCTTCCCAGCTCTGCATTGCCCTGCCCTTCCCTGTCTTGCCTTACCCTGCCCTGCCATGCCCTACTTTGCCCTGCCCTGCCCTGCCTTGCCTTACCTTGCCCTGCCCTTCTTTGCATTCCTCTGCTCGGCGCTGCCTTGTTCTGCCTTGACTTGCCCTGCCCTGCCTTCCCTCGACTTGCCCTGCCTTGCCCTGCTTTGCCATGACTTCCCCTGCTTTCCAATGCCTCGCCTTGCCCTGCCATGCCCTACTTTGCCCTGCTCTACCTTGCCCTGCCCTGCCTTGCCCTGCCCTTGCATGCCCTACTTTGCCTGGTTCTACCTTGCCCTGCCTTGCCCTACCCTGCCCTGCCTTCCTCTGCCCTGCCCTGCCATGTTCTGCCTTGCCTTTTTTTGCCTTGCCTTGCCCTGCCCTGCCTTCCCTTGCCCTGCACTGCCCTGCCCTACCCTGCCCTCCCTTGCCCTGTTCTGCCCTCCCTTGCCTGACCTTGCATTGCCCTACTCTCCCCTGCATGTCTTGCCCTGCCCAGACTTGCCCTGCCTACCTCTTCCCTGCCTTGCTTTACTTTGTCCAGACTTGCTCTGCCTGCCCTTCCCAGCTCTGCATTGCCCTGCCCTTCCCTGTCTTGCCTTGCCCTGCCCTGACCTGCCTTGACCTGCCTTGACCTTCCTTGCTCTCCCTTGTTCTGCCTTCCCTTGACTTGCCCTGCCTTGCCCCGACTTGCCCTGCCCTGCCTTGCCTTGCCCTGCCCTACCTTGTCCTGCATTGCCTTGCCAAGCCCCGCCTTCCCCTGCCCTGCCATGCCCTACTTTGCCCTGCCCTGCCCTGCCCTGCCTTGCCTTGTCTTGCCTTGCCCTGCCCTTCCTTGCATTCCTCTGCTCGGCCCTGCCTTGTTCTGCCTTGACCTGCCCTGCCTTCCCTTGACTTGCCCTGCCTTGCCCTCCCTTGCCCTGCTTTACCATGCCTTCCCTTGCTTTCCAATGCCTTGCCTTGCCCTGCCATGCCCTACTTTGCCCTGCTCTACCTTGCCCTGCCCTGCCCTGCCTTGCCACGCTTGACCTTGCATTGCCCTACCCCGCCCTGCCCTGCCTTGCCCTGCCATTGCATGCCCTACTTTGCCTGGTTCTACCTTGCCCTGCCTTGCCCTACCCTGCCCTGCCTTCCTCTGCCCTGCCCTGCCATGTTCTGCCTTGCCTTTTTTTGCCTTGCCTTGCCCAGCCCTGCCTTCCCTTGCCCTGCACTGCCCTGCCCTACCCTGCCCTCCCTTGCCCTGTCCTGCCCTGCCCTGCTTTCCCTTGTCCTGCCCTGCCCTTCACTGCCCTGACCTGCCCTGTACTGCCTTCTTCTGCCCTTCCATGTCTTACTTGCCTTGCCATACCCTGACCTGCCCTGTTTTCCCCTACCCTGCCTTGTCTTCCTTGCCTTCCCCTGCCCTGCCGTACCCTACCTTGCCCTGCCTTGCCTGCCCCACCCTACCCTACTCTGCCCTTCTTTGCCTTGCCCTGACCTCTCCTGCCTTGCCTTGTCTTGCCTTGCCCTGCCCTTCCTTGCCTTCCTCTGCTCGGTCCTGCCTTGCCTTACCTTGTCCAGCCTTGCCCTGCCCTACCCTGCCCTGCCTTGATTTGCCTTACTTTCCCCAGGTCTACCTTTCCCTGCCTTGCCCTTCCCTGCCATGCCCTAATTTGCCCAGACCTACCTTGCCCTGCCATGCCCTGTCCTGCCCTGCCCTGCCTTGCCCCGCCTTCCCTTGCCCTGCTTTGCCATGCCTTTTATTGCCCTGCCCTGCCCAGCCTTTCCTTGCCTTGCATTGCACTACCCTGCCTTGCCTTGCCCTGCCTTGCATTTACCTTGCTCTTCCCCTTGCCCATGCCCTTACCCTGCCCTGCCATTGCTTGCCTCACCCTGCCTTACCTTGCTATGCTCTGCCTTGCTTTGCCCTGCCCTGCCCTGCCTTCTCTTGCCCTGTCATTCTTTGCCCTGCTTTGCCCTTCCCTTCCTTGCCATGCCCTGCCCCGCCCTGCACTGCCATGTCTTGCTTTGCCCTGTCTTCTCCTGCCCTGCCTTGCACTTCCTTGAAGTGCTTTCTTCAGGGTTATTTGCCCTACAATTGGCGAGCCAGGCAGGCTTAAAAAGATATACATATATACATATACAATAACTAACCATGTCTTTCATTTGGAACCTTTTCAAATGGGGCAAGGGGGACAACTTTATTCCCTTTGGATCAAATAATTCCTGGTCAAATTCCAGGATTTATAGGGTCACCCTATTATGGTCTTACCACTGTTCTTGAAAAATGGGGACCCCTGCAGGTTACAAAGAATGTTTCTCCTTCCCCAGCCCGGCTGACGGATTATTTTCAAGGCCTAGATAAAGATATACTAGTTACTAAAGAACGTCAGCTAGCTGCTTCTGCAGTGGCCTGGCCTCTAATAATGGCTTTACATAAATTAGATGTAACAAATACAAACATAGAATCTGAAAATCAGTTGTTAAGAGATCGAATTGAGAAATTGGAACAACAGTTGGGCACATTAGTAGCAAAAAAGCCTGGACTAGATGTGCCAACAAGACAAATACGTACCATATCCGTGGAGGACACCCAGGTCCCTGCAGTAGCGGACCTAGATGTTTCAGCAGTCAAGATCTCTAAATCAGATCTCGAAGCTCCATCTATGGAGGATCCGTTTGAGATCCGACCAATCATAACTCAAAAAACAAAAAAAGTGCAAGATAGCCCAGCGGGAGTGCCTCCTGAGCAATGGCCCCCTGCTGAAACATGCTTGCATGTGACAGCTCGCCCATATACGGCAAGTGAGTTGATGGACCTAGTACAACGGTTCCATCAAAAACCAAGGGAAAGCATGCCATCATGGCTCCTGAGGTTATGGGATGCAGGAGCTGAAAGCGTATTAGTTAGTGGGACAGAAATGTCTAAACTAGCATCTATAACCATACACCCAGCCCTGAGGCAAAGATTATATGCTGCCATCCATTATACTAATGAGAATCATTCTATTATAGGTTGGTTGATGGCAGCATGCCGCCTAACATGGCCTAACAAATCTGACATTCCACTTAATACCGGTTTATGGTCCTCTATGGAGGACCTCCAAGCATACATCCGAGAGCTGGGTATGAGAGAGGCTATGTATTCAGAAAACTTTGAAAGCCCTGATACAGAAAAATTTACGGCAGGTATGCGAGACCTAATACTACAGCAAGCCCCCTCTCACCTTTATGGGACTTTGGTCTCCATACTAAACCCCTTAGTGGCTTCGGAGGCTATCGTCCAACAGGCAGCCCAGTTGGTGGCAGACCTTGGGGAAACGGAGCGCATAAGAACTAGGCGCAATATCCGTATGATAGAAGAAGCTGACGCATTCCCGATTAAAACTAGGAAGCCAGTCCCACGGATAACCCATCGGGCCCCATATGGGCCTTGACTTTCCTTGCCTTGCCTTGCACTTCCAAGCCCAGCCCAGCCCAGCCTTGCCCTGACTTTCGTTGCCTTGCCCTGCCCGGCTGTGCCCTGCCCTGCTTTGCCCTGCCTTCCCCTACCCTGCCGTGTATTCCTTGCCTTGCCCTGCCCTGATCTGCCCTGCCCCGCCCTGCCCTACCCTGCCTTGCTTTGCTCTGCCTTCCTCTTGATCTGCCCTGCCTTGCCTTCCCCTGCCCTGCCCTAGTTTCCCCTGCCCTGCCTTGTCTTCCTTACCTTGCCTGCCCCACCCTGACCTGCCTTGCTCTGACCCGCCCTGCCTTGTCTTCCTTGCCTTGCCCTGCCTTACCCTGCCCTGCCTATCCTTGCCATGCCCTGCCTTGTTCTGCCTTACCTTGCCCTGCCAAGCCCCGCCTTACCCTGCCTTTCCCTGCCTTGCCTTCCCTTGCCCTGCCAAGCCCTGCCCTGCCATGCCCTGCTTTGCATTCCTTGCCCTGCCCTGCTTTGCCATGCCTTTCCTTGCCCTGCCCTGCTTTGTCATGCCCTGCCCTGCCTATTATTGTTGTGCCCTGCCCTGTTCTGCCCTGCCTGGCCTTGCCTTATCCTGCACTATTTTTGCCTTGCCTTGCTTGGCTCTGCCTGGCCCTGTCCCGCTCTGTACTACCCTGCCCCACTCTGTCCTGCCTTGCCCTGCCTTCCCTGCTCCGCCCTGCCCTGCACTGCACTTCCTTGCCTTGCCTTGCCCTGACAAGCCCAGCCCATCCCAGCCTTGCCCTGACTTTCCTTTCCTTGCCCTGCCCGGCTGTGCCCTGCCCTGCTTTGCCCTGCCTTCCCCTACCCTGCCTTGTGTTCCCTGCCTTGCCTTGCCCTGATCTGCACTGCCCCGCCCTGCCCTGCCTTGCTTTGCTCTGCCTTCCCCTTGACCTGCCCTGCCTTGCCTTCCCCTGCCCTGCCCTATTTTCCCCTGCCCTGCCTTGTCTTCCTTGCCTTGCCCTGCTTCACCCTGCTTTGCCTTCCCCTAACCTGCCCTGACCTGTCTTTCTCTGCCCTACCTTGCTCTGACCCGCCTTCCCTGCCTTTCTTTGCCTTTCCTTGCTCTGCCGTATCGTGACTTCCCCTGCCCTGCCTAGTCTTCCATACCTTGCCTGCCCCAACCTGACCTGCCTTGCTTTGATACGCCCTGCCTTGTCTTCCTTGCCTTGCCCTGCCTTGCGCTGCCTATCCTTGCCTTGCCCTGCCCTGCCCTGCCCTGCCTTACCCTGCCCTGCCCTGCCCTGCCTTGCCCTGCCCTACCTTCCCTTGCCCTGCCCTGCCCTGTTCTGCCCTGCTTTGCCATGCCGTACCTTGCCCTGCACTATCTTTGCCTTGCCCTGCTTGGCCCTGCCTTGCCCTGCCCTGCCCTGTACTACCCTTCCCCACCCTGTCCTGCCTCACCCTGTCCTGCCTTCCCTGCACTGCACTGCATTGCCTTGCCTTGCCCTGCCCAGCTGTGCCCTGCCCTGCTTTGCCCTGCCTTCCCCTACCCTGCCGTGTATTCCTTGCCTTGCCCTGCCCTGGTCTGCCCTGGCCCGCCCTTTATTTGCTCTGCCTTCCCCTTGTCCTGCCCTGCCTTGCCTTCCCCTGCCCTGCCTTGTCTTCCTTGCCTTGCCCTGCTTCACCCTGCTTTGCCTTCCCCTAACCTGCCCTGACTTGGTTTTCCCTGCCCTACCTTGCTCTGACCCGCCTTCCCTGCCTTTCCTTGCCTTACCTTGCCTTACCCTGCCCTGCCCTATCCTGACTTCCTCTGCCCTGCCTTGTCTTCCTTACCTTGCCTGCCCCACCCTGACCTGCCTTGCTCTGACCCGCCCTGCCTTGTCTTGTCTTGCCTTGCCCTGTCTAACCCTGCTCTGCCTATCCTTGCCCTGCCCTGCCTTGATCTGCCTTACCTTGCCCTATCAAGCCACGCCTTACCCTGCCCTGCCCTGCCTTCCCTTGCCCTGCCAAGCCCCTCCTTACCCTGCGTTGCCCTGCCTTGCCATCCCTTGTTCTGCCCTGTATAGCTTGGCTTGCCCTGACCTGCTTTGCCATGCCTTACGTTGCCTTGCCCTGCTTTGTCTTACCTTGCCTTGCCCTGTCTTGCCCTGCCTTCCCTTGCCCTGCCCTGCCCTGCTTTGCCCTGCCTTGCCCTATACTACCCTGCCCCACCCTGTCCTGCCTTGCCCTGCCTTCCCTACTCCGCCCTGCCCTGCACTGCATTGCATTGCCTTGCCTTGCCCTGCCAAGCCCTGCCCAGCCCAGCCTTGCCCTGACTTTCCTTGCCTTGCCCTGCCAAGCCCTGCCCAGCCCAGCCTTGCCCTGACTTTCCCTGCCTTGCCCTGACAAGCCCTGCCCAGCCCAGCCTTGCCCGACTTTCCTTGCCTTGCCCTGCCAAGCCCTGCCCAGCCCAGCCTTGCCCTGACTTTCCTTGCCTTGCCCTGCCCGGCTGTGCCCTGCCCTGCTTTGCCCTGCCTTCCCTTACCCTGCCGTGTATTCCTTGCTTTGCCCTGCCCTGATCTGCCCTGCCCCGCCCTGCCCTGCCTTGTTTTGCTCTGCCTTCCCCTTGCCCTGCCCTGCCTTCCCTTGCCCTGCCCTGCCTTGCCCTGTCCTGCCCTTCCATGCCCTGCCCTGCCCTGTCCTGCCCTTCCATGCCCTGCCCTGCCCTGCTTTCACTTCTTCTGCCCTGCCTTGCCCTGCTTTGACATTCCTTGCCTTGCCCTGCTCTGCCTTACCTTGCCCTGCCAAGCCCCGCCATACCCTCCCTTGCCCTACCTTGCCTTCCCTTGCTCTGCCTTGCCTTCCCTTGCCCTGCCCTGCCTTACCTAGCCTTGCCCTGCCCTGCTGTCTCTTGCCCTGTCCTGCTTTGCATGCCTTGCTCTGCCCTGACTTCCCCTGCCCAACCTTCCCTACCT
This sequence comes from Callipepla californica brunnescens, assembly GCA_023055505.1. NCBI lineage: Eukaryota > Metazoa > Chordata > Aves > Galliformes > Odontophoridae > Callipepla > Callipepla californica. The sequence continues at coordinate 68,438,873 of JALIRH010000003.1, forward strand.
TGCCCTGCCTTGCCCTGCCCTGTCTTCCCTTGCTCTGCCCGGTCCTGCCTTGCCCTGCACTATCTTTGCCTTGCCCTGCTTGGCCCTGTCTGGCCCTGCCTTGCCCTGCACTATCTTTACCTTGCCCTGCTTGGCCCTGCCTGGCCCTGCCCCGCCCTGTACTACCCTGCCCCACCCTGTCCTGCCTTGCCCTGCCTTCCCTGCTCCGACTTGCCTTGCCCTGCCCTACCTTGTCCTTCATTGTCCTGCCACGCCCCGCCTTACGCTGCCCTGCGATGCCCTTCTTTGCCTTGCCATGCCTTGCCTTACCTAGTCCAGCCTTGCTCTGCCTTGCCCTGCCCTACCCTGCCCTGCCCTGCCTTTCCTTGCCTTGCCCTGCTTTGCCATGCCTTACCTTCCCCTGCCCTACCTTACCTTGCCCTACCCTGCCCTGCCCTGTCCTGCCTTCCCTTGCCCTGCCCTGCCCTGCCCAGCCCAGCCTTGCCCTGACATTCCTTGCCTTGCCCTGCCCTGCCCTGCCCAGCCCAGCCTTGCCCTGACATTCCTTGCCTTGCCCTGCCCAGCCCTTCCCAGCCCAGCCTTGCCCTGACTTTCCTTGCCTTGCCCTGCCCAGCTGTGCCCTGCCCTGCTTTGTCCAGCCTTTCCCTACCCTGCCGTGTATTCCTTGCCTTGCCCTTCCCTGATCTGCCCTGCCCTGCCTTGCCCTGCACTATCTTTACCTTGCCCTGCTTGGCCCTGCCCTGCCCTGCACTGCCCTGCATTGCCCTGCTCTGCTTTACCTTGCCCTGCCCTATTTTCTTCTGCCCTGCCTTGTCTTCCTTGCCTTGACCTGCTTAACCCTGCCCTGCCTTCCCCTGCCCAACCTTCCCTACCTTGCCCTGCCTTGCCCTGCCTTGCCTTCCCTTGCCCTGCCCTGCCCTGTTCTGCCCTGCCTTGCCCTGCCCTGCCCAGCCCAGCCTTGCCTTAATTTTCTTGCCTTGCCTTGCCCTACCCTTCCTTGCCCTGCACTATCTTTACCTTGCCCTGCTTGGCTCTGCCTGGTCCTGCCCCGCCCTGTACTACCCTGCCCCACCCTGTCCTGCCTTGCCCTGCCTTCCCTGCTCCGACCTGCCCTGCCCTGCACTGCCCTGCATTGCCTTGCCTTGCCTTGCCCTATTTTCCCTGCCCTGCCTTGTTTTCCTTGCCTTGACCTGCTTCACCCTGCCCTGCCTTCCCCTGCCCTTCTTTCCCCTGACCTGCCCTGCCTTGCCTTTCCCTGACCTGCCTTGTCCTGACCCGTGCTGCCTTGCACTGCCTTGCCTTGCATTGCCCTGCCCTGCCGTGCCTTGACCTACTTTGTCTTGCCTTGTTCTGCCTTCCCTTGACTTGTCCTGCCTTGCCCCGACTTGCCCTCCCTTGCCCTGCCCTACCCTGCCCTGCCCTTCTTTGTGCTGCATTGCCCCGCCAAGCCACGCCTTACACTGCCCTGCCATGTCCTACATTGCCCTGCTCTACCTTGTCCTGCCTTGCCCTGCCCTGCCCTGCCCTTACTTTCCTTCCTCTGTACTGCCCTGCCTTGATTCTGCCCTGCCATGCCCTGCCTTGCCCTACCCTGCCTTCCCCCGCCCTGTCTATCCTTGCCTTCCATTACCGTGCCCCGCCCCGCCCTGCCTTGCCCTGCTTTTCCCTGCCCTGTCTATCCTTGCCTTGCCCTGCCTTGCCTTGCCTTGCCCTGGCTTCCCTTTCTCTGCCCTGTCATACCCTGCCCTGCCTCGCCCTGCCTTGCCCTATTTTCCCCTGCCCTGCCTTGTTTTCCTTGCCTTGACCTGCTTCACCCTGCTCTGCCTTCCCCTGCCCTTATTTCCCCTGACCTGCCCTGCCTTGCCTTTCCCTGACCTGCCTTGTCCTGACCCGTACTGCCTTGCACTGCCTTACCTTGCATTGCCCCACCCTGCCCTGACCCACCCTGCCCTGCCTATCCTTGGCTTGCCCTGCCTTGTTCTGCCTTGCCTTGCCCTGCCAAGCCCCGCCTTACCCTGCCCTGCCATGCCCTACTTTGCCCTGAACTACCTTGCCCTGCCTTGCCCTGCCCTGCCTTGTCTTGCCTTGCCCTGCCCTTCTTTGCCTTCCTCTGCTCTGCCCTGCCTTGCCTTCCCTTATTCAGCCTTGCTCTGCCTTGCCCTTTTCTGCCCAGCCAATCTTTGCCTTGCCTGACCTTGAATTGCCCTACCCCGCCCTGCCCTGCCTTCACCTGTTCTGCCCTGCCCCGTCCAGACTTGCCCTGCCCTGTCTTGCCTTGCCGTGCCTTTCCCTGCCATGCCCGACTTTGCCCTGCCCTGCCTTGCCTTACCTTGTCCAGCCTTGCTCTGCCTTGCCCTGCTTTGCCATGCCTTGCCATTCCTTGCCTTGTGTGACCTTGAATTGCCCTACCTTGCCCTGCCCTGCCTTCACCTCTTCTGCCCTGCCCCGCTCAGCCCTGTCTTGCCTTGCCCTACCCTTATATGCCCAGACCCAACCTGCCCTTCCTTGCCCTGCATTGCCCTGCCCCACCCTGCCTTGCTTTGCCCTGCCAAGCTCCGCTTTACCGTGCCCTGCCTTGTTTTGCCCTGCAATACTTTGCCCTGCCTTCCCTGCCGTGCCTTTCGCTGACCCGTAGTGCCTTGCACTGCCTTACCTTGCTTTGCCCTGCCTATCCTTGCCTTGCCTTGCCCTGCCCTGCCATGCCTTGCCCTGCACTATATTTGCCTTGCCCTGCTTGGCCCTGCCTGGCCCTGCCCTGCCCTGCACTACCCTGCCCCACCCTGTCTTGCCTTGCCCTGCACTGCCTTGCCTTGCTCTGCCCTATTTTCCCCTGCCCTGCTTTGTCTTCCTTGCCTTAACCTGCTTCACCCTGCCCTGCCTTCCCCTGCCCTTCTTTCCCCTGACCTGACCTGCCTTGCCTTTCCCTGACCTGCCTTGCACTGCCTTGCCTTGCATTGCCCTGCCAAGCCCCGCCTTATGCTGCCCTGCCATGCCCTACTTTGCCCTGCCGTTCCCTGCCATGCCTTGCATTGCCCTGCCCTGCCTTACCTTGCAATGCTCTGCCTTGCTTTTCCCCGCCCTGCCCTGCCTTGTCTTGCCCTGTCATTCCTTGCCCTGCTTTGCCCTGCCCTGCCCTGCCGTGCCCTGCCCTGCACTACCTTGTCCTGCATTGCCCTGCCAAGCCCCGCCTTACCCTGCCCTGCATTGCCCTTCTTTGTCCTGCCCTGCCTTGCCTTACCTTGTCCAGCCTTGCTCTGCCTTGCCCAGCTCTGCCCTGCCCTGACTTCCTTTGCCATGCCCTGCTTTGCCCGGCCCTTCCCTGCCTTGCACTGCTTTGCCATGCCTTAACTTGCCTTGCCCTGCCCTGCCTTTCCTTGCCTTGCATTGCCCTACCCTGCCTTTACTTGCCTCGCCCTGCCTTACCTTGCTATGCTCTGCCTTGCTTTTCCCCGCCCTGCCCTGCCTTGTCTTGCCCTGTCATTCCATGCCCTTCTTTGCCCTGCCCTGCCCTGCCTTGCCGTGCCCTGCCCTGCTCTACCTTGTCCTGCATTGCCCTGCCAAGCCCTGCCTTACCCTGCCATGCCATGCCCTTCTTTGCCCTGCCCTACCTTGCCCTGACCTGCCCTGCCTTGCCTTGTCTTGCCTTACCCTGCCCTTCCTTGCCCTCCTCTGCTCGGCCCTGACTTACCCTGCCTTGCCTTGCCTTGTCCAGCCTTGCTCTGCCTTGCCCTGCCCTGGCCTGCCCTGCCCTGCCATGCCTTTCCTTGTCTGATATTGCATTGCCCTACCCCGCCCTGCCCCGCTTTGCCCTGCCCTGCCCTGCTATGCCTTATTTGCCCGGCTCTACCTTGCCCTGCCCTACTTTGCCCAGCCATACCTTGCCCTTCCCTTGCCCTTCCCTGCCTTGCCGTAACCCGCCCTGCCCTGCCTTTCCTTGCTTTTCCTTGCCCTGCCTTCCCTTGTCCTGCCCTGCCATGCCTTGCCTTGCCTGACATTGCATTTCCCTACCCTGCCCTGCCCCGCCCTGCCTTGCCATGCCCTACTTTGCCCGGCCCTACCTTCCCGTGCCATGCCCTGCCCTGCCCTGCCTTGCCTTGCCTTGCCCTGCCCTACTTTGTCCAGCCATACTTTGCCCTTCCCTGCCTCGCCGTGACCTGCCCTGCTTTGCCCTGCCTTTCCTTGCTTTTCCTTGCCCTGCCTTCCCTTGTCCTGCCCTGCCATGCCTTGCCTTGCCCTACTTTGCCCGGCCCTACCTTCCCCTGCCATGCCCTACTCTGCACTGCCCTGCATTGCCTTGCCTTGCCTTGCCCTATTTTCCCCTGCCCTGCCTTGTCTTCCTTGCCTTGACCTGCTTCACCCTGCCCTGCTTTCCCCTGCCCTTCTTTCCCCTGTCCTGCCCTGTCTTGCCTTTCCCTAACATGCATTGTCCTGACCCGTACTGCCTTGCACTGCCTTGCATTGCATTGCTTTGCCCTGCCGTGCCTTGACCTATCTTGCCTTGCCTTGTTCTGCATTCCCTTGACTTGTCCTGCCTTGCCTCGACTTGCCCTGCCCTGCCTTGCCTTACCCTGCCCTACCTTGTCCTGCATTGCCCTGCGAAGCCCCACCTTACTTTGCCCTGCCCTACCTTGCCCTGCCCTGCCCTGCCTTGCCCTGCCTTACCCTGCCTTTCCTTGCCTTTCCTACCACGCCCAACTTTGCACTACCCTTCCTTGCCCTGCTCTTCTTTGTTTTGCATTGCCCTTCCAAGCCACGCCTTACACTGCCCTGCCATGCCCTACTTTGCCCTGCTCTACCTTGCCCTGCCTTGCCGTGTCCTGCCCTGCCTTGCCTTGCCTTGCCCTGCCATGCCTTTCATTGCCCTGCCTTGCCTTTTCCTGCCCTGCCCTTACTTTCCTTCCTCTGTTCTGCCCTGCCTTGTTCTGCCCTGCTTTGCCTTACCTTGTCCAGCCTTGCTCTGCCTTGCCTTGCCCTGCCCTCCCTTGCCCTGTTCTGCCCTCCCTTGCCTGACCTTGCATTGCCCTACTCTCCCCTGCATGTCTTGCCCTGCCCAGACTTGCCCTGCCTACCTCTTCCCTGCCTTGCTTTACTTTGTCCAGACTTGCTCTGCCTGCCCTTCCCAGCTCTGCATTGCCCTGCCCTTCCCTGTCTTGCCTTGCCCTGCCCTGACCTGCCTTGACCTGCCTTGACCTTCCTTGCTCTCCCTTGTTCTGCCTTCCCTTGACTTGCCCTGCCTTGCCCCGACTTGCCCTGCCCTGCTATGTCTTGCCCTGCCCTACCTTGTCCTGCATTGCCTTGCCAAGCCCCGCCTTCCCCTGCCCTGCCATGCCCTACTTTGCCCTGCCCTGCTTTGCCTTGCCTTGTCTTGCCTTGCCCTGCCCTTCCTTGCATTCCACTGCTTGACCCTGCCTTGCCCTGCCTTCCCTTGACTTGCCCTGCCTTCCCTTGACTTGCCCTAATGAGAATCATTCTATTATAGATTGGTTGATGGCAGCATGCCGCCTAACATGGCCTAACAAATCTGACATTCCACTTAATACCGGTTTATGGTCCAAGCATACATCCGAGAACTGGGTATGAGAGAGGCTATGTATTCAGAAAACTTTGAAAGCCCTGATACAGAAAAATTTACAGCAGGTATGCGAGACCTAATACTACAGCAAGCCCCCTCTCACCTTTATGGGACTTTGGTTTCCATACTAAACCCCTTAGTGGCTTCGGAGGCTATCGTCCAACAGGCAGCCCAGTTGGTGGCAGACCTTGGGGAAACGGAGCGCATAAGAACTAGGCGCAATATCTGTATAAGAGAAGAAGCTGAGGCATTCCCGATTAAAACTAGGAAGCCTGTCCCACAGATACCCCGATCGGGCCCCATACGGGTATCCCGGAAGACTATGTTTAATGATCTTATACGGGCCGGGGTTGCCTTTGCTAAAATCGATGGGCAACCCAACCATGTGTTGTTACAGCTTTGGAAACAACAGATCCAGCGGGATCTGGATAGGCTAGACAGTTGGGCTGAGGTCAATGGGATGAGGTTCAATAAGGCCAAGTGCCGGGTCCTGCACTTTGGCCACAATAACCCCATGCAATGCTATAGGCTTGGGGCAGAATGGCTTGAGGAGTGTATAGAGGAAAAGGACCTAGGCGTGTTGGTTGATGCTCGGCTCAATATGAGCCGGCAGTGTGCCCAGGTGGCCAAGAAGGCCAATGGCATCCTGGCCTGTATTAGGAATAGTGTGGCCAGCAGGATCAGGGAGGTGATCATCCCCCTGTACTCAGCTCTGTACTACGAGTACTGCGTTCAGTTTTGGGCCCCTCACTACAAGAAAGACATCGAGGCCCTGGAGCGTGTTCAGAGAAGGGCAACAAAACTGGTGAGGGGTCTGGAGCACAATTCTTACGAGGAGCGGCTGAGGGAGCTGGGATTGTTTAGTTTGGGGAAAAGGAGGCTCAGAGGAGACCTCATTGCACTCTACCGCTTCCTGAAGGGAGGCTGTGGTGAGGAGGGGGTCAGCCTCTTCTCCCAGGTAACTAATGAAAGGACAAGAGGGAATGGCCACAAGTTGTGCCGGGGAAGATTGAGATTAGGCTTGAGGAAAAATTTTTTCTCTGAGAGAGTGGTCCGGCACTGGAATGGCCTGCCTAGGGAGGCGGTTGAGGCACCGTCACTGGCGCTGTTCAAGAAGCGATTAGATGAGGTGCTGAGGGATTTGATTTAGTGGCTTGGTGGGTAGGGATGGTGGTGTGAGGATGGTTGGACTAGATGATCTTGTAGGTCCTTTCCAACCTAATGTATCTATCAATCTATGAATCTATAAAAATTTCATAGTACTCCCAGAAAATCGGGAGTACGAATAATACAGGCAGCACCACCAACAACTTGGAATTTGGCTGACTTTATAGTCCCAAATAGAAGAAAGAAACCTCCACAGGTGTCACGGGCTACAGTGCCTGAACCACCTGCGGTAAAAGACTTAGACCTAGCGAACTTCATGGAGTAACAAAGAACTCTGATCCCTTTAGGGCCTCCAGATGTGACCGGAGGCCCTATGTAGAACTAGAGATATTTTGGTCAAATAAGAATATTCAAAAGGTGATGGCCTTAGTAGACACTGGTGCAGAGACATCAATTATATATGGAGACCCAACAAAATTTAAGGGCAATAGAGTGATGATTGGTGGGTTTGGGGGACAGACCATTCCGGTCACCCAAACATGGCTGAAATTGGGGGTTGGGCGTCTCCCACCCCGGGAGTATAAAGTGTCGATTGCCCCAATTCCAGAATACATCTTGGGCATAGACATTTTATGGGGTCTGGCTCTCCAGACAACTGTGGGAGAGTTCAGACCTCGACAGAGGTACATTAGTGTCCGGGCAATACAGACAGTATTGAGGGGCCATGCACAACATGAGCCAATTTGTTTGCCAAAACCACGCCGGATTACTAATGTAAGACAGTATAGACTCCCGGGGGGGGCAGGAAGAAATATCAAAAACAGTGCAGGAACTAGAAAAAGTAGGTATTATAAGACCTGCACATAGTCCATATAATTCCCCCATATGGCCAGTGCGGAAGTCGGATGGGACATGGAGAATGACAGTAGATTATAGGGAATTAAATAAGGTCACGCCGCCCATCCATGCGGCCGTACCCAATATTGCTTCCCTAATGGACACACTTAGTAGAGAAATCAAGACCTACCATTGTGTCCTGGATTTGGCAAATGCATTTTTTAGTATTCCGATTGCCAAAGAATCGCAAGATCAATTTGCATTTACATGGGGAGGCAGGCAGTGGACCTTTCAGGTCCTGCCACAGGGGTACGTGCATTCACCAACATACTGTCATAACTTGGTGGCGCGTGACCTAGCTAATTGGAGGAAACCTAATAATAACGTCAACTTATACCATTACATTGATGATCTCCTGTTAACATCCGACTCACTGGAAGCAGTAGGAGAGGCGGCAGATTCATTAACCGTCTACCTAGGTGAAAGAGGATGGGCTATCAATCCTCAGAAGGTGCAAGGTCCAGGCCTGTCCGTAAAATTTCTGGGGGTAGTCTGGTCAGGAAAGACCAAAGTACTACCCAGTGCCATCATAGATAAGGTTCAGGCATTCCCAGTCCCTACAACAGCAAAGCAGCTGCAGGAATTTCTAGGTATATTGGGATACTGGCGTTCCTTTCTACCTCATTTGGCGCAGCTGCTGAGACCTTTGTATAGACTCACAAAAAAGGGCCAATCATGGGGTTGGGGGAGAACAGAACAGGATGCTTTCCAGCAGGCAAAACAAGCGGTGAAACAAGCCCAGGCATTGGGTATATTCGATCCTACCCTCCCAGCTGAATTGGATGTTCATGTTAATCAGGATGGCTTTGGCTGGGGCCTGTGGCAACGTCAGAGTTCTGTTCGGACCCCCATTGGATTTTGGTCTCAGGTCTGGCATGGAGCAGAAGAAAGATATGGTATGATTGAAAAACAGCTATTGGCTGCCGATACTGCATTGCAAGCGGTAGAGCCAATAACCCAGACGGCTGAAGTCATAGTGAAGACCACTCTTCCAATTCAGGGGTGGGTAAGAGATCTGACCCACCTTCCTAAGACAGCGGTGGCCCAAGCACAGACAGTGGCACGATGGGTCGCCTATCTCAGCCAGAGGAGTAGTCTGTCTTCCTCACCATTGAAAGAAGAACTCCAAAAGATTCTAGGCCCAGTGACACATCACAGTGATGCACCAAAACAAACCTTGGTTGCTCCGCCAGAGAAGAGTCCCGTCCAGGAAGGAAAATATCCCATTCCTGAAGATGCCTGGTACACGGATGGGTCCAGCAAGGGCAACCCAAATAAGTGGAGAGCAGTAGCATACCATCCTGCCACAGACCCAATGTGGTTTGAAGAGGGGGATGGTCAAAGCAGCCAGTGGGCAGAGCTGCGGGCCGTGTGGATGGTTATAACCAAAGAACCTGGTGACGGTATCCTGAATATCTGCACAGATAGTTGGGCTGTGTACCGGGGGCTCACTCTTTGGATCGCACAGTGGGCTACCCAGGACTGGACTATCCACTCCCGACCGATCTGGGGCAAAGATATGTGGTAAGACATATGGAATACAGTTAAACACAGAACTGTACGTGTCTACCATGTTTCTGGTCACCGACCCCTACAGTCACCAGGAAATGATGAAGCCGACACACTGGCCCGAGTTAGATGGGTTGAGAACTCACCGTCTGAGAACATCGCCTACTGGTTACATCAAAAGTTGTGGCGTGCTGGACAGAAGACCATGTGGGCAGCTGCCAAAGCATGGGGACTGCCCGTACAATTATTGGACGTAGCTCAAGCATGCTGAGACTGTGATGCCTGCTCCAGAATGAGACCGAGGTCGTTGCCTGAAACTACAGCCCATCTTGCTAGAGGACACAATCCTCTACAGCGATGGCGGGTTGATTATATTGGGCCCCTTCCTCGATCTGAGGGGGCGAGATATGCCCTAACCTGTGTTGACACCGCGAGTGGGCTAATGCAGGCCTATCCAGTACCAAAAGCCAACCAGGCATATACTATCAAGGCGCTCACAAGATTGATGGCTGCCTACGGGACACCACAAGTCATTGAGAGCGACCAAGGGACTCATTTCACGGGTGCAATGATACAACGCTGGGCAGAAGAGAACAATATTGAGTGGCGATTCCACCTGCCATACAATCCAACGGGGGCAGGCCTTATTGAGCGTTCTAATGGCATTCTCAAGGCTGCCCTGAAGACAGACTCTCAGTCTCTACAGGGGTGGACGAAGAGACTCCACGAAACCCTTCGAGATCTGAATGAAAGACCTAGAGATGGCAGACCAAGTGCCTTGAAAATGTTGCAAACAACAAGGGCCTCCCCACTTAGGATCCAAATTACAGGTACAGATAACGAGGTAAGACCTCAGACTGGCCGTGAGAACAATCTTCTGCTCCCTGCCCCTGAGAACCTAAGACCAGGCACCAATAAAATAAGATGGCCTTGGAAGGTGCAGGTAGGACCACGATGATTTTGCCTACTTGCACCTTGGGGGAGATTGTTGGAGGTGGGAGGTTCGGTAGTCCCTCCGGTAATTGGTACATGGCCTACTGATATTGTGGTCAACACTCCAGTCTTTATTCCTAAAGGAACCCCTATCATGTCTCTGTGGCAGATCAGGACGCCCCCTCTAGTGCCTGATCTAATCGTGCAGCCACAGACATCGGGCCGAAAAGTTTGGTACAGGCGGCCAGGGCATGCCCCTGTACAAGCTGAAGTGTTGACCCAAGATAGGAATACGGCCTGTATCTTACCCTGGAGAGCGGACCTCCCCCTCTTGGTACCTTTAAAACATCTATATTATTCCCCGTGAGTCTATGAGTCACCGGAGGGAACCAAATGATGCTGCAGAGTTCCAAAGTTGCTATAACATCATGCGCAACATCCGGTGATGGTCTACCTGGGACTGATGAAGAGGAGGACGGACCTGCACAACATGACCACGTGCTTCCAGTAGACACCACCGAGCACTGGCCCAAGGAAGAACACGAGCCATACGCTGATCATCACTCATCCCAGATTACATCGATACACATCGCGACGGGTTATTATGTAAAGCGTCGCGATATATTTGGACTCTGTATTAAGGAGGGCTCAACCTACAGTTACTTAATCAGTGGTTCATGTTGTGAAGGGGTGGAGTGTATGGGAACTGTTGAATCACGGCCTGAACCACTGATTGATCACCTGAGGCAAGCCCTGAGTCAGCTGCAGGGGCACAACTGAGTGTGATTGGAAGGGGTGGAGTTTGACTCCATCTCTCCCAAGACCCCATTTAAGGGCTGACCACCAGCAGGGAAGGATCTCTTGTTGGAGATCCCTCCCTGGTGGAGTTATCGGCGAGCCTCAACCATCATCAAGGTGAGCCAATCTCTTTTGCTATTTATTTGTATACCATCTACTTAAAGCCTACCAAAAATATACCATCCTTTTGCATTACTTCCTTGAAGTGCTATCTTTAGGGTTATTTCCCTACACCTACCCAGACCTGCCCTGTTTTCCCGTGCCCTGCCTTGACTTCCTTGCCTTGCCCTGCCAAGCCCCACCTTACCCTGCCTTGCCCTGCCCTGCCGTCCCTTGTCCTGCCCTGCCCTGCTTTGCATACCTTGCCCTGCCCTGCTTTTCCATGCCTTGCCTTGCCCTGCCCTTCCCCGCCCTGTATTCCCTTGCCCTGCCCTGCCCTGTTCTGCCCTGCCTTGCCCTGCACTATCTTTGCCTTGCCCTGCTTGGCCCTTCCTGACACTGCCACGCACTGCACTACCCTGCCCCACCCTGTCCTGCCTTGCCCTGCCTTCCCTGCTCCGCCCTGCCCTGCCCTGCACCGCCCTGCATTGCCCTGCCTTCCCTAGCCCTGCCCTGCCCCCGCCCTGCATTGCCCTGCCTTCCCTAGCCCTGCCCTGCCTTCCCTTGCCCTGCCCTGGCCTGCCTTCCCTTGCCCTGCCCTGGCCTGCCTTCCCTTGCCCTGCCCTGGCCTGCCTTCCCTTGCCCTGCCCTGGCCTGCCTTCCCTTGCCCTGCCCTGGCCTGCCTTCCCTTGCCCTGCCCTGGCCTGCCTTCCCTTGCCCTGCCCTGGCCTGCCTTCCCTTGCCCTGCCCTGGCCTGCCTTCCCTTGCCCTGCCCTGGCCTGCCTTCCCTTGCCCTGCCCTGGCCTGCCTTCCCTTGCCCTGCCCTGGCCTGCCTTCCCTTGCCCTGCCCTGGCCTGCCTTCCCTTGCCCTGCCCTGGCCTGCCTTCCCTTGCCCTGCCCTGGCCTGCCTTCCCTTGCCCTGCCCTGGCCTGCCTTCCCTTGCCCTGCCCTGGCCTGCCTTCCCTTGCCCTGCCCTGGCCTGCCTTCCCTTGCCCTGCCCTGGCCTGCCTTCCCTTGCCCTGCCCTGGCCTGCCTTCCCTTGCCCTGCCCTGGCCTGCCTTCCCTTGCCCTGCCCTGGCCTGCCTTCCCTTGCCCTGCCCTGGCCTGCCTTCCCTTGCCCTGCCCTGGCCTGCCTTCCCTTGCCCTGCCCTGGCCTGCCTTCCCTTGCCCTGCCCTGGCCTGCCTTCCCTTGCCCTGCCCTGGCCTGCCTTCCCTTGCCCTGCCCTGGCCTGCCTTCCCTTGCCCTGCCCTGGCCTGCCTTCCCTTGCCCTGCCCTGGTGTGAAAGACAGAAACTGTTTTTTACTTTTGTTGTCTCAAAGCTTGCTTCATGAGGCCTTTCTGGTTATAAGACTCTAATTGACAACTGCAAATCATCTAGATGGTTGTCGCGGCGCCTCAGTGTCTCTGTTTGTGGTTGTAAAGATAAGCAGCAATAGGGGCAAGTAGTCTTTTTCGGGGTACGGCTTGGAGAAGCTGATCACCGCAAAGGACGGTAATACTTGTATGGCACCGAAGGTGCTACTCCCTGTTGATCTATCTGTTGGGCCAGGTGTGTTGGGTGGGCATAAATCAAACTAATGCCAGAACATGGAGGCAGCTAAAGAAAGCAGGACAGACATCCTGTTGTCCCAACAAGATAACCAAACAGACGTCTCTCTTATAACAAGACACCCACAGGAATGGTGAGGAACTCTCCCCCTTCAAGGTTTGAAAATTTACAGCAAAATTGACCCTTAGGTTTAATCCCCTCAATAACCAGAGTTTGGAATGTGATGAATATGCATGTGCTATACCAAAAAATATGTATTCGTTTCTCTCTTTGTGTGCATGTTTGGTGGAGCGATCCCCCATGTACCCAGTGCTGTAATGGGGGGAATAGCCGCTTGACATAACTCATTGGTGTGTCAATTTGCTCAGTTGGTTTTCTCGGCACCACTAAACCAAAGACTTTGAAGAAGAGACTTTCCTGAGGGAAAAGCCTCTTTGGAAGATTCCCCCCCCCCTGCACGGTGCCTGCTTGCTGTGAAACTTCCCGGCTTTCTCCCATCCCCCCGCGGAGACCAGATGAGTTCCTGAGATCAACGGACTACGGACCTCGCCGGATCCACGGTGGTGATGCTCTCTCTTTGTCTCTCTCTCTCTTGCTTTCTGCCAAGACTCCTTGCTTTTCATCTCTTTTCTATCGCCCACCTTGCCTTCCCCATATCCCTAAGCAACTAGTAATTGTAATAAACTGGTTGGGCTAACATTTGACCTGCTGTGTCTTAATCTCGCCATCGGGTATACACATACATATAATGAACCTCGTCTCCTCCTTTATATTGGAGCGTGACATTTTTAATGGCGTAGTCAGCAGGATACCCGACAGTGAGAGTGTTGCCCTTCCAGGTATAGTTGATGTGTGTACCTTCTGGAGTTGCCTGGAGTGATATTTATTTTTGATAATTTATATGTGAGTGCCTCTCCAGAAAGATCACTCCACATATTGAACCTTAACTTTGTGAAATTTGAATCTCTTTCCTGTGTGTGCCTCCTGGAGTTGTGAGGAGTGATAACTGTGATTTAGATGTGTGTACCTCTCCAGGAAGAATCACTCCGCATACTGAAACTTAGCTGTGTTTGTGGGAACTTTAAGTAAAGTTGATCCTTTTTCCTGTGTGCTCCTCCTGGAGTTGCAAGGAGTGATTATTTGATAATTTTAACGTGAGCACCTCTCCAGGAAGATCACTCCACATATTGAAACTTAACTTTGTCTCTGGAACTGTTTATGTGTGTGCCTCTTGGGAACCTATTGAGTAATTCTGAGACCCGTGAAGATTATTGTGCATTTTCGAAACGTAAGGGTACTTCCTAACTTCGGTGTGGGGGGTTGAAGTTTTTTTTTTCCTCTGTGTGGCTTCACAGAGAAGTGAGAAGTGATTTACGTATTAGCATTTCCTTTGATCTTCTCTGACTGTTGCATGCTCCTCTCAGTAAACAGAGGAGTGTCCTGGGCATTTGCATTTGTTTGACTCGAACTTTTGGATACTGTACCCTCTCTCTTTCTCAGTGTAGATTTTTCTGCATATTGAGAAATGAGCGACAGTGTAGTCACAATGAAAGGTGAAGATGTGTTATTTGAACTTTTAGAAAAGCATGGTGCCAGACCCTCGTTAACAGGGGTGGACTGGGCACGGCAGAACTGGCATAACTTGCAGAGTGTTTCTGACCGTATTAGTGTTCTGCAAAAGAATGTTCGTACCCGAGCTGGAAAAGGAAAAGCATTTATTTGTGCAGTATTGGGTTCGGCTCTGGTTGCAGCCATAGAATTCTGTGACCAGCAGCTTAAAGCAGAGAGTCAAGCTTTACAAGGATTGCAGGAATCAGTTAAAGTTAGTCAGGAATTGATAAAAGCTCTGCAAAATCAAATTGTAAACCTAGAAGAGCAATTAGAAAGGGAAAAACATAATTCTGATCTGTTGCAAATGGTTTTAAGGGAAGTGTTAACGGGTAAGGATGCTAGTGATACTAGTGCACCTCAAGAGAAAACTTATTCAAGGGAGGAATTGCAAGGTACAAAGGCAAATATTGACAAATTAGATGCTCCCCCAGCTTGGTTGTGTCCTTTAATAAAAACTGAGTATTTGTACGATAATGGCGAGGATTTAGATCCTCAAATGAACATTGAAGAAACCCCTTTCTCAGCCACTGAACTAGCAAAACTGAAAAGAGATTTTAGCCGTTCTCCAAAAGAATCAGAAACGGAGTTTGTATGGAGAATTAGCCTCAGTGGTGGAGACCAAATACTGTTAACTGAAAAGGAAGCTGAAGGTTATTGGGGACCAGGAGTATTTTTAACTACTGGCAACAATTGTGCTCCTTGGTCCCTAACACAGAGGGCTGCCTATTGGGCAGGTAGTCTTAACCCTTTAGAAAGGGGAGACCCCCTTGCCATTACTGGGACAGTTGATCAGTTAGTGGAAAGTGTTCAAAAGGCTGCTTGTCTGCAAATGATGTATGATAGAAAGCTGCAGCCACACCATGAATCCCCTATGATGATCCCTGTTGATTCTGAAAGGATGACTCCTCTAATCAGGGGGCTCCCTGAATCATTAAAACCTATAGGTATACAACTACAAGGAAGGATACAGGATATGTCTCAAGGAGAAAGAACCTGGGCAGCGTTAGAAGGAACTGCAACCTCTAATCGTGTGCAGTCAGGGTACAAAGTATGGACGTGGGGGGAGGTTGCCCAAGAATTAATTAACTATGTGAGAAAATATGGACCAGTGATTTCTTCCACCAGCAAATCTGAGACAAAGGGAATGAGGTGTGCAGAGGCCGATTTGACCCCTCCCCTATCCAACTGGGACCACAACAGATTTAAAAGGGTCTCATTTTCAGTGAAACCAAGTGGGAGAAATATAAATCATAAACGTAATATTTTTTGGATGCTGGGCCGGCAGAGGGGCATTCCACGAGAATTAATGGATGGATTATCTACAGACAAGTTAGAGGAGTTAGTTAATGGGTGGCCGCAACAAAAGCCCAAAAGAAGTGACACTCCACCTCTGAGTGCCCCCAACTTTGGAATCAGCACGGGCACTAGGACTGCAGGAAAACTGATTCCCTCGCCCCTCTCAGGTGAGTGGGGGGGAGGAGGGTGGATGTACATTAGAAAACTTACAACAAAAGGAAATGGCCTGTTAAATATGCTTAGAAGGCTAAGGATGCCTGGGAAAAGGAATACAAAAGTACCACTCACTGGATTATTCCCTCATTTTAACCATATTAACAAGCCCCAAAAGGGCAAGCCTATGTCTTGTTTTGTCTTACAGAAGACCCCCGTTGGACCTCGACTGAACACAGAAAGACAGACAGCTGACTTTCATCATTTGTGTTTTGGGACAAATGTTAAAGATTTGATCATACTAGAACGCTGAATGCACTGTATTTTGGTTGCATAGTATCATGTTTCAGGTTGTTGTGGGTGTGGGTGTTGTCTTTAGGTCTGTTAAACTTCACACTTGGATTTGAGTTTTCACAGGTTTTGCTGGCTTACTGACTACTCCCTGGACAGTAATGCCATTCCTTTTGATCCCTTCTTCCACCCCTTTTTATCAAACTGATTATGATTTGCATGTAACTCTGCTATGGTGTTTCCAACTTTGTAAAAAAAAAAAAAAAAAAAAAAAAATTTGGAAATTAACCAAGGGAACCATCTAATGTCTTTCAGATGTGGTCACAAAAGAAATCCACTGTTATTGATGCTTTTTAGCATCAGAGAGATGTTTATTGTAACACCAGTTCAGGAGTTCCATCCAAAACATGGTTGTTGGAAAATGTCTATGTTTTGTTAAGTAAAGTGTATGTTTCTGTGTATGTTTCTCTAATGTTTAGTATTATGGGATATCCTAAACACACTATCCCATGAATGTTCTATAGATTATAACAATACTTGAACTTGCCAAACTAGTATATCTCTCAGCATTTCAATTGCTTTTGAGATGTGTTGTGGTTTTGTGGTTTTGATGCCGGTATTCCACATCAGAACATCATGCAGGCCGTTAAGGAGTTAATGCTGTGGGAGCAGGGGAGGGGCGGAGCTCCGCACCAGACGCGAAGCCCGCGCTTTTTGTGACGCGCTGTCGGGGCTGCCGTGAGGAGTTCAGCACGTGTAATGTAAGCTCCCAGTTTTCTGGTTTGGAAATTTTGTCTCTCTCTCTCAATTGTTCAATTCTATTAGATTTAGTAAAGTTACCGTTCCTTCTCAGATCGTGCCGTTGTGTTTTTCTTTGCAGACCCTCAATCCCCTCTGTTTTCCCCTCCCCCTGGAGCGCGCGGCTCTGCTGAGGCGGCCGCGCGGCAGTTTTTTTTCCTCTCCCTTTCTTTTTCCCTTCTCGGTTCCCCCTTGGGTTACTGTCACGGATAACACCGTGACACATTATTGGTGGAGGATGCGGGCAATGCAGAATTTGTACTCCCCTGTAAAACTGCTGCTAAGTGGACTAAGGGTTTTCATGTACCTTAGAGCATGTTGGCGTCTTTTTAAGCTCCTCATGTTCAGCACGGGAGTCATATCTGCATACAGCTGCTTTAGTGTGCTGATGGGGTTACCCCCCTCCCGCCTAAACAGCCTGGTTAATATGACAGATTATACGGCATTTGGATTGGTTTCCAGGTACTCTTTTCAAGTTTTTACCTATGTTCAAGATGTCAGCCTGGTGACTGTGTTATCCATTTTTCTGAATGTACTCACTGTAACAGTAATTTACATCCTGTGTAGGAAGCCTTCCTCAGAACCAGAGAGTGTTGAATGGCAGGGAAGGTGGGAAAAATTAGGAAAGAAATTAGAAGTGTGGGGACCCCCGGTGCAATGTGATTTTGATCTTGAGCACCTGCGGGATCCTGAGAAATTCAGTGAGTGTTTAGGTCAGGAGTCATGTGACTCAGGAAGACCTGAGAAGGAACGGATTGTCTGGGGCTTGGCTTGTGCTTATCGAGCTATAATTGATATTCTTGAGAGAAATGGTTTCCAAACCGAGGTTCAGAACAAAAATGAAAACCTTGAGGTTAAACCTGACCAGTCACAGGAAGCACCGGCATCCGTGTCGGTTGCCCCTGTGGAAGGCCAGAAATGGAAACGAGTGTCCTCGCGGCTAGAACGGAAAGAAGAAGCAGAGAAAAAAAAGGAAGATCCAGGTGAGGGGCCCTCTTCAGCACCACCACCACCACCTAAAAAGGCCACTAAGGAAGGTGAGAAACGTGGAGACGACAGAGATGAGAAAGAAGAGGAAGATCCAGGTGAGGGGCCCTCCTCAGCACCACCACCACCACCACCACCTAGAAAGGCCACTAAGAAATGTGTGAGACATGGAGAGGACAGTGATAATGAAGAAATCACCATTACTACTATTCGTCGGCCCCTAAAGATGACTGAAATCCAGGGTTCGAGAAAGGAGTTTGTACGGCGCTCAGATGAACCTATTGTCACCTGGTTGCTGCGGTGTTGGGACAACGGTGCCAGCAGCGTGTCCCTTGATGGCAACGAAGCCCGCCAACTGGGAAGCATCGCTCGAGACCCAGCTATTGACAGAGGGATTAGTAGATGTCTGAGTGGAGTTGCTACCCTCTGGGAACGAGTACTAGTGGCTGTAAAGGAGAGATTTCCTTACAAAGACGATCTGGAGCCTAAGGTGGAAAGATGGAATACTGTGGAGAAGGGCGTCCAATTTTTGAGAGAAATGGCTGTAGTAGAAATGCTGTACGATCCTACTTTCGTCCCTAACAATCCACACCAGGACCGCGATCCTGAGAAAGCATGGTGTAAAGCTGATGTATATCGGAAGCTCTCAAAAACAGCACCAGAAAGGTACGCAAGTACACTGGTAGCAACATTCAATATACTCGAGGGCCGAAACAGAAGACTCCCATTTCATGAAGTGGTTACTACACTTCAAAATTTTGAACAACAACTTCCACCATCACACGTTTCCATTGCAGCTGTATCATCGGTAGCAGGAGAAGTCAGTGACATAAAGAAGATAGTGAAAATGATACTGGAGGAATTGTCCTTACTGATAAACCGGGATGGACCTGTGTCAGTATCAGAAACACCGGATGAAGACGGGGATGATCCAAAGAATCTGATGGAGAAACTGATCAAACTGATAAAAGTCTCAGCCATCAAAGGCAACCGCCTCTCTGCTCGAGTAGATGACAGCAGTAACTTCATGTCGCGTGTGTCCATGTGGAGCTTCTTACGAGAGAATGGAGAGGACATGAAGAAGTGGCATAAAAAACCCACCCCTGCACTACGAGCACGTGTGAGAGAATTACAGCAGAGATCAAGCTGCTAAAATTGAAGTGTCTCAAATAGACTTGGACTGGCAGAACAAAGGAGAGTTATTTTTAGCTCAGTGGGCCCATGAGACCTCGGGCCATCAAGGAAGGGATGCGACCTATAAGTGGGCTTGAGACCGAGGGGTGGACTTAACTATGGATGTCATCGCACAGGTTACCCAATGACTGTGATACATGTGCCATAATTAAACAGGCCAAGAGGATGAAACCTCTCTGGCAGGAAGGGAGATGGCAGAAGTATAAATATGGGAGGCGTGGCAGGTTGATTATATCACCTTGCCGCGATCTCGCAATGGTAAGCGTTATGTGCTCACCATGGTGGAGGCGACCACTGGGTGGCGGGACATTTAAGCATTGGGAGAAAAATCTGTCAGAAGCCACCTGGTTGGTCAGCACTAGGGGATCAGTGAACCGAGATGGTCCTACACAATCCAGCTCCCTACAGCGGGAGATAAGGGGGAGATAAGTACATGTGGAGAGCATGTTGGGAAAAGCGGTGTGGGTCCTTCCAGCCTCTGGAAAGGGCAGACCCCTCTGGGGAACGGTTTTTGCACAGGGACCTGGGTGCACCTGGTGGGTAATGGATAAAAATGGGGATGTCCAGTGTGTACCACAAGGGAATCTGATGCTGGGGGAGTGCAGTCTGTGATTCCATGTGTATATGTATATGTATAGATCTATTTGTATGTAATCTGTGTTATTGCTGTTCTTGGTTCTATATAGATACATGTTAAGCATGATGTGATGATGTGGAATAAGGGGTGGAATGTTGTGGTTTTGTGGTTTTGATGCCGGTATTCCACATCAGAACATCATGCAGGCCGTTAAGGAGTTAATGCTGTGGGAGCAGGGGAGGGGCGGAGCTCCGCACCAGACGCGAAGCCCGCGCTTTTTGTGACGCGCTGTCGGGGCTGCCGTGAGGAGTTCAGCACGTGTAATGTAAGCTCCCAGTTTTCTGGTTTGGAAATTTTGTCTCTCTCTCTCAATTGTTCAATTCTATTAGATTTAGTAAAGTTACCGTTCCTTCTCAGATCATGCCGTTGTGTTTTTCTTTGCAGACCCTCAATCCCCTCTGTTTTCCCCCTCCCCCTGGAGCGCGCGGCTCTGCTGAGGCGGCCGCGCGGCAGTTTTTTTTCCTCTCCCTTTCTTTTTCCCTTCTCGGTTCCCCCTTGGGTTACTGTCACGGATAACACCGTGACAAGATGCCCAAATAACAATTCTGCTCATATTTTATCTTGAAGCAACGTGCAGTGTTGCAGTGTGGTGAAGTTATACCTTCACTCAGCCTATTAGGAAACATATTTGTTTCATCTATGGTCCTGGCAAAACACCAAATGATCTTTGAAAACATTACATGGCAAATCCACGTATTGTTGAATTGGACTAGATATGCTTTCTGAGAATTGAAGTTGCAAGTGCAGCAAGTGCTGGTGGTGGCATTGTGGAGCCAGTTGGTGCTTGGTGTGTTGTTGAGGAGTGGGTTGTTTATGTCAAGTTGAATGGCTCTGGTTGTTGTCTGAAGATTGATGGTAATGGTAAAGTTGTCAAACAAACTGCCCGTGTTCCGTCCAAACCTGGAAAGGCCTAGAGTCTGATCTTTTTTTTTTTTTTTTCTGGCCTCCGGGTGGCCCATGGGTGAAATGTACTCTATTTTGTCTACTGTGTGTTGTTGCAACTCTTCTGTTTATTCCTTGTATGATTCTATGTTTTATTCAAATTATTCAACATGTTGTATCATTGATGCACCTTGTAACCGCTTCAACTGATAACAGACAAATCTAACAGATCAGAGCAACATTTGTAACTAAGCCCAAGAAATCTGTTATAGCAATTGTGTAACTTCTAAATCCCCCTTACCTCCCCCCCTCTTTTCCATTCTGCTTGTTTTTTGTTTTTTTTTTTTTCCCTCTCCTTCACCACCGTGGATGGTTGTTCATGCATCGTTTCAAGCAATCTTTGAGCCACCGGGTGGTGTGAAAGACAGAAACTGTTTTTTACTTTTGTTGTCTCAAAGCTTGCTTCATGAGGCCTTTCTGGCTATAAGACTCTAATTGACAACTGCAAATCATCTAGATGGTTGTCGCGGCGCCTCAGTGTCTCTGTTTGTGGTTGTAAAGATAAGCAGCAATAGGGGCAAGTAGTCTTTTTCGGGGTACGGCTTGGAGAAGCTGATCACCGCAAAGGACGATAATACTTGTATGGCACCGAAGGTGCTACTCCCTGTTGATCTATCTGTTGGGCCAGGTGTGTTGGGTGGGCATAAATCAAACTAGTGCCAGAACATGGAGGCAGCTAAAGAAAGCAGGACAGACATCCTGTTGTCCCAACAAGATAACCAAACAGACGTCTCTCTTATAACAAGACACCCACAGGAATGGTGAGGAACTCTCCCCCTTCAAGGTTTGAAAATTTACAGCAAAATTGACCCTTAGGTTTAATCCCCTCAATAACCAGAGTTTGGAATGTGATGAATATGCATGTGCTATACCAAAAAATATGTATTCGTTTCTCTCTTTGTGTGCATGTTTGGTGGAGCGATCCCCCATGTACCCAGTGCTGTAATGGGGGGAATAGCCGCTTGACATAACTCATTGGTGTGTCAATTTGCTCAGTTGGTTTTCTCGGCACCACTAAACCAAAGACTTTGAAGAAGAGACTTTCCTGAGGGAAAAGCCTCTTTGGAAGATCCCCCCCCCCCCCCTGCACGGTGCCTGCTTGCTGTGAAACTTCCCGGCTTTCTCCCATCCCCCCGCGGAGACCAGATGAGTTCCTGAGACCAACGGACTACGGACCTCGCCGGATCCACGGTGGTGATGCTCTCTCTTTGTCTCTCTCTCTCTCTCTTGCTTTCTGCCAAGACTCCTTGCTTTTCATCTCTTTTCTATCGCCCACCTTGCCTTCCCCATATCCCTAAGCAACTAGTAATTGTAATAAACTGGTTGGGCTAACATTTGACCTGCTGTGTCTTAATCTCGCCATCGGGTATACACATACATATAATGAACCTCGTCTCCTCCTTTATATTGGAGCGTGACACATGGCCTGCCTTTCCTTCCCTTGCCCTGGCCTGCCTTTCCTTCCCTTGCCCTGGCCTGCCTTTCCTTCCCTTGCCCTGGCCTGCCTTTCCTTCCCTTGCCCTGGCCTGCCTTTCCTTCCCTTGCCCTGGCCTGCCTTTCCTTCCCTTGCCCTGGCCTGCCTTTCCTTCCCTTGCCCTGGCCTGCCTTTCCTTCCCTTGCCCTGGCCTGCCTTTCCTTCCCTTGCCCTGGCCTGCCCTGCTTTGCATGCCTTACCTTGCCCTGCCCTGCCTTGCCCTGCACTATCTTTGCCTTACCTTGCTTGGCCCTGCCTGGCTCTGGCTGCTGCCCTGTACTACCCTGCCCCACCCTGTCCTGCCTTGTCCTGCCTTCCCTGTTCCGCCCTGCCCTGCACTCCACTGCATTGCTTTGCCTTGCCCTGCCAACCTTTGCCCAGCCCAGCCTTGCCCTGAATTTCCTAGATTACCGTGGTCTGAATGAAGTCACACCCCCACTGAGCGCTGCTGTGCCAGATATGTTGGAGCTGCAATATGAACTGGAGTCAAAAGCAGCCAAGTGGTACGCTACCGTTGACATTGCTAATGCATTCTTCTCTATTCCTTTGGCCACAGAGTGGAGACCACAGTTTGCTTTCACGTGGAGGGGCATTCAGTACACTTGGAACCGTTTGCCCCAGGGGTGGAAACACAGCCTAACCATTTGCCATGGGTTGATTCAGACCACACTGGAACAGGGTGGGGCACCTGAGCACCTCCAGTACACTGATGACATTGTTGTGTGGGGTGATACAGCAGAAGAAGTTTTTAAAAAAGGAGAGCGAATAATCCAAATTCTTCTGGGTGCTGGTTTTGCTATCAAACGAAACAAAGTGAAGGGACCTGCCCAAGAAATTCAGTTTCTAGGAGTAAAATGGCAAGATGCGCGTCATCACATCCCAGGAGATGTGGTTGACAAAATCACCAGCATGTCCCCACCCACTAGCAAAAAGGAGACACAGTCTTTTCTTGGTGTAGTAGGCTTTTGGAGGATGCATGTTCCAAATTACAGTCTCATAGTAAGCCTCCTCTATCAGGTGACCCGAAAGAAGAATAATTTTGCATGGGGTCCCGAACAGCAGCAGGCCTTTGAGCAGATTAAACAGGAGATAGCCCGTGCTGTTGCCCTGGGGCCAGTACGGATGGGACAGGACGTAAAGAACATCTTATACACTGCTGCTGGAGAGAAAGGTCCCACTTGGAGTCTGTGGCAAAGAGCCTCTGGGGAGACCCGAGGCCGACCCCTGGGATTTTGGAGCAGAGCGTACAGGGGTTCGGAGGAGTGCTACACTCCAACTGAGAAGGAGATTTTGGCAGCATATGAGGGAGTTTGGGCTGCCTCTGAAGTAATTGGCACTGAGACGCAGCTCCTCCTGGCACCTCGATTGCCAGTGCTGAACTGGATGTTCAGAGGAAAGGTACCCTCCACCCACCATGCCACCGATGCCACCTGGAGTAAATGGATTGCGCTGATTACACAGCGAGCTCGGATGGGAAACCTCAGCCGTCCAGGGATGTTAGAGGTGATCATGGACTGGCCTGAAGGCAAGAAATATGGAACATCACCAGCAGAGGAGATACCACGTGCAAAAGAGGCCCCACCATATAACGAACTAACAGAAAATGAAAAGACATATGCCCTCTTCACTGATGGATCATGTCGTATTGTTGGGAAACATCGCAGATGGAAGGCTGCTGTGTGGAGCCCCACACGACGAGTAGCAGAGGCCACTGAAGGAGAAGGAGAATCGAGTCAATTTGCGGAGGTAAAGGCTGTCCAACTGGCCTTAGATGTGGCTGAACGGGAGAGATGGCCAACACTGTATCTTTATACTGACTCTTGGATGGTGGCAAATGCTTTATGGGGGTGGTTGCAGCAGTGGGAACAAAACAACTGGCAATGGAAGGGTAAACCTATCTGGGCTGCGGAACTGTGGAAAGACATTGCTGTCCGAACAAAAAGGTTGGGTGTAAAGGTGCGTCACGTAGATGCTCATGTGCCCAAGAATCGAGCTACTGAAGAACAGAAAAATAACCATCAGGTAGATCAAGCTGCCAAAACTGAGGTGTCTCAAATAGACTTGGATTGTCAGAACAGAGGAGAGTTATTTTTAGCTCGGTGGGCCCATGAGACCTCGGGCCATCAAGGAAGGGACGCGACCTATAAGTGGGCTAGAGACCGAGGGGTGGACTTAACTGTGGATGCCATTGCACAAGTGATCCATGACTGTGATACATGTGCCGCAATTAAACAGGCCAAGAGGATGAAACCTCTCTGGCAGGAGGGGCGATGGCAGAAGTATAAATATGGGGAGGCGTGGCAGGTTGATTATATCACCTTGCCACAATCTCGCAGTGGTTAAGTGTTATGTGCTCACCATGGTGGAGGCGACCACTGGGTGGCTTGAAACATATGCAGTACCCCATGCTACCGCCCGAAACACCGTCTTAGGTTTAGAGAAGCAAATCCTATGGTGACATGGAACCCCAGAAAGAATTGAGTCCGATAATGGGACTCATTTCAAAAATTCACTTGTGGATACTTGGGCCAAAGAACATGGCATTGAATGGGTCTATCATATTCCCTACCATGCACCAGCTGCTGGTAAGATCGAGCGCTACAACGGGTTGTTAAAAACGACACTGAAAGCACTGGGTGGCGGGACATTTAAGCATTGGGAGAAAAATGTGTCAGAAGCCACGTGGTTGGTCAACACTAGGGGATCAGTCAACCGAGATGGTCCTACACAATCCAGCTCCCTACAGACCATAGAGGGAGATAAGGTCCCTGTAGTACATGTAAAGAACATGTTGGGAAAAGCAGTGTGGGTCCTTCCAGCCTCTGGAAAGGGAAAACCCCTCCATGGAACAGTTTTTGCACAGGGACCTGGGTGCACCTGGTGGGTAATGGATAAAAATGGGGATGTCCAGTGTGTACCACAAGGGAATTTGATGCTGGGGGAGTGCAGTCTGTGATTCCGTGTATATATATATGTATAGATATGTTTGTATGTAATCTGTTTTATTACTGTTTTTGGTTCTATATAGATATGTGTTAAGCATGATGTGATGATGTGGAATAAGGGGTGGAATGTTGTGGTTTTGTGGTTTTGAAGCCGGTATTCCACATCAGAACATCATGCAGGCCGTGAAGGAGTTAATGCTGTGGGGAGCAGCGGAGGGGCGGAGCTCCGCACCGGACTCGAGGCCCGCGCTTTTTGGTGGCGCACGCGCTGGGCGGCAGTGAGGAGTTCAGCACGTGTAAAGTAAGTTCCCAGTTCTTTCTGGTTTGGAAATTTTGTCTCTCTCTCTCAATTGTTCAATTCTATTAGATTTAGTAAAGTTACCGTTCCTTCTCAGATCGTGCCGTTGTGTTTTGTTTTTCTACATACCCTCTATTCTCTCTGTTTCCCCGTCCCCCCCCCGGAGCACGCGGCACTGCTGAGGCGGCTGCGGGCCACGGGGCAGTTTTTTTTTCGTTCCCTTCTTTTTTTTCCCTTCTCGGTTCCCCCTTGAGTTACTGCCACGGATACAACCGTGACACCTTGCCTGCTTCACCCTGACCTGCCTTGCTCTGACCCGCCCTGCCTTGTCTTCCTTGCATTGCCCTGCCTTACCCTGCCCTGCATATCCTTGCCATGCCCTGCCTTGTTCTGCCTTACCTTGCCCTGCCAAGCCCCGCCATACCCTGCCCTGCCAAGCCTCGCCTTACCCTGCCCTGCCCTGCCTTGCCCCACCATGCCCTGCCTTGCTCTAACCCGCCCTGCCTTGTCTTCCTTGTATTGCCCTGCCTTACCTTGCCCTGCACTGCCATGCCATGCCTGGCCCTGCCTTGCCCTGCACTATCTTTGCCATGCCTTGCTTGGCCCTGCCTGGCCCTGCCCCACCCTGTACTACCCTGACTCAACCTGTCCTGCCTTCCCCTGCCTTCCCTGCTCCGCCCTGCCCTGCACTGCACTGCATTGCCTTGCCTTGCCCTGCCAAGACCTGCCCAGCCCAGCCTTGCCCTGACTTTCCTTGCCTTGCCTTGCTCGGCTGTGCCCTGCCCTGCTATGCCCTGCCTTCCCCTACCCTGCCGTGTATTCCTTGTCTTGCCTTGCCCTGATCTGCCCTGCCCCGCCCTGCCCTGCCTTGCTTTGCTCTTCCTTCCCCTTGACCTTCCCTGCCTTGCCTTTTCCTGCCCTGCCCTATTTTCCCCTGCCCTGCCTTGTCTTCCTTGCCTTGCCCTGCTTCACCCTGCTTTGCCTTCCCCGAACCTGCCCTGACCTGCCTTTCCCTGCCCTACCTTGCTCTGACCCGCCTTCCCTGCCTTTCCTTGCCTTACCTTGCCTTGCCCTGCCCTATCCTGACTTCCCCTGCCCTGCCTTGTCTTCCTTACCTTTCCTGCCCCACCCTGACCTGCCTTGCTCTGACCCGCCCTGCCTTGTCTTCCTTGTCTTGCCTTGCCTTGCCCTGCCCTGACTATCCTTGCCTTTCCCTGCCTTGTTCTGCCTTACCTTGCCCTGTCAAGACCCGCATTACCCTGCCCTGCCCTTCCTTGCCTTCCCTTGCCCTGCCTTGCCTTCCCTTGCCCTGCCCTGCCTTCCCTTGCCCTGCCATGCCTTACCTTGCCCTGCCCTTCTCGACCCTGCCTTGCCTTGCCCTGCCCTGCTCTGCCTTGCCCTGCCCTGCCTTCCCTTGCCCTGCCATGCTTTACCTTGCCCTGCCCTTCTCGACCCTACCTTGCCTTGCCCTGCCCTGCTCTGCCTTGCCCTGCCCTGCTTTGCATGCCTTACCATGCTTTACTTTGCCCTGCCTTCCTTTGCCCTGCCCTGCCCTGCCGTTTCTTGCCCTGCCATGCCTTACCTTGTCCTGATCTGCTCGGCCCTGCCTTGCCTTGCCCTGCCCTGCTTTGCATGCCTCACCATGCTTTACTTTGCCTTGCCTTCCCTTGCCCTGCCCTGCCCTGCCTTGCCCTGCACTATCTTTGCCTTGCCCTGCCAATCCCTGCCCAGCCCTACCTTGCCCTAACTTTCCTTGCCTTGCCCTGCCCGGCTGTGCCCTGCCCAGCTGTGCCCTGCCCTGCTTTGCCTGTCCTTTCCCTACCCTGCCGTGTATTCCTTGCCTTCCCCTGCCCTGATCTGCCCTGCCCCGCCCTGTTTTGCTTTGCTCTGCCTTCCCCTTGACCTGCCCTGCCTTGCCTTCCGCTGCCCTGCCCTTTTTTCCCCTGCCCTGCCTTGTCTTCCTTGCCTTGCCCTGCTTCACCCTGCTTTGCCTTCCCCTAACCTGCTGTAAAGCAAGCAAAGGTGGTGACAGAGCTTTTATTTGAGGTAGTGGCGCTAGAGAAAGAGATGTTACAGATAAGGGGGAATGAACTCACCCCTCCCGGCGACCGTTTAGGCTGAGGTACGCAGCCGCCTCTCGTTCGAACGCTGGCGCGCCGGAAGGAAGAGAGCCAAAGAGGGGGGAGGCAACCCGCGCAGTTTCCGAGCGGATCTGTGCTCCCGGAAGCACCTCCTGAAGCACCACCGAGAGGGAGAGAGCGAGAGGTCGGGTGGACCTGGGCTCCTCCGCTCCGGTCACTCAGATGCTCATTCACTGGTTCAGGCTGTGACCAGGCAATCCCACTACACTCCACCCCTTCACAGCATCAACCAGCAACTGAGCAGGTTGAGCATAATCTCCTGCTGTTCCGATGGCTCAAAATACCAAGTACATCGCGACGCGTGTACAATCCCCGCCCCAATATAGAATGTTTAGGCACTGAAGGCCATTATTTGTAGTCCCTTCTTGTGGTTTTCTTGGGCCAGTACTTGATGTTCCTTCCAGAGTTGTATCTTCTTTAAGGACCAGTAGGTTCACACTCAACAGTTACCGAAAGTTCAGCAGTCCACCACCGGATGTCATGATGTTTCCTCATGGTCACTGGAGCATGCTGGAGTGGTGTTGCTCCTGCCGGCTGTCCTGTGAACTTCATAACCTCAAGGGGAGTAATACAGATGTTTAACAGGTACAAGGAGGGGTAAGTCTGCCCTCCATGATAAGATACAGGCTGTATTTCGGTCTTGAGTCAGTACCTCTGCCTGTACTGGAGCATGGCCTGGCCTTCGATACCATACCCTTTGGCCTGATATCTGTGGTTGGATCAGTATATCAGGTACCAAGGGGGGAGTTCTAATTTGCCATAAGGACATGATTAATGTCCCCTTTGCAATGAAAATCAGAGTGTCAACTACAACCTCTGTTGGCCATGCGCCGACCACAGGAGGGTTTACTGATCCCCCAACCTCTAACAATCTCCCCCAAGGTGCAAGGAGACCACACCATTTTGGTCCTACTTGCACCTTCCAAGGCCATTTTACCTTGTGTTTCCCAGGCTCTAGGTCATCAGGGGCAGGGAGCAGAAGATTATTCATGGTGCCAACTTGGGGCTTAAGTTTGGTGTCTTTGCTAGTGATTTGTATCCTAAGTGGGGAGGCCCAAGTTGTCTGCAACATTCTTAAAGCGCTGGGTCTGCCATCCCTCGGTCTCTCATTTAAGTCCCGCAGGGTTGCATAAAGCCTCTTGGTCCACCCCTGCAAGGACTGTGAATCTGCCTTCAGAGCAGCCTTCAGGATTCCATTATACCTTTCTATTAAGCCTGCTCCCGTTGGATTATAGGGCAGGTGAAACCGCCATTCCATGTTGTTTTCTTCAGCCCACTTTTGTACAGTTGTACCTGTGAAATGTGTACCTTGGTCACTCTCCATGACCTCAGGAGTCCCATATGATGCCATCAACCTAGTTAGAGCTTTAATGGTATAGGCTTGGTTTGCCTTCGCTACAGGATAGGCTTGCATCAATCCACTTGCTGTGTCAACACAGGTTAGGGCATATCTGGCCCCCTCAGGTCGAGGAAGGTTACCTATGTAATCGATCTGCCATCGTTGTAAAGGGTTGTGTCCTCTGGCAAGATGGGCCGTTGTTTCTGGCAGAGGTCATGGTCTCATTCGTGAGCAAGCGTCACAGTCCTGACATGCCTGGACAATATCCAGTAACTGTATGGGCAGCCCCCATGCTTTAGCTATTGCCCACATGGTTTTCTGTCCTGCATGCCGTAATTTCCGATGCAACCAATGGGCAATATCTTCGGCTGATGTATTTCCTAGCCATCGAACTCGAGCCAGAGTGTCAGCTTCATCATTACCTGGCGACTGCAAGGGTTGATGTCCAGAAACGTGGTATGCTCGTACAGTCCTGTGCCTAACCACGTTCCATATATCAACCCACATATCTTTGCCCCAGATAGGTCGAGCATGGATCGCCCAGTCCTGAGTGGCCCACTGTGCTATCCAGAGCGTGAGCCCTCGGTAGACTGCCCAGCTATCTGTGCAGACATTCAATGCGCCATCGCCAGGTTCTTGAGTTATCACCATCCACACAACTCGTAGCTCAGCCCACTGGCTACTTTGTCCATCCCCTTCGTCGAACCATATTGTTTCAGTTGAGGGTTGGTATGCGACAGCTCGCCACCTACTTGGGTTCCCTCTGCTGGATCCATCTGTGTACCAGGCATCTTCTGGAATAGGGTATTTCCCCTCCTGTACAGGACTCTTCTCTGGACGAGTGACAATTATTTCCTCAGGTGTTTCACTGTGATATGTTACTGGGCCAAGTATCTTCTGCAGTTCTTCCTTCAGTGGAGATGATGACAGGCGGCTTCTCTGACAGGTAGGCAACCCAGCGTGCCACTGTTTGTGATTGGGCCACCCCTGTCTTAGGGATGTGGGTTAGATCTTTTACCCACCCCTGAATTGGCAAAGTTGTTTTAACAATAACTTCTGCAGTTTGAGTTATCGGTTCTACCGCCTGCAGTGCAGAATAGGTAGCCAATAACTGCTTTTCAACCATGCTGTATCTTTCTTCTGCTCCGTGCCAAACCTGTGACCAGAACCCAATGGGGGTCCGAACAGAACTCTGGCGCTGCCACAGACCCCAGCCAAACCCTTCTTGAGTTACATGCACATCTAGTTCGGCTGGAAGGGTTGGATCGAATACACCCAGTGCCTGGGCCTGTTTAACAGCTATTTTTGCCTGCTGGAAGGCATCTTGCTCCATTTTACCCCAATCCCATACTTGGCCTTTTTTTGTTAATCGATAGAGAGGTTTTAGGAGTTGTGCTAAGTGGGGTATAAAGGATCGCCCGTATCCTAATATACCCAAGAACTCCTGCAACTCTTTTGGTGTTGTGGGAACGGGGAACGCTTGAATCTTATCTATGATCGCGCTGGGTAAGACCTTAGTCTTACCTGACCAGATAACGCCCAGGAATTTAACTGATAACCCCGGTCCTTGGACTTTCTGTGGGTTTATAGCCCATTCTTTTTCCTGTAAATAAGCGGTTAATGATGGTAATGCCTTCTCTAATGCCTCAATTGAGTTGGATGTCAGCATCAGATCATCAATGTAATGGTACATTTTGACGGTAGATGGTTTATTCCAATTTGCCAAGTCACGTGCTATCAGGTTATGGCAGAATGTAGGTGAATGCACGTATCCCTGAGGTAGGACTTGAAAAGTCCACTGCCTGCCCTCCCATGTAAATGCAAACTGGTCTTGAGATTCCTCAGCAATTGGAATGCTAAAAAATGCATTTGCTAAATCCAAAACACAATGATATGTTTCTATTTCTCTACTTAACGTATCCATGAGGGAGGCAATGTTGGGTACGGCTGCGTGTATCGGTGGAGTGACTTTATTTAGTTCTCTGTAGTCTACCGTCATTCGCCATGTACCATCTGACTTCCTGACTGGCCATATGGGGGAGTTATATGGGCTATGTGCAGGTCTAATAATCCCTACTCTCTCCAACTCCTGCACAGTCTTGGTAATTTCTTCTTGCCCACCAGGGAGTCTGTATTGTTTCGTATTTGTTATCCGGCGGGGTTGTGGCAAACAAATGGGCTCCATTTTTGCATGGCCCCTTAAAATTGCCTGCACTGCCCGGATACTAATACATCTTTCCCTTAGTCTGAACTCTCCCACAATGGTCTGGAGAGTCAGACCCCACAAGATGTCTATCCCCAATATGTACTCTGGAACTGGGGCAATAGATACCTTGTACTCCTGAGGTGGAAGACGTCCAACCCCCAGTTTCAACCACGTTTGGGTTACGGGGATCATCTGCCCCCCAAACCCACCTATCATAGCCTTAGTGCCCAGGAATTTATTTGGGTCCCCATATATGATGGATGTTTCTGCCTCAGTATCTACCAGCGCCATCACTCGTTGTACATTCTTTCTTGACCAATGAATAGTTAATTCAACATAGGGTCTCTGGTCTCCTGTAGAGACCCTAGTCCTGGGGAATTTTGACTCCCCTGTCATGCCATCAGCTCTGCAATCCCCAAGTCTTTTTCCTCTGACGGCTCGACTGTGGCTGCCCGGGCCGCCTGAGGAGGTTTACGTCTTTTCGATGGCACCATGAAATCTTCCAGATTCCATGTGTCTTGTGGAATGTGTTCTATAAATCGCATTCCTTCCCTTTTGGGAGAGGACTGGAATCTTTGATCATTGGGCAACTGTTTCCATAGTTGTAGTAATACCTGATTAGGCTGCCCATCAATCTTTTCAAATCGAACTCCTGCTCTCAGCAGGTCATTAAACATCTGTCTTCTCGATACCCTGATGGGTCCAGATTGGATTACCTTAGAGGCTGGTCTCCTAGGTCGTGGTGGTGGATGGATCTCTGAACTTTCCACCACCATTCGGACATTGCGCCTAGCGCGCAGGCGCTCTGTCTCCTCCAGATCTGCCACCAATTGGGCAGCCTGTTGTATGATGGCCTCTGAGGCCACTAGGGGGTTCAGTATGGATACCAAAGTACCATACTGATGAGATGGAGCTTGCTGCAGGATAAGGTCTCTCATTCCTGCTGAGAATTTCATCAGGTCTGGGCTCTCAAAATCTTCCTCATAGATTGCCTCTCTCATACCCAGTTCCCGAATATAATTTTGCAGATCTTCCACAGAAGACCATAGACCTGTATTTAAAGGGATGTCACTTTTGTTTGGCCATGTTATACGGCACGCAGCTGTTAACCATTTAATTAAGGAATGATTTTCATCATTATGTTGGACAGTGGCATATAGCCTCTGTCTGAGGGCAGGGTGAATGGTAATGGATGCCAGTTTTGAAATTTCTGGCCCATTTACCATAACACCTTCTGCCCCCATGTCCCATAAGCGGAGCAGCCATGCTGGTACACTCTCTCTTGGTTTTTGTCTAAACCGCTGTAATAAATCCATCAGTTCAGCTGCTGTATATGGGCGAGCTGTTACATGAAAAGTGCTATGGGCAGGGGGCCACTGGTCAGGGGGT
This sequence comes from Callipepla californica brunnescens, assembly GCA_023055505.1. Lineage (NCBI taxonomy): Eukaryota > Metazoa > Chordata > Aves > Galliformes > Odontophoridae > Callipepla > Callipepla californica. The sequence goes on from JALIRH010000003.1 coordinate 68,471,039, forward strand.
AGCCCCACTGGTCTATCCTGTATTTTTTTTGTTTTTTGGGTTACAACTGGTCGGATCTCAAAGGGATCTAGCTCGAGTGGAACTTCGAGATCCGACCTTTTAGTGCCTTCATCTTCAGAAACCAGATTATGCGGGTTGTCTTCTACAGGGTCCCCGGTGACTTCTAGGGAGATATTCCGGACCTTCCGTATGGGAGTGACCGGTTTTGGTGTTTTTCCTGTCAAAATTGCAATTTGTCTTTCTAATTCTTCGATACGGTCACGCAAGAGTTGATTTTCATCAAGCAGATCCCCTTCAGATGTGTTCATCTGGTTTAAGGCTATCAGCAGCGGCCATGCCACCGTAGACGCAGCTAATTGCCGCTCCCGAGTAGTCAGTACGTTTTTAGTCAGAGAGAGAAAATAGTCAGCTAGTCGGGACGGGGATTCATGGAAGTTTCCTCCATCCTGCAGGGGGCCCCATTTTTCAATAATAATAGCAACCCCGTGGTATGGGGATCCTAGAAATCCCGGGATATGACCGGGCAAAAGGTCATTTAAGGGGGTGGTCTTTCCCCGTGAAAACCACCCCACGATGTTACTTAGAAGGGTCATAGTGAATGTTTTTAAAAGGTATTAGGCTGCCTGGCTCGCCAAGTGTAAAGCAAGCAAAGGCGGTGACAGAGCTTTTATTTGAGGTAGTGGCGCTACAGAAAGAGATGTTACAGATAAGGGGGAACGAACTCACCCCTCCCGGCGACCGTTTAGGCTGAGGAACGCAGCCGCCTCTCGTTCGAACACTGGAGCGCCAGAAGGAAGAGAGCCAGAGAGGGTGGAGGCAACCCGCGCAGGCTCCGAGCAGATCTGTGCTCCCGGAAGCACCTCCGGAAGCACCACCGAGAGGGAGAGAGCGAGAGGTCGGGTGGACCTGGGCTCCTCCGCTCCGCTCACTCAGATGCTCATTCACTAGTTCAGGCTGTGACCAGGCAATCCCACTACACCTGCCCTGCCCTGCCCTGCCCTGCCCTGCCCTGCACTGCATTGCCTTGCCTTGCCCTGCCAAGCCCTGCCCAGCCCAGCCTTGCCCTGACTTTCCTTGCCTTGCCCTGCCCGGCTCTGCCCTGCCCTGCTTTGCCCTGCCTTCCCCTACCCTGCCGTGTATTCCTTGCCTTGCCCTGCCCTGCCCTGATCTGCCCTGCCCCGCCTTGCCCTGTCTTGCTTTGCTCTGCCTTCCCCTTGACCTGCCCTGCCTTGCCTTCCCCTGCCCTGCCCTATTTTCCCCTGCCCTGCCTTGTCTTCCTTGCCTTGCCCTGCTTCACCCTGCTTTGCCTTCCCCTAACCTGCCCTGACCTGCCTTTCCCTGCTCTACTTTGCTCTGACCCTCCCTGCCTTGTCTTCCTTGTCTTGCCCTGCCTTGCCCTGCCTTGTTCTGCCTTACCCTGCCCTGCGTAGCCCCGCCTTACCCTGCCTGCCCTACCTTGCCTTCCCTTGCCTTGCCCTGCCCTGCTCTGCCTTGCCCTGCTCTGCGTGCCTTGCCCTGCCCTGCTTTGCCATGCCTTACCTTGCCCTGCCCTTCCTGCACAGCCCTGCCCTTCCCTGCCTTCCCTTTCCCTGCGCTGCCCTGCCCTGTTCTGCCCTGCCTTGCCCTGCACTATCTTTGCCTTGCCCTGCCTAGCCCTGCCTTGCCCTGCACTATCTTTACCTTGCCCTGCCTTCCCTGCTCCGCCCTGCCCTGCCCTGCACTGCATTGCTTTGCCTTGCCCTACCCTGCCCAGCCCAGCCTTGCCTTAATTTTCTTGCCTTACCCTGCCCAGCCCTACCCAGCCCAGGCTTGCCCTGGCTTTCCTTGCCTTGCCTTGCCCGGCTGTGCCCTGCCCTGCTTTGCGCTGCCTTCCCCTACCCTGCCGTGTATTCCTTGCCTTGTCCTGCCCCACCCTGCCCTGCCTTACCTTGCCTTGCCTCACCTTGCCTTGCGTTGCCTTGCCTTGCCCTGACTTGCCTGCACTATCTTTGCCTTGCCCTGCTTGGCCCTGCCTGACCCTGCCCCGTCCTGCACTGTTCTGCCCCACCCTGTCCTGCCTTGCCCTGCCTTCCCTGCTCCGACCTGCCCTGCATTGCCCGGCCCTGCATTGCCCTGCCCTGCCCTGCCTTCTTTAGCCCTGCCCTGCTCCGCCCTGCTCTGCCTACCCTTGCCCTGCCCAGCCTTCCCTTGCCCAGTTCTGCCCTGCCCTGCCTTGCCCTGCCCTGCTTTGCCATGCCTTGCCTTGCCCTGCCCTATTTTCCCCGCCCTGCCTTGTCTTCGTTGCCTTGACCTGCTTCACCCTGCTCTGCCTTCCCCTGCCCTTCTTACCCCTGACCTGCCCTGCCTTGCCTTTCCCTGTCCTGCCTTGGTGTGACCCGTACTCCCTTGCACTGTCTTACCTTGCTTTGCCCCACACTGCCCTGACGCACCCTGCCCTGCCTAACCTTGCCTTGCCCTGCCTTGTTCTGCCTTGCCTTGTTTTGCCTTGCCCTGATGCATCCTGCCCTGCCTTCCCTTGCCCTGCCCTGCCCTTCTTTGCCATGCTTTGCTTTGCCCTGACCTGCCCTGTACTGCCTTCTTCTGCCCTTCCTTGTCTTACTTGCCTTGCCCTACCCTGACCTGCCCTGTTTTCCCCTGCCCTGCCTTGTCTTCCTTTCCTTCCCCTGCCCTGCCGTACCCTACCTTACTTTGCCTTACCTTGCATTGCCCTACCCCGACTTTGCCATGCCTTGCCTTTCCCTACCCTGCCTTGCCCTGACGTGCTTTGCCATGCCTTGTCTTGCCCTGCCCTGCCCTTCCTTGCCTTCCTCTGCTCGGCCCTGCCTTGTTCAGCCTTGCCTTGCCCTGCCTTGTCTTACTTTGATCAGCCTTGCCCTGCCCTGCCCTGCTATGCCTTACTTTCCCCGGCTCAACTTTGCCCTGCCTTGCCCTGCCCTGCCATGCCCAAATTTGCCCAGACCTCCCTTGCCCTGTCCTGCCCTGCCCTGCTTTCCCTTGCCTTGCCCTGCCCTTCACTGCCCTGACCTGCCCTGTACTGCCTTCTTCTGCCCTTCCTTGTCTTACTTGCCTTGCCCTACTCTTACCTGCCCTGTTTTCCCCTGCCCTGCCTTTTCTTCCTTGCCTTCCCCTGCCCTGCCGTACCCAACCTTGCCCTGCCTTACCTTGCATTGCCCTGCCCTGCCTTGCCTGCCCCACCCTACCCTACCCTGCCCTTCCTTGCCTTCCTCTGCTCGGTCCTGCCTTGCCTTACCTTGTCCAGCCTTGCCCTGCCCTGCCTTGATTTGCCTTACTTTACCCAGCTCTACCTTGCCCTGCCATGCCCTGTCCTGCCCTGCCCTGCCCTGCCCCGCCTTCCCTTGCCCTGCTTTGCCATGCCTTTTATTGCCCTGCCCAGCCTTTCCTTGCCTTGCATTGCCCTACCCTGCCTTGCCTTTACCTTGCTCTTCCCCTTGCCTGTGCCATTACCCTGCCCTGCCATTGCTTGCCTCACCCTGCCTTACCTTGCTATGCTCTGCCTGGCTTTGCCCCGCCCTGCCCTGCCTTGTCTTGCCCTACCTTGCCTTACCTAGTCCAGCCTTGTTCTGCCTTGCCCTGCCCTGCCCTGCCATGCCCTACTTTGCCCGGCTCTACCTTGTCCTGCCTTGCCCTGCCCTGCCTTGTTCTGCCTTGCCTTGTTTTGCCTTTCCCTCCCCTGCCCTGCCCTGCCTTCCCTTTTCCTACCTTACGCTGCCCTGCCCTGCCTTGTTCTGCCTTACCTTGTTTTGCCTTTCCCTGCCCTACCCTGCCCTGCCCAGCCTTCCCTTTTCCTACCTTGCCCTGCCCTGCCCTTTTCTGCCTTGCCCTGCCCTGCTTTCCCATGCCTTGCCTTGCGCTGCCCTGCCTTACATTGTTCTGCCCTGCCCTGCCTTCCCTAGCCCTGCCCTGCCCCGCCCTGCTTTGCCATGCCTTGCCATGCCCTGCCCTGCCTTGCCCTGCCGTGCTTTGCCATGCCTTGCCTTGCCCTGCCCTGCCTTCCCTTGCCCTGCCCTGCCTTCCCTTGCCCTGCCCTGCCCTGCTTTGCCTTGCCTTCCCTTCCCTTCCCTTGCCCTGCCCTGCCTTCCCTTGCCCTGCCCTGCCTTCCCTTGCCCTGCCCTGCCTGGCCATGCCTGACCCTGTCCCACGCTGTACTACCGTGCCCCACTCTGTCCTGCCTTGCCTTGCCTTCCCTGCTCCACCCTGCCCTGCACTGCACTGCATTACCCTGCCTTGCCCTGCAAAGCCCTGCCCAGCCCAGCCTTGACCTGAATTTCCTTGCCTTGCCCTGCCCGGCTGTGCTTTGCCCTGCTTTGCGCTGCCTTCCCCTACCTGGCCGAGTATTCCTTGCCTTGCCCTGCCCTAATCTGCCCTGCCCCGCCCTGCCCTGCCCTGCCTTGCTTTGCTCTGCCTTCCCCTTGACCAGCCCTGCCTTGCCTTCCCCTGCCCTGCCCTATTTTCCCGTGCTCTGCCTTGTCTTCCCTGCCTTGCCCTGCTTCACCCTGCTTTGCCTTCCCCTAACCTGCCCTGACCTGCCTTTCCCTGCCCTACCTTGCTCTGACCCGCCTTCTCTGCCTTTCCTTGCCTTTCCTTGCCTTTCCTTGCCTTTCCTTGCCTTGCCCTGCCGTATTGTGACTTCCCCTGCCCTGCCTTGTCTTCCATACCTTGCCTGCCCTAACCTGACCTGCATTCCTCTAATACGCCCTGCCTTGTCTTCCTTGCCTTGCCCTGCCTTGTGCTGCCTATCCTTGCCTTACCCTGCCCTGCCCTCCCTTGCCCTGCCCTGCCCTCCCTTGCCCTGCCCTGCCCTCCCTTGCCCTACTTTCCCTGCCTTCTCTTGCACTGCCCTGCCCTGCCTTCTCTTGCACTGCCCTGCCCTGCCTTGCCCTGCCCTGCCTTGCCCTTCTCTATCTTTGCCTTGCACTGCTCTACTCTACCCTGCCCTGCCTTCCCTTGCCCTGCCCTGCCCTGCCCTGTTCTGCCCTGCTTTGCCATGCCATACCTTGCCCTGCACTATCTTTGCCCTGCCCCGCCTTCCCTTGCCCTGCCCTGCCCCGCCTTCCCTCGCCCTGCCCTGCCCCGCCTTCCCTTGCCCTGCCCTGCTTTGCCGTGCCTTGCCTTGCCCTGGCTATCCTTGCCTTGCCCTGACTTCCCTTGCCCTTCCCTTGGCCTGCCCTGCCCTGCCTTGCCTTGCCCTGCCCTATTTTCCCCACCCTGCCTTGTCTTCGTTGCCTTGACCTGCTTCACCCTGCTCTGCCTTCCCCTGCCCTTCTTTCCCCTGACCTGCCCTGCCTTGCCTTCCCCTGACCTGCCTTGTCGTGACCCGTACTCCCTTGCACGGCCATACCTTGCATTGCCTCACACTGCCCTGACGCACCCTGCCCTGCCTAACCTTGCCTTGCCCTGCCTTGTTCTGCCTTGCCTTGTTTTGCCTTGCCCTGAAGCACCCTGCCCTGACTACCCTTGCCCTGCCCTGCCCTGCTTTGCCATGCCTTGCCTTGCCCTTGCACTGCCTTACCTTGCCCTGCCCTGTACTGCCCTGCCTTCCCTTGCCCTGCCTTCCCTTGTCCTGCCCTGCCCTTCCATGTCCTGTCCTGCTTTCACTTGTTCTGCCCTGCCTTGCCCTGCTTTGACATGCCTTGCCTTGCCCTGCTCTGCCTTACCTTGCCCTGCCATGCCCTTCCCTGCCTTGCCTTGTCTTCCCTTGCCCCTCCTTCACCTGTTCTGCCCTGTCCTGCCGTGTCCTGCCCTCTCCTGCCCAGCCTTGCCCTGCTTTGCCATGCCTTGCCTTGCCCTGCTCTGCCCTGTCCTGCCTTCCCCTGCCCTTCCTTGTCTTCCTTTCCTTGCCCTGCCCCGCCCTGCCCTGTGTTGCTTTGCTCTGCCTTCCCCTTGACCTGCCTTGTTCTGCCATATCCTGCCCTGCCCTACCTTGCCTTCCCTTGCCCTGCCTTGCCTTCCCTTGCCCTGCCCTGCCTTACCTAGCCTTGCCCTGCCCTGCTTTGCCCTGACTTACCTTACCCTGCCTTGCCCTGCCCTATCTTCCCTTGACCTGCCCTGCCCTGCACTATCTTTGCCTTGCCTTGCTTGGCCCTGCCTGGCCCTGCCTCGCCCTGTACTACCCTGCCCCACCCTGTCCTGCCTTGCCCTGCCTTCCCTGCTCCGCCCTGCCCTGCCCTGCACTGCATTGCTTTGCCTTGCCCTGCCCTGCCCTGCCCAGCTCAGCCTTGCCTTAATTTTCTTGCCTTGCCCTGCCCAGCCCTACCCAGCCCAGGCTTGCCCTGGCTTTCCTTGCCTTGCCCTGCCCGGAAGTGCCCTGCCCTGCTTTGCCCTGCCTTCCCCTACCCTGCCGTGTATTCCTTGCTTTGCCGTTCCTTGATCTGCCCTGCCCCACCATGCCCTGCCTTACCTTGCCCTGCCCTGCCTTGCCTTCCCTTGCCCTGCCCTGTTCTGCCCTGCCTTGCCCTGCCAAGACCAGCCCAGCCCAGCCTTGACCTGACTTTCCTTGCCTTGACCTGCCCTGATCTGCCCTGCCCCACCCTGCCCTGCCTTACCTTGCCCTGCCTATCCTTGCCTTGCCTTGCCTTGCCCTGCACTATCTTTGCCTTCCCCTGCTTGGCCCTGCCCCACCCTACACTACCCTGCCCCACCCTGTCCTGCCTTGCCCTGCCTTCCCTGCTCCGACCTGCCTTGCCTTGCCCTGCCCTGCCCTACCTTGTCCTGCATTGCCCTGCCACGCCCCGCCTTATGCTGCCCTGCCATGCCCTTCTTTGCCCTGCCCTGCCCTGCCTTGTCCAGCCTTGCTCTGCCTTGCCCTGCTCTGCCCTGCCCTGCCTTCCTTTGCCATGCCCTGCTTTGTCCGGCCCTTCCCTGCCCTGCCCTGCTTTGCCATGCCTTACCTTGCCCTGCTCTGCCTTTCCTTGCCTTGCCTTGCCCTGCCCTGCCTTTCCTTGCCTTGCATTGCCCTACCCTGCCTTTACTTGCCTCGCCCTGCCTTAACTTGCTATGCTCTGCCTTGCTTTTCCCCGTCCTGCCCTGCCTTGTCTTGCCCTGTCATTCCTTGCCCTGCTTTGCAATGCCCTGCCCTGCCTTGCTGTGCCCTGCCCTGCTCTACCTTGTCCTGCATTGCCCTGCCAAGCCCCGCCTTTACCCTGCCCTGCCATGCCCTTCTTTGCCCTGCCCTACCTTGCCCTGACCTGCCCTGCCTTGCCTTGTCTTGCCTTACCCTGCCCTTCCTTGCCTTCCTCTGCTCGGCCCTGCCTTGCCCTGCCTTGCCTTGCCTTGTCCAGCCTTGCTCTGCCTTGCCCTGCCCTGGCCTGCCCTGCCCTGCCATGCCTTGCCTTGCCTGATATTGCATTGCCCTACCCCGCCCTGCCCCGCTTTGCCCTGCCCTGCCCTGCCCTGCTATGCCTTATTTGCCTGGCTCTACCTTGCCCTGCCTTGCCCAGCCATACCTTGCCCTTCCCTTGCCCTTCCCTGCCTTGCCGTGACCCGCCCTGCCCTGCCTTTCCTTGCTTTTCCTTGCCCTGTCTTCCCTTGTCCTGCCCTGCCATGCCTTGCCTTGCCTGACATTGCATTGCCCTACCCTGCCCAGCCCCGCCCTGCCCTGCCATGCCCTACTTTGCCTGGCCCTACCTTCCCCTGCCATGCCCTGCTCTGCCCTGCCTTGCCTTGCCTGACATTGCATTGCCCTACCCTGCCCAGCCGCGCCCTGCCCTGCCATGCCCTACTTTGCCCGGCCCTACCTTCCCCTGCCATGCCCTGCTCTGCCCTGCCTTGCCTTGCCTTGCCCTGCCCTACTTTGCCCAGCCATACCTTGCCCTTCCCTTGCCCTTCCCTGCCTTGCCGTGACCCGCCCTGCCCTGCCTTTCCTTGCCCTGCCTTCCCTTGTCCTGACCTGCCATGCCTTGCCTTGCCTGACATCGCATTGCCCTACCCTGCCCTGCCCCACCATGCCCTACTTTGCCCGGCCCTACCTTCCCCTGCCCTGCCCTGCCCTGCCCTGCCATGCCTTGCCTTGTTTTGCCTTGCCTTGCCCTGCCCTTCCTTTCCTTCCTCTGCTCTGCCCTGCCTTGTTCTGCCCTGACTTGCACTTCCTTGCCCTGCTTTGCCCTGCCCTACCTTCCCCTGCCTTGCCTTCCCTTGCCCTGCCTTTCCTTGTCTTATCCAGCTTTGCTCTGCCTTGCCCTGCCATGCCTTGCCTTGCCTGACCTTTCATTGCCCTACCCAGCCCTGCCCTGCCTTGACCTACCTTGCCTTGCTGTGTTCTACCTTCCCTTGTGTTGTCCTGTTTTGCCCGGACTTGCCCTGCCCTGCCTTCCCTAGCCCTGCCCTGCCTTGCCCTGCCCTGCTTTGCCATGCCTTGCCTTGCCCTGCCCTGCCCTGCCTTTCCTTGCTTTGCATTGTCCTACCCTGCCTTGCCTTGCCCTGCCTTGCCTTTACCTTGCTCTTCCCCTTGCCCGTACCCTTGCCCTGTCCTGCCTTTGCTTGCCTCGCCCTGTTTTACCTTGCTATGCTCTACCTCGCTTTGCCCCGCCCTGCCCTGTCTAGTCTTGCCCTGTCATTCCTTACCCTGCTTTGCCCTGCCCTGCCTTGCCCTGCCCTGCCTTCCCTTGCCCTACTTTGCCTTACCTTGTCCAGCCTTGCTCTGCCTTGCCCTGCCCAGCCATGCCCTTCTTTGCCTGGCTCTACCTTGCCCTGCCCTGCCCTGCCCTGCCCTGCACTACCCCGCCCCACCCTGTCCTGCCTTGCCCTGCCTTCCCTGCTCAGACCTGCCCTGCCCTGCACTGCGCTGCATTGCCTTGCATTGCTCTGCCTTGCCTTGCCTTGCCCTATTTTCCCCTGCCCTGCCTTGTCTTCCTTGCCTTGACCTGCTTCACCCTGCCCTGCCTTCCCCTGCCCTTCTTTCCCCTGTCCTGCCCTGCCTTGCCTTTCCCTAACATGCATTGTCCTGACCCGTACTGCCTTGCACTGCCTTGCCTTGCATTGCCCTGCCCTGCCGTGCCTTGACCTGCCTTGCCTTGCCTTGTTCTGCCTTCCCTTGACTTGTCCTGCCTTGCCCCTACTTGCCCTGCCCTGCCTTGCTTTACCCTGCCCTACCTTGTCCTGCATTGCCCTGCCAAGCCCCGCCTTACCTTACCCTGCCCTTCCTTGCCCTGCCCTGCCCTGCCTTGCCATGCCTTGCCTGACCTTGCATTGCCCTACCCCACCCTGCCCTGCCTTGCTATGCCCTGCCTTGCCCTGCCTTACCCTGCCCTTCCTTTGCCCTGACCTACCCTGCTCTGCCCAACTTTGCACTACCCTTCCTTGCCCTGCCCTTCTTTGTCCTGCATTACCCCGCCAAGCCACGCCTTACACTGCCCTGCCATGCCCTACTTTGCCCTGCTCTACCTTGCCCTGCCTTGCCGTGTCCTGCCCTGCCTTGCCTTGCCCTGCCATGCCTTTCATTGCCCTGCCTTGCCTTTTCCTGCCCTGCCCTTACTTTCCTTCCTCTGTTCTGCCCTGCCTTCCCTTGCCCTGCTTTGCCTTACCTTGTCCAGCCTTGCTCTGCCTTGACTTGCCTGACCTTGCATTGCCCTACCCTGCTCTGTATGCCTTGCCCTACCCAGCCTTGCCCTGCCTTCCTCTGCCCTGCCTTGCTTTACTTTGTCCAGACTTGCTCTGCCTGCCCTTCCCAGCTCTGCAGTGCCCTGCCCTTCCCTGTCTTGCCTTACCCTGCCCTGCCATGCCCTACTTTGCCCTGCCCTGCCCTGCCTTGCCTTGTCTTGCCTTGCCCTGCCCTTCCTTGCATTCCTCTGCTCGGCCCTGCCTTGTTCTGCCTTGACTTGCCCTGCCCTGCCTTCCCTTGACTTGCCCTGCCTTCCCTTGACTTGCCCTGCCTTGCCCTGCTTTGCCATGACTTCCCCTGCTTTCCAATGCCTTGCCTTGCCCTGCCATGCCCTACTTTGCCCTGCTCTACCTTGCCCTGCCCTGCCCTGCCTTGCCATGCCTGACCTTGCATTGCCCTACCCCGCCCTGCCTTGCCTTGCCCTGCCATTGCATGCCCTACTTTGCCTGGTTCTACGTTGCCCTGCCTTGCCCTACCCTGCCCTGCCTTCCTCTGCCCTGCCATGCCATGTTCTGCCTTGCCTTTTTTTGCCTTGCCTTGCCCTGCCCTGCCTTCCCTTGCCCTGCACTGCCCTGCCCTACCCTGCCCTCCCTTGCCCTGTCCTGCCCTGCCCTGCTTTCCCTTGCCTTGCCCTGCCCTTCACTGCCCTGACCTGCCCTGTACTGCCTTCTTCTGCCCTTCCTTGTCTTACTTGCCTTGCCCTACTCTTACCTGCCCTGTTTTCCCCTGCCCTGCCTTTTCTTCCTTGCCTTCCCCTGCCCTGCCGTACCCAACCTTGCCCTGCCTTACCTTGCATTGCCCTGCCCTGCCTTGCCTGCCCCACCCTACCCTACCCTGCCCTTCCTTGCCTTCCTCTGCTCGGTCCTGCCTTGCCTTACCTTGTCCAGCCTTGCCCTGCCCTGCCTTGATTTGCCTTACTTTACCCAGCTCTACCTTGCCCTGCCATGCCCTGTCCTGCCCTGCCCTGCCCTGCCCCGCCTTCCCTTGCCCTGCTTTGCCATGCCTTTTATTGCCCTGCCCAGCCTTTCCTTGCCTTGCATTGCCCTACCCTGCCTTGCCTTTACCTTGCTCTTCCCCTTGCCTGTGCCATTACCCTGCCCTGCCATTGCTTGCCTCACCCTGCCTTACCTTGCTATGCTCTGCCTGGCTTTGCCCTGCCCTGCCCTGCCTTCTCTTGCCCTGTCATTCCTTGCCCTGCTTTGCCCTGCCCTTCCTTACCCTGCCCTGCCATGCCCTGACCCGCCCTGCACTGCCCTGTCTTGCTTTGCCCAGTCTTCTCCTGCCCTGCCTTGCCTTGCCCTGCCCTGTTTTGCCCTGCCCTGCTCTGCTCTGACCCGCCGAGCTTTGCCTTGCCTTGCCCTGCCCTGCCTTGCTCTTCCCTGTTTTCTCTGTCTTGCCTTGCCCTTCCTTGCCCTACCCTGCCGTGCCCTGCCCTGCCCTGCCCTGCCCTGCCCTGCCAAGCCCAGCCCTGCCCAGCCCAACCTTGCCCTGCTTTACCTTGCCTTGCCTTACCTTGCCCTGCACTATCTTTGCTTTGCCTTGCCCTGCTTGGCCTTGCCTGGCCCTGCCCTGCCCTTCACTACCCTGCCCCATCCTGTCCTGCCTTGCCCTGCCTTCCCTGCTCTGCCCTGCCCTGCATTGCCTTCCCTTGCCCTGCCTTGCCTTGCCCTGCCCTATTTTCCCCTGCCCTGCCTTGTCTTCCTTTTCTTTAACCTGTGTATGGGAACTGTTGAATCACGGCCTGAACCACCGATTGATCACCTGAGGCAAGCCCTGAGTCAGCTGCAGGGGCACAACTGAGTGTGATTGGAAGGGGTGGAGTTTGACTCCACCTCTCCCAAGACCCCATTTAAGGGCTGACCACCAGCAGGGAAGGATCTCTTGTTGGAGATCCCTCCCTGGTGGAGTTATCGGCGAGCCTCAACCATCATCAAGGTGAGCCAATCTCTTTTGCTATTTATTTGTATACCATCTACTTAAAGCCTACCAAAAATATACCATCCTTTCGCACTACTTCCTTGAAGTGCTTTCTTTAGGTTTATTTGCCCTACAATTGGTGAGCCAGGCAGGCAAATGGGGTTAGGGGGAGAACGTTATTCACTTAAACCAAACAATTCCTGGTCAAATTCCAGGATTTATAGGGTCACCCTATTATGGTCTTGCTACTGTTCTTGAAAAATGGGGACCCCTGCAGGTTACAAAGAATGTTTCTCCTTCCCCAGCCCGGCTGATGGATTATTTTCAAGGCCTAGATAAGGATATACTAGTTACTAAAGAACGTCAGCTAGCTGCTTCTGCAGTGGCCTGGCCTCTAAAAATGGCTTTACATAAATTAGATGTAACAAATACAAACATAGAATCTGAAAATCAGTTGTTAAGAGATCGAATTGAGAAATTGGAACAACAGTTGGGCACATTAGTAGCAAAAAATCCTGGACTAGATGTGCCAACAAGACAAATACGTACCATATCAGTGGAGGACACCCAGGTCCCTGCAGTAGCGGACCTAGATGTTTCAGCAGTCAAGATCTCTAAATCGGATCTCGAAGCTCCATCTATGGAGGATCCGTTTGAGATCTGACCAATCATAACTCAAAAAACAAAAAAAGTGCAAGATAGACCAGCGGGAGTGCCTCCTGAGCAATGGCCCCCTGCTGAAACATGCTTGCATGTGACAGCTCGCCCATATACGGCAAGTGAGTTAATGGACCTAGTACAACGGTTCCATCAAAAACCAAGGGAAAGCATGCCATCATGGCTCCTGAGGTTATGGGATGCAGGAGCTGAAAGCGTATTAGTTAGTGGGACAGAAATGTCTAAACTAGCATCTATAACCATACACCCAGCCCTGAGGCAAAGATTATATGCTGCCATCCATTATACTAATGAGAATCATTCTATTATAGGTTGGTTGATGGCAGCATGCCGCCTAACATGGCCTAACAAATCTGACATTCCACTTAATACCGGTTTATGGTCCTCTATGGAGGACCTCCAAGCATACATCCGAGAACTGGGTATGAGAGAGGCTATGTATTCAGAAAACTTTGAAAGCCCTGATACAGAAAAATTTACAGCAGGTATGCGAGACCTAATACTACAGCAAGCCCCCTCTCACCTTTATGGGACTTTGGTTTCCATACTAAACCCCTTAGTGGCTTCAGAGGCTATCGTCCAACAGGCAGCCCAGTTGGTGGCAGACCTTGGGGAAACGGAGCGCATAAGAACTAGGCGCAATATCCGTATGATAGAAGAAGCTGAGGCATTCCCGATTAAAACTAGGAAGCCTGTCCCACGGATACCCCGATCGGGCCCCATACGGGTATCCCGGAAGACTATGTTTAATGATCTTATACGGGCCGGGGTTGCCTTTGCTGAAATTGATGGGCAACCCAACCATGTGTTGTTACAGCTTTGGAAACAACAGATCCAGCGGGATCTGGATAGGCTAGACAGTTGGGCTGAGGTCAATGGGATGAGGTTCAATAAGGCCAAGTGCCGGGTCCTGCACTTTGGCCACAATAACCCCATGCAATGCTATAGGCTTGGGGCAGAATGGCTTGAGGAGTGTATAGAGGAAAAGGACCTGGGGGTGTTGGTTGATGCTCGGCTCAATATGAGCCGGCAGTGTGCCCAGGTGGCCAAGAAGGCCAATGGCATCCTGGCCTGTATTAGGAATAGTGTGGCCAGCAGAATCAGGGAGGTGATCATCCCCCTGTACTCAGCTCTGGTGCGGCCGCACCTCGAGTACTGCGTTCAGTTTTGGGCCCCTCACTACAAGAAAGACATCGAGGCCCTGGAGCGTGTTCAGAGAAGGGCAACAAAACTGGTGAGGGGTCTGCAGCACAATTCTTACGAGGAGCGGCTGAGGGAGCTGGGATTGTTTAGTTTGGGGAAAAGGAGGCTCAGAGGAGACCTCATTGCACTCTACCACTTCCTGAAGGGAGGCTGTGGTAAGGAGGGGGTCAGCCTCTTCTCCCAGGTAACTAATGACAGGACAAGAGGGAATGGCCACAAGTTGTGCCGGGGAAGATTGAGATTAGACTTTAGGAAAATTTTTTTCTCTGAGAGAGTGGTCCGGCACTGGAATGGCCTGCCTAGGGAGGCAGTTGAGGCACCGTCACTGGTGCTGTTCAAGAAGCGATTAGATGAGGTGCTGAGGGATTTGATTTAGTGGCTTGGTGGGTAGGGATGGTGGTGTGAGGATGGTTGGACTAGATGATCTTGTAGGTCCTTTCCAACCTAATGTATCTATCAATCTATGAATCTATAAAAATTTCAGAGTACTCCCAGAAAATCGGGAGTACGAATAATACAGGCAGCACCACCAACAACTTGGAATTTGGCTGACTTTATAGTCCCAAATAGGTCTTGATTTCTCTACTAAGTGTGTCCATTAGGGAAGCAATATTGGGTACGGCCGCATGGATGGGCGGCGTGACCTTATTTAATTCCCTATAATCTACTGTCATTCTCCATGTCCCATCCGACTTCCGCACTGGCCATATGGGGGAATTATATGGACTATGTGCAGGTCTTATAATACCTACTTTTTCTAGTTCCTGCACCGTTTTTGATATTTCTTCCTGCCCCCCCGGGAGTCTATACTGTCTTACATTAGTAATCCGGCGTGGTTTCGGCAGACAAATTGGCTCATGTTGTGCATGGCCCCTCAGTACTGTCTGTATTGCCCAGACACTAATGTACCTCTGTCGAGGTCTGAACTCTCCCACAGTTGTCTGGAGAGCAAGACCCCATAAAATGTCTACGCCCAAGATGTATTCTGGAACTGGGGCAATCGACACTTTATACTCCCGGGGTGGGAGACGCCCAACCCCCAATTTCAGCCATGTTTGGGTGACCGGAATGGTCTGTCCCCCAAACCCACCAATCATCACTCTATTGCCCTTAAATTTTGTTGGGTCTCCATATATAATTGATGTCTCTGCACCAGTGTCTACTAAGGCCATCACCTTTTGAATATTCTTATTTGACCAAAATATCTCTAGTTCTACATAGGGCCTCCGGTCACATCTGGAGGCCCTAAAGGGATCAGAGTTCTTTGTTACTCCATGAAGTTCGCTAGGTCTAAGTCTTTTACCGCAGGTGGTTCAGGCACTGTAGCCCGTGACACCTGTGGAGGTTTCTTTCTTCTATTTGGGACTATAAAGTCAGCCAAATTCCAAGTTGTTGGTGGTGCTGCCTGTATTATTCGTACTCCCGATTTTCTGGGAGTACTATGAAATTTTTATAGATTCATAGATTGATAGATACATTAGGTTGGAAAGGACCTACAAGATCATCTAGTCCAACCTTCCTCACACCACCATCCCTACCCACCAAGCTACTAAATCAAATCCCTCAGCACCTCATCTAATCGCTTCTTGAACAGCGCTAGGGACGGTGCCTCAACCTCCTCCCTAGGCAGGCCATTCCAGTGCCGGACCACTCTCTCAGAGAAAAAATTTTTCCTAAAGTCTAATCTCAATCTTCCCCGGCTCAACTTGTGCCCATTCCCTCTCGTCCTGTCATTAGTTACCTGGGAGAAGAGGCTGACCCCCTCCTTACCACAGCCTCCCTTCAGGAAGTGGTAGAGTGCAATGAGGTCTCCTCTGAGCCTCCTTTTCCCCAAACTAAACAATCCCAGCTCCCTCAGCCGCTCCTCGTAAGACCTGTGCTCCAGACCCCTCACCAGTTTTGTTGCCCTTCTCTGAACACGCTCCAGGGCCTCGATGTCTCTCTTGTAGTGAGGGGCCCAAAACTGAACACAGTACTCGAGGTGCGGCCGCACCAGAGCTGAGTACAGGGGGATGATCACCTCCCTGTTCCTGCTGGCCACACTATTCCTAATACAGGCCAGGATGCCATTGGCCTTCTTGGCCACCTGGGCACACTGCTGGCTCATACTGAGCCGAGCATCAACCAACACCCCCAGGTCCTTTTCCTCTATACACTCCTCAAGCCATTCTGCCCCAAGCCTATAGCATTGCATGGGGTTATTGTGGCCAAAGTGTAGGACCCGGCACTTGGCCTTATTGAACCTCATCCCATTGACCTCAGCCCAACTGTCTAGCCTATCCAGATC
Source organism: Callipepla californica brunnescens (assembly GCA_023055505.1). Classification (NCBI taxonomy): domain Eukaryota; kingdom Metazoa; phylum Chordata; class Aves; order Galliformes; family Odontophoridae; genus Callipepla; species Callipepla californica. The sequence goes on from JALIRH010000003.1 coordinate 68,486,740, forward strand.
CCGCTGAAGGGCCTCCCTACCCTCAGGCAGATCAACACATCCTCCCAACTTGGTGTCATCCGCAAACTTACTGAGGGTGCACTCAATCCCCTCATCCAGGTCATCAATAAAGAGATTAAACAGTATGGGCCCCAATACCGACCCTTGGGGGACACCACTCGTGACAGGACGCCAGCTGGACTTGACTCCATTAACCACTACCTGCTGGGCACGGCCCTCTAGCCAATTCTCAACCCAGAGAAGAGTGAACCTGTCCACACCATGGGCTGCCAGCTTCTGCAGGAGAATTCCTATGTCCCTATTGATTCCTGTGGCCCCATCGATCGCTGTGGCCCCATCGATCGCTGTGGCCCCATCGATCGCTGTGGCCCCATCGATCGCTGTGGCCCCATCGATCGCTGTGGCCCCATCGATCCCTATGGCCCCATCGATCCCTATGGCCTTATTGATTTTTATGGCCCCATTGATTCCTGTGGCCCCATTGATCCCTATGGCCCCATTGATCCCTATGGCCCCATTGATCCCTATGGCCCCATTGAGTTCTATGGCCCCATTGAGTTCTATGGCCCCATTGAGTTCTATGGCCCCATTGAGTTCTATGGCCCCACTGATTCCTATGGCCCCACTTATTCCTTTGGCCCCATGGATCCCTATGGCCCCATGGATCCCTATGGCCCCATGGATCCCTATGGTGCCATTGATTCTGTCATTGTTTTATGATTTTTGGTACTAGTATTCCACATCATAACATCATGTATTGCATTAAGAGTTATAGAGCTAATACTCCAGCTCCATAGATCATTGATAATTCCAGGTATACCTGTCTCAGAAGAGAAGAAGCACTACATTCCCCAGAGGACTTTGCGATGCTTTGTATTTTTACGTGTTTTCCGCTCAGAGGGAACAGATAAAAACCCTCAGCGGTCACGGGACGCTCTCTTTCCTTCGGGATCGACGCAGCAGTGGGTGCTCGCTGCCGTCTCGCCTTCAGCGTTAGCGTAAGGCCTTCGGTATATCGGACACTCTCTCTTGCTCATTTTATTTGATTCATTAGCCTCAATTCCAATTATATTGTATTATATTGTGTTATTTTACTTTCTGATATCTTATTTAGTAAATTAGCTTTCTTCCTCAGATCGTTGCCGCTGTTTTGTTTCTAGGCCCATCTCCCTTTTCCCTTTTTCCCTTTTCCTTTCCCCTTTCCTGGGGCGTGGGTCCGTGGGTCCCCCGCACCTGTCGTCGCGGAGCCGGGCCGATCCAGCCCGGTGAATCGTTGACATTTTTTTTGGCGCCCAACTTGGGGCCCGAACCGCCTTAGCCGGGCAGAGACATACTTTTAGAGTGAATCTCTGTCTCTCGCTAGCAAGCTTATCTGTACTGTAGGTACTGTACGGCATAACACGACCTTGAAGTCTGGGCGTACTGCCAGTTGTTCTGGGATGTTTGTAAACTTTTTTGGGTGCTGCTAACTTGTCATAGTAAAGAAAAAAAAAAATGTTCTCTCATTTTGAACTGCTCTTAAAGGGGCTGCATTTCATTGCTTTTTCCCTCTTAATGCTCAAAACGTACTGGAACTTGGTTAGGTTTGCCATTCTGTTCCATTGGGTCTGGTCCCTCTATGATAAATTAAAAGCAATGATAGCGGCACCTGCCAGATACCAGGGCACCCCAGCTAATGGAACAAACGATAGCATATTAACGAACCATGTGATGTTTGAATGGGTATCCGGGTTCCCCTCTCAGTTTTTTATGAATTTTCAAGATCACAGCTTAGGGATGGTGTTAATAATTGGGATATTAGTCCTCTTTCATGTAGTAGCACTTTTCATCATGTGCAGGAAGCTTCTCCCAGAAACAGAGAATGTTGAATGGCAGGGAGAGTGGAGAGTTTTAGGAAAGAAATTAGAAGCATGGGGACACCCGGTGTCATGGGATTTTTCTCCCGAACAATTGCAGGATCCTGAGGAGCTAGGCCTGTATCTGAGTAAAGGGTGTTGCGGCTCAGAAAGATCTGAGGTGGAACAGCTTATCTGGGGCTTGGCTTATGCTACCCGAGGTTTATATACTATTGTGAAGGGAGAGAGTGTCCAAACTGAGACCCAAACCAAAGAGGAAAACCTCCCGGTCACACCTGACCAGCCAAAGGAAGCGCCAGTATCAAAGTCAGTTGCCCCTGTGGAAGGCAAGAAATGGAAACGTGTGTCCTCGCGCCTAGAACGCAAAGAAGAGGTGCCGAAAGAAGAGGAAGATATAGGTGAGGGGGTGGCCACAACCCCACCACCATCGAGAAAGGCAACAAAGAAAAGTGAGAGACATGGAGAAGAAGAAAGTGATGATGAAGGTGAAGAGAAAGTTAAAGTTACGACATTTCGTCGGCCCATGAAAATGTCTGAGATCCAAGGCTCAAGAAAGGAGTTTGTTCGACGTCCGGATGAGAGTATTGTCACTTGGTTGCTTCGGTGTTGGGACAACGGGGCCAACAGTGTGTCCCTTGATAGTAACGAAGCTCGCCAACTAGGAAACATTGCCTGAGATCCGGCTGTCGACAGAGGAATCAGCAGGTATATGGATGGAATCGCCAGCCTCTGGCAACGAATGCTAGTAGCTGTGAGGGAAAGATATCCTTACAAGAGTGACCTGGCACCTAAAGTGAAAAGGTGGAAAACTATTGAGGAAGGCATCCAGTATTTGAGAGAAACAGCTGTGGCGGAAATGCTGTATGATCCCACCTTTGATCCTGACGATCGGGACCATGATCCGGAGAAAGTAAGGAGTACACCCGAAATATGTCAGAAGCTTTCAAAGTCAGCACCAGAAAGGTACGCCAGTACACTAGTGACAACGTTCAACAGATATGAGGACCAAGACAGAAAACCCCCAGTTTTTGAACTAATTCTTACACTTCAAAACATCGAACAAACATTTCCACCGCCATACGCGTCCATTTCAGCCATATCAAAGTTCGAAGGACAAATGGAAGATATATTGGGAAAATTATCCCAACTGATTGATAGGGTTGAATCAATTGTAGCTATCAGTAGCAGACGCCGTCCTGCTCGAGCAAATGACAGCACTAACTTCATGTCGCGTGCGGCTTTGTGGAGTTACTTACGTGCAAATGGAGAAGATATGAAGGAATGGCATCAAAAACCCACCCCTGCACTGCGAGCACGGGTGAGAGAATTACAACACAGAGCAACTACCAGCGAAGTTGTTCCCGTCAGTACAGGTAATGAATAGAGGGGCCCTGCCCTCAGCCAGAGGAGGGAGAGGGATAATAGAGTGTATTGGACTGTGTGGATTCGGTGGCCTGGCACATCAAACCCACAGAAATATGAGGCACTGGTGGATAGTGGTGCACAATGTACTCTAATGCCTTCAAGTTATAAAGGGGCAGAATTGATTCATATCTCTGGAGTGACTGGGGGCTTTCAGGAATTGTCTGTGCTGGAGGTAGAAATAAGCCTCACGGGTAAAGACTGGCAGAAGCATCCTATAGCGACCGGACAGGGGGCCCCATGCATACTTGGTATTGATTACCTCAAAAGGGGATATTTTAAGGATCCCAAAGGGTATCGATGGGCTTTCGGAATAGCTGCTGTGGATGCAGATAATATTAAGCAGCTGTCTGCTTTGCCTGGCCTGTCAGAAGATCCGTCTGTTGTAGGGTTACTACAAGTGGAGGAGCAACAGGTACCAATTGCTACAAAAATGGTGCACAGACGGCAGTACCGCACCAACAGGGATTCCTTGCTCCCCATTCATAACCTGATTCGTCAGCTAGAGAGCCAGGGAGTGATCAGCAAAACTCACTCCCCGTTTAGCAGCCCCATATGGCCAGTGCGTATAGCCAGTGGAGAATGGAGACTGACGGTAGATTACCGTGGCCTCAATGAAGTCACACCTCCACTGAGTGCTGCTGTGCCGGACATGCTTCAACTCCAGTATGAACTGGAGTCAAAAGCAGTCAAGTGGTATGCCACGACTGACATTGCTAACGCCTTCTTTTCAATTCCCTTGGCCACAGAATGCAGGCCACAGTTTGACTTCACCTGGAGAGGCGTTCAGTACACCTGGAACCGTTTGCCCCAGGGGTGGAAGCACAGCCCAACCATTTGCCATGGGTTGATCCAAACTGCATTGGAACAGGGCGGTGCTCCTGAGCACTTACAATACATTGATGACATCATTGTGTGGGGCAATACAGCAGGGGAAGTTTTCGAGAAAGGAGAGAGAATAATCCAGATCCTCCTGCGAGCTGGCTTCGCTATTAAACGAAGCAAAGTAAAAGGTCCTGCACAGGAAATTCAATTCCTAGGAATAAAGTGGCAAGATGGACGTCGTCACATCCCAACAGATGTGATTGACAAAATTATTGCTATGTCTCCACCCACTAGTAAGACAGAGACCCAAGCTTTTCTGGGTGTAGTGGGCTTTTGGAGACTGCATGTTCCAAACTACAGCTTCATTGTGAGCCCTCTCTTTCGGGTGACGCGGAAGAAGAATGATTTTGTATGGGGCCCTGAGCAGCAGCAGGCTTTTGAGCAAATGAAGCAGGAGATAGCCCGTGCCGTGGCCCTGGGGCCAGTGCGGACGGGACAGGATGTAAAGAACATCCTCTACACTGCTGCTGGAAAGGAAGGTCCCACTTGGAGTTTGTGGCAAAGAGCTTCTGGAGAGACCCGAGGCCGACCCCTTGGATTCTGGAGTCGAGCATACAGGGGGTCTGAGGAGCGCTACACTCCAACTGAAAAAGAGATCTTGGCCGCGTACGAGGGGGTTCGAGCTGCTTCCGAAGTAATTGGTACTGAAGCGCAGCTCCTTCTGGCACCTCGACTGCCAGTGCTGAATTGGATGTTCAAAGGAAAGGTTCCCTCCACCCATCATGCTACTGATGCCACTTGGAGTAAGTGGATTGCGCTGATTACACAGCGAGCTCGGATGGGGAACCTCAGTCATCCAGGAATCCTAGAAGTGATCATGGACTGGCCTGAAGGTAAAAAGTTTGGAACAACACCCGCAGAGGAGGTGTCACGTGCTAAAGAGGCCCCACCATACAATGAACTACCAGACAATGAAAAGAGATACGCCCTGTTCACAGATGGATCGTGTCGTATTGTGGGAAAGCACCGCAGATGGAAATCTGCTGTGTGGAGCCCCACGCGACAAGTTGCAGAGGCCACTGAAGGAAAAGGAGAATCAAGCCAATTTGCAGAGGTAAAGGCTGTCCAACTGGCCTTAGATATTGCTGAACGAGAGAGGTGGCCAGTGCTTTATCTTTACACTGACTCATGGATGGTGGCAAATGCCTTATGGGGGTGGTTACAGCAATGGGAACAAAATGGCTGGCAACGGAGGGGTAAACCTATTTGGGCCGCTGAACTGTGGAAAGATATTGCTGCCCAAGTAAAGAATATGGTTGTAAAGGTGCGCCATGTAGATGCTCATGTTCCTAAAAGCCGAGCAACTGAAGAACAACAGAATAACCATCAGGTAGATCGAGCTGCCAAAGTTAAGATGGCTCAAGTAGACCTGGACTGGCAACACAAGAGTGAATTATTTTTAGCTCGATGGGCCCATGAGACCTCGGGCCATCAAGGAAGAGATGCAACATATAAGTGGGCTAGAGACCGAGGGGTGAACTTAACTATGGACGCTATCGCACAGGTTATCCATGACTGTGATACTTGCGCCACAATTAAACAAGCCAAGAGGATGAAACCTCTTTGGGGGGAAGGGCGATGGCAAAAGTATAAATATGGGGAGGCGTGGCAGGTAGATTATATCACCTTGCCACGATCTCGCAATGGTAAGCGTTATGTGCTCACCATGGTGGAAGCAACCACTGGGTGGCTTGAAACATATGCAGTACCCCATGCTACCGCCCGAAACACCATTCTAGGTCTCGAGAAGCAAGTCCTATGGCAACATGGCACTCCAGAAAGAATTGAGTCAGATAATGGGACTCATTTCAAAAATTCTCTTGTAAGTAATTGGGCCAAAGATCATGGCATTGAATGGATTTATCATATCCCCTATCACACACCAGCTTCCGGTAAGATTGAAAGATACAATGGGTTGCTGAAAACCATGTTGAAAGCAATGGGTGGCGGAACATTTAAGCACTGGGAGAAGCATTTGGCAGAAGCCACCTGGTTGGTCAACACTCGAGGATCCATCAATCGTGATGGTCCTGCCCAATCCAGCTCTCTACCTACAGTAGAGGGAGATAAGGTCCCTGTAGTACATGTAAAGAACATGTTGGGCAAGGCGGTTTGGGTACTTCCAGCTTCTGGAAAGGGCAAACCTCTCCGTGGAACTGTCTTTGCTCAGGGACCTGGGTCCACGTGGTGGGTGATGCAGAAGAATGGGGATGTTCAGTGTATACCACAAGGGAATTTGATGCTGGGGGAGTGCAGTCAGTAATTCCTTGTATATACTTGTATATATATGTTGTGTGTGTGTATATCTAATGCACGTTAATCATTGTTCTTCTGTATGTATCAAGCATGATGTAACGATGTGGAATAAGGGGTGGAATGTCATGGTTTTATGATTTTTGATACTGGTATTCCACATCATAACATCATGTATTGCATTAGGAGTTAAAGAGCTAATACTCCAGCTCCATAGATCATTGATAATTCCAGGTATACCTGCCTCAGAAGAGAAGAAGAACTACATTCCCCAGAGGACTTTGCGATGCTTTGTATTTTTATGTGTTTTCCGCTCAGAGGGAACAGATAAAAACCCTCAGTGGTCACGGGACGCTCTCTTTCCTTCGGGATCGACGCAGCAGTGGGTGCTCGCTGCCGTATCGCCTTCAGTGTTAGCGTAAGGCCTTCGGTATATCGGACACTCTCTCTTGCTCATTTTATTAGATTCATTAGCCTCAATTCCAATTATATTGTATTATATTCTGTTATTTTGCTTTCTGATATCTTATTTAGTAAATTAGCTTTCCTCCTCAGATCGTTGCCGCTGTTTTGTTTCTAGGCCCATCTCCCTTTTCCCTTTTCCCTTTTTCCCTTCCCCTTTCCTGGGGCATGGGTCCGTGGGTCCCCCGCACCAATCGTCACGGAACCGGGCCGATCCAGCCCGGTAAACCGTTGACAAGTGGGTCGTTGGAGGGCTCCTATGGAAACTTGTGGGCAAAGATGGTGGAGTACAAAGGGATGGACTAGGGCAGGGGGATGCTGCCGTCTAGGGGTTCCTAGCTCTTCTGTAAAGGTGGTGAGATGCAAAGCCCAGCTGAAGTGCCTTTAGAGCAATGCACGCAGCCTGGGAAATAAGCAGGGTGAACTGGAAAGCGTGATGCACTTGGGAAGTTGTGACCTTGTTGCTGTCATGGAAACATGGGGGTGACTCCCATAAGTGGTATACCTCCACGGAGGGGTACTGGCTCTTTAGATGGGATAGGTGAGGTAGGAAGGGTGGGGGAGTTGCCCTCTATGTCAAAGACTGGATAGACTGTGAGGAGCTCTGGCTGAGAAAGGTGTTCCTTACTCTGTTCCTTACTCTGTGGGCTAGAATTAAGGATGGGACTAACAGAGGCCAGATGGTGATAGGGGTATCCTCCAGGCCACCTGATGGAGGGGAGACTGTTCATGAGGCTTTCCTGCTTCAGATGTGGGAGGCATTGTGCGCACAGGATCTCATCCTGATGGGGAACATCAACCATCTGGATGTCTGTTGGAAGGACCACACAGCGAGCTGCAAGAGTAACCATAAGGCTTTTTTTTTTTTTTTGAGCTTGACAGAAGCAGAAGCGTGCTGGAGAATATGCAGGGCTCACAGCGGAGAGATTACTGAGGAAGCCTTCACCGCAAAGAATCACTTGTGAGTTTCCCACTGTAGAGCATTTATTTTCTCTGGAAACATAGGAAGAACAGTCTTAAAGTGTCAGAAGAACTCGTTTCTGAGTAAATCGATAAAATTGAAAGTAGCAATTGGTGAAAAAAGTTGGCAGGATTTCTGAAGGAACTCGAGTGGGAAATTTCTGTAGTATTAATTGAGAGAAGTAGCTCATTGCTTAAACTGCCACAGGAATAAGGGTCAGTAAGCGTTCCCTAAGCTGCCTCTTTTAGCATTTATCAGTGACAGGAGATGTTCTCCTCTTTGGTTTGAATGTGTTGTCTTCAAAGTCCTTCTGTATTCTTGAAGAAATGTATTTTTTGTTCAAACCCAAAACAATTTTTGAGCCTCTTAAGTTTATTTAGCTGTTTAATTTGGTTAGTGTTTCTCAGGAAAAAAAAATAACTCCAAAATATATATAATTAACTGGCATTTGAAACAAACAAACAAAAAGACAAATACTTAACAGAAGCCAGACTTGATAATTAAAAATGTTCAGCTTTAACAGCAGAAACAACACAAAATTAGCCAGAAGAGAATGCGATAGAATTGCAGAGCATCTGTTTTTCAGGGTAGGCTTGTGGTAGTTCGATTCCAATGAACAGCTCTATGTTGCAGGAATTCTTTTCCTTGTCTAGATAGAGAGAAGTTCCTCACCTGGCCAGCTGTAGCTGCTTATACTTGGCCAAATGAGTCTTGTCATGTACATACCGGTTCCTTTGCATTTACTGCAAGGAGTTACTTCCCCCCAGGAGTTATTTCATGACACTAATAGTTATATCAGATACTTACTGCATAGCTTACAGCAGTTTCTTTATCTGAACATATCTTTTTCTAAGACGTAAGGTGAGAACAAGCCTCTTGCAATGGAACTCACTGAGCCTTGAATAGATAAAGGATAGATTCATATATTATGTGAAATCAGTGAAAGCCTTAAATAATGGTAAAGATATCCAGTAGTTTTCACCTTTGTTTTCGACTGAAAGAAACAGGCGGCGGGGGGGGGGGGGGGGGGGGGTGCTTAACCGAGAACGTGTTGTGTAAAGTATGACAGGAGTTGTGAAAATTCTCATCTGGTGATGCTGCCCAGAATTGATACACATGGCTCATTTGTAGTGATATGGAACACAGTGGTGTTCCCTCCATCTTTTTAACCCGTGAGGAGTCTGATGTCAACAAACACAGAATAAGCCAAAATTTACCAGCTCTTGATTGGTTTGAATGCTAACGTCAGAAAAAGCAGAAATCATTTCATCTGCTGCTGTTCTGCACAAAGTCTCAGTTATTATGGAATCATTAAAAGCTGAAAGGCACTGAGATGGCAACAAAAAAGTCCTGTCAGCTGGAAGTCACTGTGTGCAGGCTGCAGACTGAATCGAAGAATGATGTGAATTCACCTATTCAAGATACTTTTGCCTTTTAGTTTCGTTTTTACCCACTTAATCTTCCATAAGGAATATTCATTTTAAAGTTAGGCTAACTAGAGAATCTGGCTAATTTTGACGAGGGGAAATCTTACAAAAAAAAAAAAAAAAAGAGGGGGGTAGTTGAGAAAACTGAAGAGAAACTTCTGAGAAACTAAGGAGAGTTGCCCCTCAAATACATAGGCCGTTAGTAGAGGAGAAAAATAATTGCAGAGAGAAAGAAAATAAGTTCTTGATGAAGGAAGAGTGCTAAAATCACAGTGCACTGCAGGGCAGCATGCCAGTTCTGTTTGATCCATTCTGGATGGTCCATGTCTTTATCCCTTGAGGTCAATTGCTGACTCAGAGGAACGTGCAGTGAGAACTGCATAGGATATGTATTGACAGATGGATGGCAGAGAAAACTTCTTCATCTTCCTCTATTTTTTACTCATGTCCAACATGTTCTGATATTGTGAAAGGAGCACAGAGTGTGTCCTACCAGTATTTTGAGTGTGTGTGTGTGTGTGTGTGTTTTTGGAATGCAATAGAGGAAAATGTATGAATACCTCGCAAAATAAAAAAAGCAGGATTCATGTGGGGAAAAAAAATGCAGTTTTGGGGTTGTATTCAGGTACGTTCTGATTTTTATTTTTTTTTTCACTTCCAGTATTCCTTTTGCTCTTTTAGACTATCAAACTTAAGACATCAGTGTAATGGAAAACTGAGTTACTGTATGTTTCGGCTCCCATTGTTCTTTCTCGTTTTTTGTCATTTTCTCTAACAGGTGTCTGGCTTTGTTGGCAGCTCATGTATTCTAGGAATGATGTGAGCTGACAAATTCCCATATTTTGAACTCAAAAAAAAAAAAAAAAAAAAAGAGACTTGAAACAATTGATCTAAATCTGGATACCTATCCACATTTTCCAACAAGGAGGTTATTACTATGACTGAATTGTTCTTAATTAGCTGTCATTATACATTCTCACAGAGCTGGTGACAAACAGTTAGTACTGAAAGCTGTAATTCTTGATGGGCTTATTCAATGGGCTCACAGAGATAAGGACTTGAGAGTGTTTTGCCTGCACTCAGCAGCATGTCCTGCCTATCTCAGTGCTGTAGCTTTTGGCCTGCTATCTTTCTGTTCTGTTTCAGATGGGATCCACCCAAGGGTGCTGAGGGAACTGGCAGAGGTGATTGCCAAGCCGCTTTCTGCCATCTATCAGCATTCCTGGTCATCTGGAGAGGTCCCGCAAGATTGGAGGCTTGCCGATGTGACTCTCATCTACAAGAAAGGCCGTAAGGAAGATCCGGGGAACTGCAGGCCTGTCAGCCTGACCTCGGTATCAGGGAAAGTTATGGGGCGGTTGATCTTGAGGGAGATCACACGGCACGTGCATGGCAACCAGGGGATCAGACCCAGCCAGCACGGGTTCACAAAGGGCAGCTCGTGCTTGTCCAGCCTCATCTATGAATCTATGAATCTATGTTACTTGAGCGTCTCCTGTGCACCACTTCATTTATAGATCCATAGATTCATAGATTCATGAGGTTGGAAAGGACCTCCAAGATCATCTAGTCCAACCATCCTCACACCACCATCCCTACCCACCAAGCTACTCCATCCAATCCCTAAGCACCTCATCTAAACGCTTCTTGAACAGCGCTAGGGATTTGTCCTTTTGGTGGCCACGCTACTCACATAGGTAAAATATTGTCACAGAATCACAGAATTCTGGGTAGGGGCTGGAAGGGACCTCTAGAGATCACTGAGTCCAGCCCCCTGCCAAAGCAGCTCCCAGCCCAGGTTGCGCAGGTAGGCATCCAGGTGGGTCTTGAACATCTCCAGAGAAGGAGACTCCACCACCTCTCTGTGCAGCCTGTGCCAGCGCTCCGTCACTGCACTGTGTAGAAGTTCCCACACGTTTGCGCAGAACTTCCTATGCTTCAGTTTGTGGCCATTTCTCCTCGTCCTATCACCATGCACCACTGAAAAGAGTCTGACATAACCTTAGGATATACTGGATTTCTCTGTAACATCACAACGTTTCCAAACTCATCTGTACTGCTGTTGGTTTCACAATTTATGCATGCCTGTATTTGGGTTCGAGGCCAGCTAATAGGAATTAATTCTGAGTAATGCATGTATTCTATTGATATAATACTGTTATTAATGATTGTGTATAGGTGTATGATTTATAATAATGTATAATAATCATATATTACAGATGTACTTTTCAATTGAAGCAATATGCCTGATTATTATAGATGTATAGCCAATAGACTACTACAGGAATGAATATTGAAATTAGATCAGTTGAACCTTACTGCTCTGTCTCATCTGTTCCTGGCACTGGAAACATGCAAGGACGAAGACTGCAGAAACATGTGACACCAGATGCTCTTTAAAGAAACCCTAATGCAACTGTGTAGTTCCCTGTGTTCTTGCCAGAAATGTCTTGCTTCTGCATTGATAAGAATCAGTTGTGGTATTTCTATCTATCTATCTTGTTAGTTTTCTCTGAGCACTTCCTGTGTGAAAAACTAGGAATTGGCCGCTTGGACTGAGAAGTTTAAAAAAATATGTCAGTAAATCTCTGGTATTCTTCCTTTATTCTCGTCTCTTCCCCATTTTACATTACAACGGCTTTCAAACACTCATCAGAAGTGAGATTCAATCTCTTTTGGTTTACAGATGGCATTGTCGATGGATTTGACAAAGATATGATTGTGTAGTTATTGAGAGCATCGAGATTCTCAGGGACATTTTCATGAGAATATCTTCAGATTTTTTGATTCTCCCATACATTTCTGCTCCTTGTAACCCAAAAAATATCCCAGTCATTTTTTCTGGATGTAACACGCTCCTTTCCATTTCTGCCTTCCCCTTCTCTGCATTTTGCCATGTATATTCTTCCTTTCTTTATCCCGCTCCTCCTTCAGTACATTCTGAACATGCTGAATTCACTTTATCCTCCAATTTTTCTGTTCCCTCCCCCCCCGACTTTTCTATTTCTTTCCAAATTAATTTGCCCTGTCACCTGGTCTCTGAGGAATTTAGTAATTCTTGAGTATATAAAGCCTGGCTCCTAACAGATGGGGCTTCCAAAATAACACACATCAACAACGTATGTCCTAGGGCCAGAAGATTGTAAGTTAGCTGCAGTTTCGTGATGACTTCAATTTTCTAGTGGTTGTGAACGCTGTCAAAGAACGTTAACACTGTTTGTGATACCATGTCTTCTAAATAGTGGAGTTTAGACCACGCCTATTTCTTTGATTTAGAACAGAAGTTTATTTTCCAGTTTCATGGTACTGATTGCACAGATTTTATAGCCATGTGGGTAGGAACTGAAATGTAGCCATTCCCTATCTGTACTTTCACCCGTGCTTTGCAGAAAGTATTTTAGTCTTGGTATCTAATTAGCTAGATCAGCGTTTGTCATTTGCTAAAGCTTTCTGTCCCTTCATAATTCACTTCTACACTACTATTTCTGCATTTTAAAATACAAATCAATGCATGTTCTTTTTCAGTCGTATCAAGCAATGTAAAGAATACAGAGATAAAAAAAAGCAGACACCCTTTTCTGATATGTAGCTTTTTAAATGTTCAAGATTCTTATGATCTGTATTTGCAGATCAAAATCTTTTGGAGACCTTTTTAATTTGGGAAAATAAAGAAGATGGAGTAGAAAGAAGGGGGGACATATTCATAGGGAAAAAAGGAATTCCAATTGTCCAGGATTTTTAATTTTTGATGTCTAAATCTTTTATGTCTAAATATTGGTACCAATAATCGAGCTCCTGAGAGTCTTGTTATTTCATGTCCTAGGTGTGGGCAGTAATTGACTTTTCCTGTTTAAGTTGCTATACTTTGTATCGATAACAAATAAACTTATGGAACCAGACACTATGCTTGGAGGCAGTTTTACTGGGTATATGAGGTAGAGCAGTAATTATTTAAAGCCAGGCTTTCTATGTGTTACAGGACATTATGGTAAGTACTACAAAAGTCAAACTGCTCTGGGGCCTGGAGTTTTGAGCTGGAATTTGCCTAGAAATTTGCCTAGAAAAATGTCTATGATGGAGGATTTCCTTCTCTAGAAATACTATCTATTGCTCCAACAGTACATGTCTGAAAGAGGTGATGATAGTCCTGAAAGCCAAAGCACTAGTTACAGCATTGGTTATGCATCCAGCTGTTCACACGAAGAACAAACCGTCACCTGTAAAATTCAGGAGAACGGCACCTAAACTAATATGTTTTCCACCTTTGGCCCCTGAGTTCTTCAGTCTGTCACGATTTGTTCCACTTCTCCATTTGCAGTTTCACTGGGGGCTAAAAGGATAGACTCACAGAATCCTTAGAGTTGGAAGAGACCTTGAAAGGCAATCTAGCCTGACCCTCTTGCAATGAACAGGGACACCACAGCTAGGTCAGGTTGCTCAGGGCCTGATCCAGCCTCATCTTGGAGGTCTCCAGGGGTGGGGCATCAATCACATCTCTGGACAACCTGTTCCAGTGCCTCACCACCCTCAATGTAAAATGTTTTACTTATATCCAACCTAAATCTACCCTCTTCGAGCCTGAAGCAATTTCCCCTTGTTCTGTCACCACAGACCCTGCTAAAGCATCCGTCTCCTTCTTTCCTGTAACTCTCTTCTGGATACTGAAACGTTGCTCTCAGGACACCTCAGAGCCTTCTTTTCTCCAGGCTGAACAGCTCCAGCTCTTTCATCCTGTCCTCACAGGAGAAGCATTTCACCCCTTGGATAATTTCTCTTTACTCTTTTTTTTTCTTTCTAAGCAATTCTAACTATGCTATGGGGAATATTTGTTTTTGCTTTTGACATAGTCTTTCTTAACGAGATTATTCCCAAGCCTTTGATAAATTCCAATAAAATGCTCTTCCTGCTGCAAAGAGATAGTTACAGGAAAAAGACATTGCCTGTAAACTGGTGGATAGGCCAGTTTCCTGACTATCCTAATTAGCTGTGTGTAATTTGGCACATTCCTTCCTGAAATGAATTTAATCTAATTCAGATTCTTTCACAAGATATCTTTTAAATGAATTAAGAACTTTATCTCCAAAGCCCAGAAATGAACATCACCAAGAATAAGACTGGCATCTTTTGCAAGAGTAGCATTTTAGTTTCTCTGTGAAGTGACTCGACTTCTGACCTTTGAGCAGTTGAGAAATCAGGTGGAATGCACATCCATTTCTCACTTCTCTTCCTGTTAATCTCCCCTAGACTTGGTTTACAGTGAACAACTTGTGCAGCTTTGCACTGTGAAAATGGAATTTGGTTTATTAGCCCCGAAATATCATGAACAATAATAAAATCCACGCACAAGTGAGAGAATAAAAGATTATTTGATATTTGATATTGCTGATGAAAGTTAGCTCTTGGAGGGTGGCAGGGAAGTGACAAAATTACTGTTGCTGTTCTGTAATGACGTGCTACCATTGTGGCTAGGTGGTGCATTTTTGTGGTTTTGTTTTCTTCTTTGTCTTCTGGTAGTGCTTTTAAGTGGCTTGAAATGACAGAATAATATTTCGTAACTTGGATGTATTCTCTGTCTATGAAAGAGAAGCTCAGAAGGGCAGAATGAATGAGATTTTGTTGAAGTCATTGGACAGCAGGCATTCAGTAATTGCTACCTGTTGCTCAAGAAAATCCTCACTGATGTGTTTGAGGTCAGATTCATCTGACTCGATTAACACTTGGATAAGAATACGTGGCTTTTAAAAATGGTAATGGTAGGTGCAAAGTCTGTCTTATTTAAATCTTCGGCCTCAGATGAAAGCTGAACACATCCCCTTGTATACAGTTTTCCCTGCTACTGAAGGGATCAAGGAGAACACCACCTGAGCTCCCTGCTCCTTGAACTAACTGCCCTGATGCCCTTAAGTCCCCTCTGACATTCCTCAGGGTTCCTTCATTGCTGCCAACTTCATCTAACAAAAGCAGATAATAATTAGAGGTCTGGACCAAACCAGGGAACCTTCCGTAATAATTAATGAAAACAGTTATGTAAGCATATGTTCCATCCCACGCATAGCTATCCACTTTATGAGATATACGCAATCACACAGAATCAAAGAGTTGTAGGGGCTGGGAGGGACCTCTAGAGATCACTGAGTCCAATCAATTGGAGTGAGACAGCACTGCATGTTAATTATTGTTTGTTTGTATGTGTATATATATATGTATGTATATATATATATATATATATATATAAAGCATGATGTAGAGATGTGGAATAAAGGGTTAAATGCTGTGGTTTTATCATTTTTTTTGTTATCAGTATTCCACAACACAACATCATGCAGAGCACCGGGAGTTGAAGAGTTAATGCTCCAGTTCCATGGAATGCTGATTTTCTGGCCAGCAACACCATTTTAATCTGTCACCAGTGTTATACAAAGAGGTTTTAAACAAATCCCGGGGAAAGGAGGATACTATGAAGTTGCACTATTAACAGAAAATCTGTTCTTTGGCAGAATTCTATAAATAATGTTTTCTGACTGCTGTGACAGAATCCACACAGCTGATAATATCGTCCTACAGCCAAAGAGATGCTGCTCACAGGGACCAAGTGCAGGACATCAGACTTTTGCTGGTTAGGGTTCAGGGCCAAAAAAGCTTGGAGGCTGTGGCTCCAGGCCAGCCAGAGGATGTTGCACAGATGACATCACCCGGGCTCCTGGAACTCCTGGACATTGCTGTCACAATGCATCTCCATGACGATGACGGGCACCCCCCCCCCCCAAGGACAGCTGGCAGCTCGTTCCAGGCAGCTCACCTGTGAGCTGTGCTGCCTGCAGCCGCTCACCATGTCCAGTGCCTGAGGACAGCCCCGGGAGCAGACAAGCTCAGCCTCATCCCGCTCTGGATGAAGGTTCATGTGACCATTCAGTGTTTGTTCACTGCAGACCCTTTGGTGGTAGGAGTTTCAGGTTACTGTTTTGGATTAACTGTTACCAATTTGTGTTACTGTAAAGGTTGAAGGATTATCCCTTGGGATTAAGATAAAGGTTACTGTTTTGGAATAGCATTTCGGGTAAAGAGTTACCATATTACGTTAGGATGAAGGACTTGCCTTTTGCGATAAAGACAAGCACTACTGGTTCCCATTCTGGATTACAGTAAAAGACTCCCATTTTGGGCTATGGTTAAGGACTGTCCTATTGTGTTCAGACAGTCCAGGAGGACTGTGGAGGAGTCCAGGCCTGCTATCCACGATGAGAACAGGCACAGGACGAGGCCAAACGCTGACCATCCATGCCTGGGAGGTGGAAAGGGTAGCTACTGGGCATGCTGCTGCCTCCACGAGAGATGCGATTTCTAGGCTACCTACCCCGAAGGAGTTCGGGGCTGTTATCCAGAAGCAAGCATCTCTCTGGAGGAAGGGAAGGTTCTCCCAGTCATGCCGCGGAGGAGGCAAGGGTAGCACATCCCGTTGTATACTATTCCAGAACCAAAGCTTAGCAAATCCGATGAAAGCAAAACTTCTGATTTTAACCAAATCTGAAATAACGTGAAGAAGTAGAGAAGAACAATTTTGAGAAGTTTAGACCATAATATTTTATTCAGGTTACCAAATGGCCTAAGGATGAAAAGGTGAAGTGCAGCAGGAATTTTTTCAGTTGCTCTGCTTCCATGACTGTAACCGTCCCCACTGTGCATTTACCACCATCCAATAGTACAGAGTGAAGACACTGGCCACTTTTCTTGTTCAGCAGTATGTAATGCCAGCAGGATGGCTTTCTCTTCTGCAAATGGCTTTGATTCACCTTCTCTTATTCCTTCATCTTCCTCTTCTCCTCCAAGCTAGTTACAATAGCTCTTCAGAATGGTGAATATCCTTGATATGTTCAAACCAGCATGTTCCTCTTGCTATGTCTCCTGAGTAGGTTTTGAGATTTGTTTAAGGTTAAACAATTTTTTAAGAATACCGCTGAGACCACATTCTTAACATTTTCTTGCGCTGACACTGGCCCAAAAGCTACTGCACAAACTATCTCCCATTTACTCTGTTCAGAAGGTTATCACTGCTTAGGACTTCATTTGAAATGGTTCTTCCAAGTCACTTGACGCATATCACACGGTACTTACATCATAGTGCCTTCTGGTTACTTCTGTTTAGAGGTAGTGAGCAGTAGCCCAATTGTTCTCAGGAAATCTCTCTGCTTATACTGGGTTTCACATTTTCATCTCACAAATATGCCAACATATTTGGATAAATTGATTTTCCCACCCCTGGCTGGCCTTTCTAAAGATTTCTGCTGTCTGCTTGTTAGTGCAAATATTTATTTTAAATTAAGTCTTTTTTTTCTTCTTCTTCTTCTTTTTTCCTTCCAGATCAGTGAACAGGAAAAATTAATCTGCAACAAACATAACACATACCTCTGCTATAGATCCATTGATTCTACTTCATTTATACTCCCACGATGAAAGATACCCTATGTAAGTATGCGACTAAACTGCCACGGTTACTGGAACATCTTTGAAAAGTTGTTCACACACCTTTACATTAACAGATACTTGAATGTCAGAGATGTAATCTGAAAACCCCCATGAAGAACTAGTGATTTCCAAAGAAGTATTTGAAGGGAAAAATGACAAGGGCTTTTAATTAACATCATATAACATTCTTGTTTGTGTAACTGAACCTAATGGTGACTTCTACTTTCAGATCCTGCTTTTGACATCTCTATTGCATAAAATGACAACATCTAAAACAAAAAATCAGTTCTTAGTTATTGGTGTTTTGTTCGAGTATAGCAAGGAATATGGAAACTGTTTTGATGTTTTGTAAACACCGCATAAAGAAGTCATACAAGTTCTTTACAGAAACACACAATTCTAAAAAGTAGAGGTCTACACTGAAACTTTTAATTTCCGTGTGAACAGTTCAATATCGATTCTGTGCCTCGGTGTTAAAAGCTAATTCTTGAAAAGCTTAAGCAAGCTTGTAACACATCAGTGCTTTACCTACTTCATCTTATTCATTCACTCAGAGTAGTCTGAATCTTTCAAATCCTTTCCCGAGGGGAAAAACTTACAAATAACCAAACTGCTTTTACATTAGGTTTTTACATTTTATGTTTTTCCACACTGATCTATTACCTCGTTTGTACTCACACAGGCTTGTCTTTCCTAAAAGCTCAGCTGCTTTGACTGCTGGAAATATTATGATTTCACAATCTGTTACATTACATATTTCCTATTAAGTGTCTTAGATTTACAAAGCCAGTTATCCTCTTACTCAGCATTAAATTATTTGATTTAATATGAGAAAGGCAATACAACACAGAATGTGCAAGCAAAGCAGTCAACAGTCCACTGAGTTTATGACCTCTGTTTTCAAGAAGGTCTTTTTCAGAAATGGCACTGGAAACATGTAAGTGTGGTTTATTGGCTATTTCTGTGAATGAATATATTTTTGATATAGAACGTAGTTTTTCTATTTCGTAGTTTTTCTATTTTTTTTTTCTTTCTAATACAACTAATAATCATCAGAGGAAGGAATACACAGACAATTAACTTAGTTTGAACCTTAATAAATGCATAAAACAAAACTGTAGATGAGAAAAGACTGCTTTTTACAGTGTTAATATTTTAGGAGTTCCATATAGTTGAAAAGTAAATTCTGAGCACCTCAGAATGTTTTATTATTTGAGGTATGTCCTTTGAATTTGACATTTTATTTAAATTACATATGACACAGAGTTTTAGCAAACTTAGAACATCTAACACAGAAAGTTCTATGAAAATTCAACATTTTCTTCAGATTGATTTTATGGAGTGCCAAAACTTTGAAGTTGAGACAGTCACAAATGCCTCAATTCTATTTAAGACTGGCGATTTTGTGTGAAGATATATGTCTGAAAGAACTGTTCACACATTGAGAGAACCCATCAGTAGCAGCAACAGTGCTTTTATGTACAGTAATACTTAAATTCTTACTACAGAATACTGAAGTGATAGACTAAGCTAATAAAAACCAATTCTATTTTCTTTTTACCATCCATTAAAACTAAGTCATAATTTCTGTGCTTTCAAATATCTTGCGCCATAATTTACATTACATAGCATGCAATGTCACACTGCAGTTAGAGTATGTAGGCTTGTACATTCATGATCACATAGGTAAAGATCAAGGAAGAAATAACGACATGGTTTTGCTTGAGGGCTGATACTAAAGCTTTAGCAAGCACCGGATTAGCTCACTGCTGCAACACAGGAACCAGCAAGACTCTTTTTTGGCAGAGTTAAAAGGAACTTTCTTGACCTCTTTTGACTACTGAAGTTGAAGCAAACCCCATGGCCATTTATTTTCTGTGTATCACAGGGTTTTTGTCGTGGAGTTTAGCTTTCTAAAGTGCTCTGCAGAGGAAAAAATTTTGAACTGTGTTCATGGGAACTTGAAACTGAGCTAACAAATAGTGCAGTAAATAAAACAAACAAGCAAGCGAGCAGAGAAAAAAGAATCAATCCTTAAAAATCTGCAGACCTAGAACTAGAGAAATGCTGAAATATGTTCAGAGAAGAGCAACAAGATGAAGACGTGACGAAAAGCTGAGGAAGCTGGCATTATTTAGCCTGAGAAAAGGAGGCTGAGTGGAGAGTTCATTGCTCTCTATCTGAAAGGAGGTTGCAGTGAGGAGGGTGTCCACTTCTCCTCAGGCGACAAAGAGAGTGCCAGGAAATGGTCTCAAGTTACACCGGGGAAGTTTAGATGAGATATTAGGATGAACTTCTTGTTGGCAAGGGTAACGAGGCACTGGAACAGGCCGCACAGTGAAGCAGTGGCAGTGGCATCCCCATCCCTTGAGGTATTTAAGATATGCAGATGTGCTGCTTAGGGACATGGTTTAGCGGTGGACTTGGTAGTGTTAGGCTGACGGCTAGACTTGATGATCTTGAAGATCTTTTCCAACATAAATTATTCTCTGAATATAGTCTGTAAGGTGAATAAGCGTCACTGACACACTAAGGTGTCTGAATATTCGGCATCTGTGAGAATTATCTTTAAAATGGACAAAGACAGCTGCTGTTTCATAACAACCTGTTTCTAGCAGAAAGCTACTGGAATAACAGTATTAAAAAATATATATATTAAATTTCTTTCAGTCACCACAAGGCAAAATAAGTAGAAAAGAAACTGAGAACGTGATACCTCGATTTTCTTCTAACTGTTGTTTGCATACATCCCTGCTTCTGCGATTTAATGAAGCATATCCTCCTTTCTCCTTCAGTATTTTATAAGACTAACGGTGAATCAGAAGGGTGCTATAATTTAAAGAAAAACAGACAAGTAAGAAAGAGAACATTATAAGCTCTCCTGAAAGAGACTACTTAAACTGAAAAGCCAAGCCACTTGCTACAGCATGAGACATGTCCTTTTGAGGACATGATAACGGAAAAGGGTTTGCAAGCTCAGAATAAAGCTCCTTGTTATAAGCAGAAGCATTCTGCTTTGAGATTTTTTTTCTGACTTCAGTTGAACTTCCTAAAGTCACGGATTTGTGAACCTGGTTTTCCCAAGATTTCCCAAGTCTGTCTGGGCAAACAGAATGAACAGCTGATCATGCTAGACATAATTCTTTGTATTTCCAATTTTCTACATGTGTGCTAGAAGAAGATTATTTTAGCCTCGCTTTTCTGTTATTACTTACTCTTTGGCCTTATACATTTCTTAAAGAATAGACTCTTGTGCCTTTTCAATATTATGGGAGTTTTTTTAATGCTTTTTTCTAATGATTTTTCTGGGCTGATGCTAGTTATTGGAATACATCTTATGGCTTAGTCCCCTTGTGCCAGACAGCTCCTACACTGTCCCAGAAGCTTATAAAAGCTTCTGTTGACTTCCACTGAACTATTGGTCAGTTTCAAGGTTTATAGTTAATTGGGTTTCATTCGGCTGGTGATCAGTCACTACTGGGGTTCTGCAGGGCTCCCTTTTAGGTCCAGTTCTCTGATGTCCATTTTAGATCCAGTTCTCTCATGTTTTCATATATGTCTTAGATGCAGGACTCAAATGTATACTAAGCAAGTTTGCAGATGACACTAAATTCAAGGGTAGAGAAGTCTTGCAGAGAGATCTTGATAAATCAGAGGACTATGTAAGCCACCAGTTCCATGAAATTTAGCGAGAGCAATTGCCAGATTCTGCACCTGGGACTGGGCAACCCTGGCTAAACATACAGACTGGGGGATGAGAGGCCATAATGGCCCAACAGAAAGGGATCTGGGTGTTTTGGTTTAGGGTAAGCAAGTTGAACCTGAATCAGCAGTGCACCCTGGCAGCTGAGAAGGCCGACCATACCTTGGAGCTCATCAGGCCCAGCACTGCCCGCTGGGGGAAGGGAGGGTTTGTCCTGCTCTGCTCTGTGCAGCCTCACCTTGAGGCACCACAAGATAAGGACCTAAGTCTGTCAGACTGTTTTAAGTAGGGCTGTGAAGACGGTGAAGAGTCTAGAGGGCAATATGTATGAAGAGTAGCTGAAGCCACTCTGCCTACAGCACCTCATGACAGGAGTAGAGGGGCAGCGCTGATCTTTCTGGTGACAGTAAAAGGACTTGAGAGAACAACATGGAGTTGTGTCAGGGAATGGTCAAGTTAGCAATCAGTAAAAGATTCTTCACCAGACTGAACCATCAGAGGTCAACAAGCATTTGGACGGTACTATCAGACACGTGGTTTGAATTCTGGGTGGTTCTCTGTGCAGCCAGGTCTTGTATTTGATGATCCTTGTGAGTCTCTTCCGACTCAGGATATTTTATGATTCTGTGAAAACTGTGGGTGGTGCTTCCCATATATAGCGCCATGTGTGTTTTTTGTTGTTGTTGTTTTGTTTTTTTCATACATATGTATAGCTAAATCATCTCACTTTATAAGATAATACAACCACTTATTGCTAAAATTTTACAACTTCTGATTGGATCCTAGCTTTGAAATTACTGACCTTTAACACCACTGGAGTATATTGTAGGCCCGCCTGTAACTAACTGGGTTATACTGCTGTTAAACAAATTAGCTGTGTAAAGTAGATGGGTTCCACATATCCCCATAAGAGCAGATTTAATCCTTTTTCTCATGAAGCAAAAATTCCATTATACCAGTCATCTCTGCCACTGATTGGAGCCGTCTGAAAACTGAGATCTTACCTTCTAATCAGACCAATGAAGTGGTAAGCACTACAGTCTCAGCTGAAAAAAATATATATCCTCTTCATCTCATCACAGAAAGCAGCATTGAAAGTGATAAATTCAAAGTTACATTCTAGATGATAAACAATTTTTCATTTTCACTCTGAGAACTATTTTCCTATCACAGATGTTTAGCTTGAAAGGTTCGCTGTTCTGACCACTACTGTATGACGTAAAATGACTGGTAACTGAGGTTTTCTCCTAATGCTTCTGCAAATATTTCAAAGTTCGCTGGAGATTTCTGACAAAAGATATTTAGGATATCAGAATCAGAAAATTAAGGAGAGAAAATAATTTTAGAGGAACTAAAATGTACACACACACGTGCATGCATATATACGATTATTCAATGAAAAAGAACTTAAAATGCTGTTCTTGTCTACTGTCGAGGAATGCCTTTGGATATACAGAATATTTAAGCTACAAAGGCTTTTTTTGTACCGAATATGTCCTTTAACATCACTGTACCTCCTTTGTAACCGTCAGAATCCTACGTTTATTAATTCTTCCCACATTAATTTCAGTGGCAAGAAAATGGTTAGAACACTGGGATTTCCATTTACACCCATGATTTACAATTTTATTGATGATAAAACTATCAGCTATGAGAAATATTTCCTCAAGCTGTCAGATGTCATTCCACAGGTAACTGACTGCGCTATGACTGCAAGAACTATAGTTCCTACATTATTTTACGGATGTAATGCTTACCTAGCTTGAGGATTGACTTACATTGATCAATACATATCAATCACTTTCAGAACCTTTAAACAAATAAGCTACATTAATGCAAAGCATTACTATTTGGCACGTCCAGTATTTGTGGATTTGCAAGCAATAACAACCAAGAAGATATATTAGTGGACAGCATCTACCCATGAACCCAACTGAGCCATAGACAGCGAACAGCAAATGCATCAAGCCTAGGAGGAAAGTGGGCACCTGCAGGCTTCTGTTTAGGGTTTGAAAAAGAAAAGATAAAAACAAACAAGAGAAAACGTAACTACAGGAAAGAAAGTGGAAGGGCATAGAGGAAAGAGCACAAGAAAGGCAGAAGAAAAGCAGGAAAAAACAAAGGATTGCTGAAAAAATAGAAGACGATTCCAAAGATCAAGAGTTTCCAACAACCAAAGAACAACCAGATGAAAAGACACGTTGGGTAGCAAGGCTGGAGGAATCCAGGCCTGCTATCCACGATGACAGCAGGCACGGGACGAGGCCAAACGCTGACCATCCATGCCTGGGAGGTGGAAAGGGTAGCTACTGGGCATGCTGCTGCCTCCACGAGAGATGCGATTTCTAGGCTACCTACCCCGAAGGAGTTTGGGGCTGTTATCCAGAAGCAAGCATCTCTCTGGAGGAAGGGAAGGTTCTCCTAGTCATGCCGCGGAGGAGGCAAGGGTAGCTACCAGGCATGGATCTACTCAGCAAACACGTGTAAAGCCTTCAGGCCACCAGCAGGGAAGAGGTAAGAACACCCACGAGGCGTGAACCCAACTGAGCCATTCAGACAGAAAGTCAAATGCAGCAAGCTGAGGAGGAAAGCGGGCACCTGCTGGCTTCTGGTTAGGGAGTCAAAAAAGAAAAGATATAAACAAGTAAGGGAGAAAACTTAAGAACAGGAAAGGAAAGTGGAAAGGCACAGAAGTACGGGCACAAGAAAGGTTTACGTGTCAGGACCTATGGGTCCTCTTATTGTTTGGGATGCCAGATTCGTCACACAGATGATATAAAATGGACTGAAAGTTCCAAGCACTTTGTGAAGTAATAATGATAGCATCTCAGCCTGCATAACTCCAGCTACCTATACCTGGCATCCAGGTTATCAGCAAAGATGGGTCTCTCCAAACAGATGGGAACAGCCATCTCATTCTTTGATATGAGGGAAAGATAAGAGGGATGAGCTTCCTTTTGCAAGTGTCCCCTTCTATTCGCTTACTCTTGTCAGGGTGAAATTCACACTAGATTAGTCTGAACATGTAGAGTTAGCTGAATCCAAGGTGCTTTTGTCGCTTTCCTACCCCGTGTGTCATGCTATTAAATCACAAACCATCTGTCATCATGAGCTGGACCGCTCTGAATTCATACAAACAACTACAAAAGTCTAATTCAGCTTTTCTAAAAATTAAGATGACTGATGAATTCATGAACTAACAGAAAAAAGAAATGCAAAGTTGGCCTTTCTGCTACTGCTGAAAATAAACCTCACGGAAGCACACAGGTTTTGAATGGCATTCAGGATACCAAGAATGGTTTACTTTTTCATTGTGTTTTTTTCCACCAATGAAATGTATGAGGAAATAACCAAGGATCAATTTAAAGCAAAAAAAAAAAAAAAACCAAAAAAAACAACAATTGAAAATGTACTCTCAGAATATTAACCCACATGAGCAAAAGATGACTTTCTGTAGAAGTATTTCTGCCTTCCACTGGATAAAGGATCTATACAGGAAGTTTTACAGAAATGAGTAAACAACCAACATTGTTTACAACACTCATCTAAAATACTTATTTAGTCAAACTGTTATATATGTTTAAATAAAGCCAGGCACATGCAAGATATTCCATGAATAAGATCTGTTATTACAGACTACGAGTTATCGCTATTATTGAAGGTGTTGGTGAACTGGAGAGAAAGGTATGAAAAAGTACGCTTCACGTGAAGAGAAATGTTCTATCTCAAACATTTGATGACATTTCTCATCTTTTCAGATTTATGAAAACACTGGCACACTATCTCTGTCACAGCACCAAGAAACGAGACATTTCTGCACTCAATCACTTTTGCATAGTGAACTTTAGAAGTCAGTATTTAGATTCTTTGAATGATTTACCTGCACTCGAACACAGCTATCCGCAGCCTTTGGGACTCTCACATTACTAATGGGATGAATTTCAATTAACAAGGTTAAATAATTGGATACTGCAAAAAGAACATGTTTTACGTAACTTTCTTTTCTTATAAAACACAGTTTTAAAGTAAGGAAAAAAAATACTTCTGTTTAAAACAATGCACTTGCAGTACCTGACTGTAATAGCCGAGTCACGCTTTCTTCCTCTGGATACTGACGGAAGCTGACAGCTAAGCAAGAGAAAACACACAGCAACCACGCAGCATGTCTACTACTAATCTTATTGAACAGTTGTGAAGAATAAACATCACAAAACTTTTACCAAAAACCCCGTATTTTAATGACCAACAGGAGCTCCACTACAGGTAGGAGCCATGTATAAATGCAAGTAAGGAAAGTAAGCAAATGGTATTTTAGATTTCTGTTTCAATAAAACAGCAAAATCAGCAGCTCTACGGATTGTACATCCACGATATTCTATGGTGATTTATCTATTCAAACGCACCAACTGCTGTGAGCAACACATGGTTCAGAACAAAGTAAAGTAATTCCAGACACAAACGCAACATGCTGCTAAACTAAATCATCTTTGACATGACAAAAAAAAAAAAAAAAAGATGAAACATATTTACCCAGTAACGTCCTTTCACTGTTGACTGAACAACGGATTATGCGTAGATCTTTCTCAAACATACAGAGATGCTATAGAGAAATACATTAATGATAAATTGTAGTTTAACTATATAAAGAAAAAAGAAAGAGAACAGCAAATGCATCAAGCTGAGGAGGAAAGCGGGCACCTGCTGGCTTCTGTTTATGGTTTAAAAAACAAAAGAGGAAAACAAGCAAGAGAGAAAAGGTAAGTACAGGAATGGGAAGAGGAACGGCAAAGAGGCTAGAGCACAAAAAGGGAAAGGAAAAGCAGGAAAAAGCAAAGGATTGCTGAAGAAACTAAAGCTGATTGAGTAGATCAAGAGATTCCACCAACCAAGGACCAAGCAGATGAAAAGACACGTCGGGTAGCAAGGCTGGAGGAATCCAGGCCTGCTATCCACGATGACAGCAGGCACGGGACGAGGCCAAACGCTGACCATCCATGCCTGGGAGGTGGAAAGGGTAGCTACTGGGCATGCTGCTGCCTCCACGAGAGATGCCATTTCTAGGCTACCTACCCCGAAGGAGTCCGGGGCTGTTATCCAGAAGCAAGCATCTCTCTGGAGGAAGGGAAGGTTCTCCCAGTCATGCCGCGGAGGAGGCAAGGGTAGCTACCAGGCATGGATCTACTCAGCAAACACGTGAAAAGCCTTCAGGCCACCAGCAGGGAAGAGGTAAGAACACCCACGAGGCGTGAACCCAACTGAGCCATTCAGACAGAAAGTCAAATGCATCAAGCTGAGGAGGAAAGCGGGCACCTGCTGGCTTCTGTTTATGGTTTCAAAAAACAAAAGAGAAAAACAAGCAAGAGAGAAAAGGTAAGTACAGGAAAGGAAAGAGGAACGGCACAGAGGCAAGGGCACAAAAAGGTAAAGGAAAAGCAGGAAAAACCAAAGGGTCACTGAAAAAATAGAAGACGATTCCAAAGGTCAAGTGCTTCCACCAACCAAAGACCAACCAGATGAAAAGACACGTCGGGTAGCAAGCCTGGAGGAGGCTTAACCTGCTGCTTATTGGTAAAGACATACAATGATTTTCTTTTGGACACTCCTAAGGCTTCACAGAAGACAACCTTCTTCCTGGTACTTTTTGCCATGCTTTGAATTTTCAAATTATGTTTTCATTTAAAAAAATTAAACTCTGCCCTGCAGTATACATTCTATTTCAAATTAAGCTGAAATACATTTGCGTACTCTAGGTACATGCACTAAACTGAAATTACATCCATCTACATAGCCTGGTACTCAAACAGTAAACATCTTTGTTTTTAACTACTGCTTGAGGGGTGGGGGGAGAAATCTATGGTTCTTTACGAAGCTACAGCATCTTGTTTTGTGATGTTAAAAACAAAAGCGTGAGTATTCTTTTTCTCAACACCAAACATTAAACTATCACAAAAATACACATAGAGCTATACATTACATTGGCAAAGGATGTCAAACATTAGCCACGAATTTATGTAAATTACAGTAAATTTTCCCATAAATTTAAATGATTGGATTTGACACATATTTAAATAGGAAGTATAGGTTAAAGCAAGAGAGAACTGAAAGGCACGGCTTGCAGTTTTTCATGGTGTTTGCCATTGTTCACGATTATCTGATATTTGTGTGATTCAGGATGCCAGCTTAGCTTATATCCAGACCAATTAAGCAGTCACTATGTGGATAACACTCCTTCAGTAGAGGAAACAGTCTGCTTTGCCCTCCTGAGACACAGGAAAATACTGTTAGACACAAGGGCAGCGCAGCAGGAGAGATGACAACATGCCAGCTGTGTAGTGGAAGGATGGGTCTAAAATTTAGTTTTTTGGAGCAAGAATTGAATCTGCTTGAGGAGGTGGGTTTGAGCTGGTTAAAGCCATGCACAACCAAAGCAGACTGTGACCAACATGGTGGCTGATCAAAGGAGGCTCGTGTCCATTCTGCACCGCCTCCTGTGTGCTTTTCCAGCATCTACTTACGGCAAGGAGCACAGAAGCATCGAGTATAAGCAAGATGGTTTTTAAAAGGCAAAAGCTAACTGTCCCCTGAATATATTTGGGCTGTTCTGATTCAGATGGCACAAGGACAGTGCAGAAGTGATGCGTTCTCTGCTCAGGAGATCGGTTCTGTAACTCAGGTTTCACCCACTCCTCCCTCCTCTTCTCATCCATGTGCAACACAAAGGGCACAGAGATGACTAAGGTTAGTAATGACTCCTGTTGTTAATGTAAAGCAATCTTGAAAACATTTTCCTTCAGCTTGCACGCAAAAAGGCATTAGAGGTATGTTGCCCAGGAAACAAAGCTATTCCCTGGAGTTGGCCTTAACTATTTGGATTGAGTGTTTCCTTCCTATTGAGGGAGTCGCACTGAATTTGAAGAAAAAACACTAGTTCTCCTTAGAATTACAGGATGTGATTCTGAAAGTGTCAGTGCAGAGGTTATGTTTGCTGGAGAAAAGCTCTTTGTTACATTAGTTGAAGATGGCTTCCATACTGTCCATGCAGTCACGAATGACCTTGCAAGAAAATCTGCTTTTTCAACCATTTACTCTAATGACCAATTCACTTTTGTGCAGCCACAGCTGCTTCCATCAGGTCAACATTCGGGGGTTGCACAGTGTATATAAACACACCCCCCGTACTGCTGCACCTGGAAAGGGGACCAGCTCCTTCCCACCAATGCCATTTCAGGACAGCTGCTTCCAGGTCTCTAACTCACCAGCAAAACCAAGACAGGAAGGTTGCATTATGGATTTATAGAATCAGGCCTTGAAACTTTTTGGCCCGTATCCCAGTCAGACTTTCCTACCTTCCCAAAGACAAGATCTTCCATCCCATCACCAGGCAAGGAGAAGTCAGACTCACTCCCAGACTCTCTTTTAAGGACACCCTGTGATGAGGCACAGACACTGCTCAACCCATCCTCCAAGAAGTTCTCACTCTGTGGGAGCAAAGCAGAAAGAGTTACAGTCTGATGATCTCTGTAGCATTCAAACCTCCAGCTTGCATGCACTCGCTCACTCCAAGAGTTTAAACCAAAAGCAAGCACGGCTTCATGAACTGAGCCCACCTCTTAAAAACAGGACAACAAATTTTTAAAGAACTTATTCAAGAGTTAAAAACTTTTTTTTTTTTTTGAAGGCTAGGAATGCACCATTGAAGTACAATGCACAAACAACTCTGCATTAAACAGAATATGCACTTTACAAATAAACTGACAGATATGCCACATGTCAGGTACTTCACACTGAGCATAACAGGGTTTTTTTTCTCCTATTGATTGCAGCAACTGCCAAATTAAATTTATATTCAGTAAATACATAAGTCAACAATATCAACTACTTAATTGAAAACAATTAATTTCCTCTAACATTTAAATGCCAAGGTGCTTTTGAAACGCTCATCAGTCTGTTAGTTGATTGCTTCTTCTATGTTTCTCTGACTGCTAGGACAAGTTTTACTTTTTAAAGATTCAAAAATTGGGCACTTGTTTCAATTTCACAAGCTTTCGTGACTGCTGGCATTTAAATCTAAGCATACTGCATCTCTTCCTTCCATTTAAAATACTTCCAGCTGTTTGTAGCGGGGTGATGAGCAGCACAGAAATGCACACCAGCCACTGAGAAAGCCCATTCCTTCCACAGACCTTAAGGGCTATGTGCCTGCATCCATAATGCCTATATATCATTTCACTTCTTTTCAGTCTGCAGGCAGAGGTATTGATGACAATTTTGGCATTAGCTGAACATTCTTTTCTCCCAGCTAAGAATACTTGCTGATTATTAGTATTAAAAAAAAGAAAGTGTTATTTTTCAAGCCACTGTACCTAAACAAAAAGCCGGAGAAGGAACAAGTGTTCCCTCAGCCTTTTCCCCATTCAGTAAACCTGGAAAATCTGAACTGCTTTTCCATAATCCAGGGCGATAAGGGAGAGCAGTGAGAAGGAAGGAAAAAAAAAAAAAGGAAAGGAAAAGCAACAGAGAGACAGAGTGGCTGTAAGAGAGCGGGCCAGGATGCGGCCAGCTGGCAGCTGGCAGAGCTTGTCCAAGCCCAGACTGAAAAACAAAGGGGCTCGAGCCACGTTCCAGTGGAAAATGAGCAGGGATGGTCCAAATGCACCAACGAACAGATATCTCACCCAGCCGATAAATCACAGCAACAGCGGGAGGCCCAGCAGGAGTCAGCAAGTGACAGTGCAGGGAGGAAGAGGGCTGAGGAGGCAAGGAGGAACAGAGAGAGGTGGGTGAACCCCACAGCTCAACTCATCTCTGCTGAGCTGTTCATCTCCAAGTCCTGACTTTTATCTCAGGAGGATCTGTGATTCCCCCCCCACACCCTTTTCTCAGCTTGTTGGGTTTGCTCTGCTGTTTTGAACCATGCACACACACACTGCACAGTGCTGACCTCTGTCTCTCAGCTGCTCCCACCCATGATCTGCTAAGCTCTGCTGACAGCACTGTCACTGCACTGGGGCCTGTGGATCAGCTGCCACCACACTGCACCTGATTTACTGCGTTACTGCACTTATCTAT
Organism: Callipepla californica brunnescens; assembly: GCA_023055505.1. NCBI lineage: Eukaryota > Metazoa > Chordata > Aves > Galliformes > Odontophoridae > Callipepla > Callipepla californica. The sequence goes on from JALIRH010000003.1 coordinate 68,517,241, forward strand.
TTGTCTCTGGAGGTGCACGCAATAAGAAAATGATGTCAGCACACTTCTCCACATGATACAGAAGAAAAAAGTTACACAGTAAAAAGCCCTAGGATGAAAATTTCCAAACAATTATGTACATTTTCCAAAGCCTCATATCCTCCAAGAGGGGGCTGAGCCCTCTAATGCCATGCTGATAGCGATGCAGCTGCTACACATCTCCAAAGCATGTGCAGAAGATGAGAAGCTACAGTTCCTAAGGTTTTCCTCCAAGATTTGAGGACTGCCTCCTTACAACTAATTACTGCAGGACTATTCAGCAGGTGAAAAAGTGGTAATTCCCTTTCAAGCTCTGTGCTATTACGTTAACCACATTAGAAATGTGTCAGAGCATGACGCTACAGTGGGATGTCACTACCATACCATTAGTATATAACTAATATTGATCCACATGTCTGCATGATCATAAAAGTCAGCAAGTCAAAGGAGCACATGTAATTCTGCAGTAAAACGGAGCACAAAAAGTCCAAAGCATAAAAGCACCATACCTAAACTCAAGGGATGCAGGGGAGTGTGGCAGAACTGCAGGTTGTCCTGTAAGTCACTTGCAAAATAGCTCTTCACTGATCATTACTATCATAATCTATAACTGACAGCATTATTATTAAGAAGAAAGGGCTTATTTCACTTTGATGGGAGATAGAACTTCTACCTAGAATGAGCCCTTCAGGTCAGCCACCCAAAAAGTCATTTCTTAGCCGATACTCTGAAAAGACGGGGTTTGAATTTCACTTCAACAGTGATTCAAACCCCATTTTTCTTTCAAGCATCTCAGACAAACTGGAGATTCAGGTGAGATATCTCCCCATAATGAGAGTAAAACAAGTACTCAATGAAAAGTCCAAGCAAAGTCTCTGTTCAGAGCTCTGATAAATTACTGTATTTGTTTTGAACATGCCTAATTCAAAGAAAGGAAATGCTTTTTTCTTATCTTGGACATGAACCCCTCTTTGAAACTTGCCAGACAAGATTTTCTGTCCCTGTGGAAGAGACAGAGAGCACCTGCCAGCATGCAGGGCTGGTGGGCAGGGTGTGGGGACGATGGCTCTGAACTGCCTTTCTGTTTCCTGAAGTCTGGAAATGATGGGAACTTTTCAGGAAAATAAATAAATAAGTTAAAAAAAAAAAAAACATGAAGCTACTAATCTTCATCTGCATATGGATTAGGAGAACTTAAAATTCTGATATATTTTTTCTTCCTTTTATTATATTATCGTTTTGGCTAGAAAACAGATCTGTTGTCTCCATCACATCCGAAATCTTTTAGAAAACTGAAATACTGAAACATTTCTAGTGCAGAGCTACTTAAGAAGGTGACACACCACTCGGCTCACTGCAAGTCATTTGCTGTACTGACAGTGACTCACGACACATTCATTACACATTTCCTTTAGTCTGAGGTCAGAATGACAAAAAAAAAAAAAAAAAGAAAGAAAGAAAGAAAGAAGAAAAGGAAAGCAGTGAGAACAAGAGGGCTGCTCTTCTGCACACATGCTGGCCAAGAACCCACAGCTTACCTGGAGACCCTCCTGTCCGCTTGCGCTCCAGCAGTGAAGAGTCAGGACATGGCTCCAGGGAGCACCAGCTTTCACAGTTTATCTGAAAGAAAAGGCAGCAGCAAATAATAATAATAATAAAAAAAAAGCAAATTCTGCTATCATTAGCGTCTTCTGCGACTTAATTCTGCATTGGCCACTGGATATATGGTTATGGATTAATTCCATCATAATACTAAAAATGTCAGAACTAATTCACCATTACTTTCTTAAGCATTGCTAAACAAACCACTACAACATGCCGAAACCCATGTTTCTCTGTGGAAAGTCTGATGGAGAAGCTGCTCCTGCTCGAGGCAGAAGTTCAGAGAAAGGGTGAGCCAGAGTTTAAGCTACTACTGGAGAACTCAAGAAATTTGGCTTCAGTCCTCACTTCCATTTGTAGTGGGCCTGCAGGCAAGATACTCCTCTACTTTCTGTCTCAGTTCACTACCTAAAGAATAGTAATATCTTACTATCCATATTGCTCCAAGTGTAATTACCTTAAAGATGGCAAAGGAACTCTGATAATGTAGAAATGAGGACTACAGAAGTGTCCAAGTTGTGGTGAGAATCAGAAGCACTTTGTACACCTGACTTCACATGTTTGCATTGGCTGCAGCAATGATTGTGTTAGAAAATCCCATTTTAAAATTGACACATCACATGGTTTATTTCAACATCAGCCTTATCATTCCACCCCGTTCCTCATCCTGTCCGTAACTTCCAGTCTTTCAGTAAGGATGTGACTGATCTGTTCTTAGCCTTCCTGCTCTTCCTCATTTGGGTTGTTTTTTTGTCCAATTTCTTAACCCTGAAGTCTGCTGGATTGCCCAGAGTGCTTGGCTCACCCAACTCAAGTTTCTCACTGCCTTAGATTAATAGATTCATAGATACATGAGGTTGGAAAGGACCTACAAGATCATCTAGTCCAACCATCCTCACACCACCATCCCTACCCACCAAGCTACTCAATCCAATCCCTTAGCACCTCATCTAAACGCTTCTTGAACAGCGCTAGGGACGGTGCCTTCTTGGTCACCTGGGCACACTGAAAAAATTTTTCCTCAAATCTAATCTAAATCTTCCCCGGCACAACTTGTGGCCATTCCCTCTCGTCCTGTCATTAGTTATCTGGGAGAAGAGGCCGACCCCCTCCTCACCACAGCCTCCCTTCAGGAAGTGGCAGAGTGCAGTGAGGTCTCCTCTGAGCCTCCTTTTCTCCAGGCTAAACAATCCCAGCTCCCTCAGCCACTCCTCGTAAGACCTGTGCTCCAGACCCCTCACCAGTTTTGTTGCCCTTCTCTGAACACACTCCAGGGCCTCGATGTCTCTCTTGTAGTGAGGGGCCCAAAACTGAATGCAGTACTCGAGAGCTGAGTACAGGGGGATGATCCCCTCCCTGCTCCTGCTGGTCACACTATTCCTAATACAGGCCAGGATGCCATTGGCCTTCTTGGTCACCTGGGCACACTGCCGGCTCATGTTGAGCCGAGCATCAACCAACACCCCCAGATCCTTTTCCTCTTGCCTCTGTCTATAACTGGTCTGGAAACCCCTTCGCTCTCTCACCTTCAGCAGTTTGCCTGTTCCTCCTAGGTGAACACGTTTTCCAAACACAAATCCCATGGAGACCAGAAGTTGTTTCCCCTCCCGCCTGGCTGCTCCTCACTTGCTTCAACACACAGGGTCTCACGTGGTCTAGCTAAACAGTTGCTGAAACGGATGACTTAGCCTTACTTCATAAGACAAATGTTTCTCCTGCCCTCTCTTTGGCTTTCCTTTCCCTCTTCTCTGACAGACAGAGAAGTTTTACTATTTGCTTTTTGCCTCTATCCTGTCACCAGATTTCCTTAGTCATCCTGCCCCTCCTTGCCAGACTCTTATCCCAGGACACTCCTACTCCTGATGGGGCTCACTGCTCTAACAATCCACCTCCCTCCTCCTCTTCTCGTGGGCAGGTACTGCTGTCCCAGCCAGACCTGCACCCACTGCTCAGCACTGAAAAGTCTCCTGTCAGGCCTCTGGTGTGCTTCCAGTCACCACAACACAAAGCCAGCACTCCCTAAGACCTGTCAGCTGCTTGCTGCAGTACATATTTCTTCCTCAGGTTTTGTCCTCCTCCGTACTTCTGGGATGACAAAATGGGGTTGGAAGAGTCTTTGACAGGTCACTTACTCCCTTTCTGCTGCTTCTAGTCAGGCTTGGCTACAATCTGAGAGACCTTCACGCAACACGCTGGTAAAGTCCTCCAGCAGAGAGAATGCCACCACCTTCCCAGCCAGCAACTCATGCTCAGGAAGGTCAGAAAGGGGAAAAATGAGTGTCCCAGGAGAGCCAAAGGCCTTGTGCTCTACCAGAGTGAGGCCTCAAGGTGAACTGAAATAATAAAAAGAAGGATTTCTTATTTTCCAAAGCGACAAAGATGTTTTGCTTTAAGTGTCACGTGGACAGTGGGTCCCCTTTCTGACTGTTTCAGTGGAAGAACCAGCAAGGCTCAAGGGTATCTAACCTCAGCAATTAAACTTCACTACAGAGTTTATATGTCTTTTTCAGTCTTAGAAGAGCTATAAAATCAGTAAGTATCAGACGAATATTCTTTTCTTTCGGGCCAAAGCAGAATCTACTTTGGAGCACATCTATTTGTTTAAAGGCAAATCCAGACACTGAGTCTGAACACACACAGAAGGATAAATGCAAATTTGCTCAAGTTCACACAAATGAAGGAATGATCCATCTCGATATAAAATCAAATTCCGCCTCCTTCTGACTGTTTGCACGTAACTCTTCTCTGTGCACAATGAGTCTGATTTTTCTTACTCTTAAACCAGTGTAGCTCCATCAAACTAATGGCAGCTACTCTTGGTTTATATTAATATCCACTACATGAGAACGATAACCAAGTACCCTGTTCAATAATCATCAGAAAGCAAGCAAAGAATTAGAAGATTCAAGACTGCTTGTAAGCAGTTGACTGATGATAGAAAAAATTAAAAAAGGCTGAATTAATGTTACATTTTTTTCCTTTAATAGAACCAGTTGAGTCATTCCCCGAAAATGCATTACAGACATCGGCATTTTTTCAAAAAAGATTTGAATATTTTTCCCATTTCCCAGCCAGATCTATCCTTTGCCTAGTATTGACAATGTCTGGGTTTTTGGTTTTTGTTTTTTTTCCTCTCTAGAAAAAACAGTAATGAGAAAGTAACACTGAAGTTTAAGGTGCCCTTTCAAATGTACCTGATTATGAAGTATTACGAAATATCTGTATCAGCAGCCCTAACTCAGGAATAATAATAATCCATAACAGAAACAAAGGAAACCACTACTATACGTGAGCATTCCCTATGCTAAAAAGAGACCAGGCAGGATTTGAGGGAGGCTTACTGCAGCTCTCAGGAAACTGGGTGGTCCACAGATACCGAAAACACAAAACCCATCATACACTGCAGTACACTGAGTACTGCATTCCCTCCTCAACAGCTGAACTGAGGGTGCAGACAGCGCGAGTTGCAGAGAAAATGCCATCATAAAAGCACCCGAACACCAGGGTGGGGGAATGTGCTAGTATGAAATAATCAGAAATGAGGTTACTTTGGGATTTTGCAGACACATGTACATCACATGTAACAAAACTATTCCTCCCCTCTTCCCTTAGCCCTTAATCAGTCGAGAGGAGCTTGACAACAGAACCTCAGGCTGACAGCCACAGAAGACAATAAGAAAATCCCTTGCTTTCCGCTGTGCCCGTACTGATTATAGCCCATTGCTGCTGGGCATCCCACATCGGCATGCCAGGAGAGGAGAGGATGCAGTGATCAGATGGCAGAAGGCAATATGAAACAGTCCCTGGGAACAGAGCTTCAATATGCAGCACTGAAAGCATGCCAGGAGAGAACCAGCTATTTTTCCATGCCGAAGCCTGGCTGTGTTTATCTGCAGCTCAGCCGCTGAATGAATCACGGGAGCATGTCCCCGGGCACCAAAGTGTGAATCCTGGGGGATTTTCTGTTTGCCTGCGAAACGCTAGCAGACACAGTGTCCAAAGTGAGCTCCGGGACAGCAGCTGGGGCTGCAGGCAGCAGACAGTTGGGCTGTTCATTCTGGGCACGCATGCCTGTATTTCCTGAATCTCAGAGACATTTTCCTGCAGACGTTTCATTTGAAACTCCAAGTGACTTAGTACAGAAGCCTCTTAGCATAAGAAAAGCACAGCGCTAGACAATCTGCGAGCCAAACAGGCCACGATGTTCTCCATCGTGTGGGAGCGATTAGTGACCCTATTCCCTCCGCTTCCTATCCAGCATCTCCCCCGGCTCTTCCTTCCTTTTCCCCCTGCTCACCCATCTGTCTGGGGGAGTTAGGTCCATTCTAGTGCGTATAAATTAGAACCAGGACCACTAAAAATCAAAACATTTAACTCTTCAGTCCTTGTACCAGCCCTTAAAATGGCATGAAGCAATACCCATGAAAAGGAAGCCCCACGGTGGTGCAGAAACCCACTGCCTCTGCTAATAAAACGAAACAGAGAGAGGAGAGGGGTGAAAGAAACGCTCATTCAGGAGTTAAGATATCTGAGGCAAGCTGCGTTTTGCAGTCCCTCTGGCTGCTTTCCGATTTCCATCCACTTTGCCAGGAAACTGCTGAAGCTCCAGAAAGCTGTTAGGGAGAGGACATTCCCAGACTGTCACTGTGCTGCCTGGTGGAGTGCTTGCTAATTTTAGGTTAGAGGAGGAACGCTGGGACAATTAGCCAAGAGATGCTTCTGGCTCTTGTTCTGATCAATCTTCTGACAAAATTCATACCCAAACAATTAGAACAGCAACAACTTTCAAATATAAACAAAAAATGGAGGCACTGTGCCTTTTTCAGCAGGATGTATCTTTGAGAAAGGGGGGGATGGGGGTGACAGGACACATTTCACTCCAAAAATCAACACTGGAAATGAAAATCCTTGACTGAACGGCACAGAAAGACCACCTGCAACTTGTGAAGTTTGCAAAATACAGCGGGAGTGTTCAAGGGCAGAGAGGACAGTGGTACAGGGATGATGGCCAGAAGGGTTCTCTGGAAGAGTGGTTGCGTGCTACCATGGATAATTCCAAGATAATAGCAAACCACTTCATGCCAAGCATCACCACTGCAACCCATCCACATGGTCAAGGGTACAAGCTCCTCCACCTGAGCCCCCTCCCTACAGCACCCGAGAAAAGGAAGGAGCAGGAGAAGCAATGTAAACAACCATCATACCTTTAACAACACCACATCTGCAGTCCTGTCCACCTCGGAGATGTCGCACAGGCTGGACCGCCTCTCGTGCCGTTCGTACATTTTGTCCTCGGGGCTGTGAGCAGAGGCAAAGCGTGGGGAGCAGAGCCCACCACGAACCCCGGAGTGCCTGCGGTGCTCCTGGACACATGCACGCATGCTCGGAGAAGTCCCCGCTGCTCCGAGCCTCTCAACAGGAAAAAGAAAATCCCAGAGCTGCGACCGGTTGATAACGTCTTCTTGGAACAGATCTGCTTATACAAACACAGGAACTTAGAGAAAACAGAAGGTATATCGAGAGAGCTTTCTACATACGACTGTTATTTCTTCTGTAGCTGCTAAGAATGGTATCACCCTTCCTGTTATATGAATAGAAAAAAGTTTTCCAGACAACTTTGGTATCCAAAAAGCATCAGAATGAAACAGAATGAGCAGAAACAGGTGGCGAGAGCCGGCCAGGTGACTCCCAGGACTCGTGTCTGTGCCCTGCCTGTGACTCAGGAAGACCTGCCATCCTCCTTAGGGACCGTGCTTTGATCTGGGGAGGATCAGGAAGCTAATGACAAATGATCCACTTGGATGCTCTATGCTTTCAGCCACAGAGTGAAATGATGAACAAAATAACCAACTAACCTGTAAGAAAAATCCTCATCTCTCTCTTCTCAACTTTAAGCTTCCAAATCCCTAATTTGTTCCAAGAGTTTTTTTCTGTGGTTATGTTCCTCACTCACGGCCAAGATCAGGAGGCCAGTGACGACTGCAAGCACCCAAACTCCATCTCATCTTAATTTCCACCCATCTTAATTTGACTGCTGGAGGGAGGAAAAGAAAAAAAAGCACAAAAAAAACTCCACACCATAATATAAACAAACAGCAGATAATGGGCCAGACATACTCCCACTTGGGAGACCATCACTCCCTTCCCATGTTAGGTGGGGCTTTTGATGCATTGTTTCAGGGTAGGAATCCTGCCCTGCACACAGCCCTATGGACACTCAGGCACGCAGAGGAGATACAGAACGCAGGCTCAGCCCAGATGGAGCACAGCAAAGGCTTCCAGCCCCTTATTTCCATCTGTTTAAAGCAATCCTCTGGAATGCCATATGCACGTTCACACATAATGCAGCATTCAGGCTCAGAAACACAGTGCACAAGAGAATCAGAGGATAAAAATTAAAGGAAAACTACTCCATCAAGGAAATTATTCTGTCTTCTGCTCTCCCTTCCTGCAAGTTACTCAAAATGGAGAGGAGACGCACACAGCCCGGGCCGTCGGCTGCTGATGCCACACTTCTGGGCACTGTGGGATTTGCTCTGCCCTTCCAGTTTTTCTGTTTGCTTTCTGGGAACGAAGAGCTCAGATCTGAATGGTAAGCAAGATGCTCTGCCTGAAGCCAGGACCCTCTCGCCCCAGCAATAACCGCCACACCACCACACCTTCCAACCTACGTTTACATCCAACCAATATGTTCCAGTATTTTTTTTGGAAACTTGAAACAAAATCCAACACTAAAGGTTGAAAAGAGGCATTTGGGTTCCAACTCCTGCCTGGGAGGTCTGCTTTAGGATTACAGCAGTATTAATTTGCTCGCTGTTTCATCCATTTCCCTGGAAGTCCTCTGTAAAAATACGAAACAAACAAGCATTTCTAGCACAAGAGCCCAGGAAAGAATGTTAACCCAACCAAAGAAGCCTGTTTGACTAATTTTGTTGTTACAGGTATCATTCGGAAGCGGAATCGCGGATCCCAAACCCTAAACCTAATCCATAAACCTAATCCAGTGATGAGTGGGGACAAAAATGTCAAGCAGCATTCCACGTTTCTGGATGTCCTGCTGCCCGGCTACCTCAGGAGCTGCAGAGGTTGTGGTGCTGCAGATAACAGGGCAGAATGCTCCGGAATCCAAGAGAGCACCTCCACATTCCTGCCATTGAATGCAAGGAAGGGGCTGGGCTTGTTTTCTGCAGAAAAAAAAAGGGGAGATGCCCACAGCTGTCAGCAGGCTGCAATCCAAAGCACTTCCAGGACTCAGAAGCAAGGGGCTTGAGGGGCTCTGGCCATGGGTCCGTGGAGACCATAGAGAGATCTATAGGGACCCATAGAGACCCATTGGGACCCACAGAGACCCATAGAGAGACACTGGGACCCACAGAGATCCATAGGGACCCACAGAGACCCATAGGGACTCATAGAGACCATTGGGACCCAAAGGGACCCATATAGAGACACTGGGACCCATGGAGACCCATATAGAGACCACATAGAAACTCATAGATTCATGGATACATTAGATCAGGCCATTCCAGTGCCTGAGCACTCCTTCAGAGACCCATAGAGAGACACTGGGACCCATAGAGACTCATAGGGACACGCTGGGACCCACAGAAAAACATGGAGACCCATAGAGACCCATTGGGTCCCACAGGGACCCATAGAGAGACCCATAGGGATCCACAGAGACCCATAGAGACCCAGAGACCCCATAGGGACCCATAGAGACCATTGGGACACATAGGGACTCACAGAGAGACACATAGGGACTCACAGAGATCCACGGAGACCCACAGAGAGACCCATAGGGCCCCCACAGGCACCCATAGGGACACTTAGGCCCATAGCCCCGGACACCGCCTCTCCTATTGGCCGGCCCTTCCCATCGGGCCTTCTCATTGGTTGCGACCGCTGCCTGTTCTACGCAGTCCCGCCCCCTGCCCCTTTTCCCGCTCGAGCTCCGGCACCGTGAGTGATTGGCCCCGCGCGGCGCCCGCCCCCTCGGTCTGCGCAGAGACGATTGGCTGGAGTCGCCGTCACCCAAAGCTCGGGAAGAGCGGCGATTGGACGAGCGGTGCGGGAGGCCGAGCGTGCGCAGTGCCGGTGGCCGTGCCCGGCCCGCCATGCCAAGTGAGGGCGAGTCCGGGCGAGGAGAGTGAGCTGTGGTGAGTCGAAGCGGACGGGGTGAGCGTCACGTGAGCGCGGGATGGGGAAGCGCGGCTCCTCAGAGGCTTGCAGGACAGGGTCTGGCTGTGCTCCCCTCCCCCATCCTTCCCACAGACCCTGAGGGCTCTGGGCCAAATGCTGCACACGCTGCTGTTTGTCCGCCCCAGCACCAGCATTGGTGAGGAGCTGCACGGCGTCTTGCAGGTGAGCTCTGCCCATGGGGGCTACACACAGTACGGCTGTTCCTCCCCCCCTCCCCTCTCTCACCCCACAAACCTTCCGAGGTGAGCCAGGGGGCTGCGGGGCAGAGCAGCAGCTCCTCTTCCTTCAGAGAGATGCTGGGTCCCAAAGTGACCCATAGAGACTCATAGAGACCCATACAGACACACTGGGACCCACAGAGAGACACTGGAACCCACAGAGACCCATAGGGACCCATGGAGACCAATAGAGACTCCACAGAGACCCATAGATTCATAGATAGATGAGGTCAGGCCATTCCAGTGCCTGAGCACTCCTTCAGAGACCCATAGAGAGACGCTGGGACACATAGGGATCCACAGAGACCCATAGGGACCCATAGAGAGACACTGGGACCCATAGGGATCCACAGAGACCCATGGAGACCCACAGGGAACCATAGAGAGACCCATAGGGATCCATAGAGACCCATAGCGCTGCAGAAGCAGAAGAAGAAACTCAAGGAGTAGGAAGATGACAATAAGTTCTTCCTGTCCACCTGCACCAGGGACATTGTGCTGGTGAGGAGGGCTCACGGCCGTGGGATTCGTGACTGAGGAGTCTGTGGGAATGGGGGGAACACATGTGACGTTCATTCCCCCCCTCTGTGTTCATTCCCCCCAGCGCTTTGCAAAGCACTTCCACTCGTTGGAGAACACCGACCTCATCCTCGTGGCACTGCAGGGCATGAGAGACTGCAGCAACTACCACACGCAGGTGGCTGCCACCATGATGGCTGCCCTGATGGGCAATTTCAAGCCTACACCCGATGATGTGAGCAACCGGCAGCTGATTGCTGGGGGGTTGAACCCGTGGTGGGGTCAGACTGGGGTTTGGACTGGGGGCCAGCACTGGGGTTGGGTTGGGTCTTGGGGGTTGGATTGGTTGGGTGCAGGAAGGCCATGTAGGGTTGGGTTGGGTGGAATGCTGGTGGTTAGAGTTGGGTTGGTTGCTGCAGCTGCTGGAGATGGCGCCGCTGAGCCAGGAGACCGAGATCGGCAGCCTTCCTCTGGACGTGAGTTTGGGGGTCCCCGGGGAGCCCCCTTCCCCTTTGCTCTCCCATTTCCCCCCCGCCATCCCCGGGGGAGCAGTTTGGTGCTGAGCACTGCCCGGGTGCTTTCCTCAGGCGACCGTAGCGCTGCATCAGATCGTTCAGTGTGTGCAGTACGACCCCCAGGTGCGCCTGTATTTCCCGGAGCTCTTGGTGGCCTTCATCTTCCAGATGGTGTCGTCCAGGGCGCTCCCAGCGATGGTTTCCCTTTAGAAAGTGGTTTGGTTGTTGTCTGTCCATCTCCCTCTGTGGAGGAGCTGCTTTCCCGTAAGGACTGTAATGTGCAGTACTCATCCAGGAACTTTGGAAGGGCATTGAAGGAGAGCTGTAGCTGCTGAGTTCTGTCGGTGCTCCTGTTCTCTACTCCTTTTGCATCTCGCTTACCAGAGAATTCTAACAGCAGTGCTGTTCCAGTCCTTCTGACAGTAACCTGGTGTCCAGGCTTAGCAATAATAGGAAGCTTTCTTGCTGCCAGAGCTTGGCTAATGTACTGGTTAACCCCTGTGGGACACAGGGAGGAGGAACACTGCCTCTCAGGCACTATTGGAGTGAGGCTGGCAGAGGGTAGGTTCCAAGCAGTTTTCAGATGAACTGGACTTTTTGTTAACCAGTTTTCTACTAGCTGAGCCTCTGAACAGCTCCAGTGGATAAGCTGAGCAGCTGTTTCCATCTGCAGATGTTCTCAGGGCTGGATTGCTGCTAGCATGGCACTGAGGTTGTAAATGAACAGTTGAATTCTAGTAGCACAGGCAGCCTGTTCCAGTGCTCCATGGCCCTCACTGTGAAGGAGTTCCCAAGCACACCTGTGCACCACTTCCTCTGCTTCAGTTTGTGGCCATTGGTGAATTGGCACAGGTGCATTGCCTTCACCTGTGCTCCCATGGCTGACTCCGTGCTCGCCTCAGGTGATCCATCAGTGGTTCAGGCTGTGATTCAGCAGTTCCCATCCATGGGCTGAGACCAGTGCTTGACAATGGCATGTCTTGTTATCAAGTATTCCTCTGGATTAGTGTGTATTGATCCTGGTTGATAATGATGAAGAACTTAATCTGTGGTCAGGTAAGCCTGGAGAGCAGCTGTTGTGTGGTATAGCTCAAGTCGTGTCACTTCCAGACCTGTTGTTTCCAAATTTCTTGAAAATGCAGTTAAAACCTGAAGGGATGTTTTGCTCAGGCCCAGAGTGCAAAAAATGACTGCTTTTGCTAAAGTGCTAGGAATGATTTCTAATTTAAACTGCTGACTAGGGGAAAAATGACATTTCTGAAAAGAAGACATTCCTTTTAGTTAGCTGATAACTTGAAACAGCAGTAGTCTGTGTTTTGTCTGTACTGTTGACTGTCTTCTTGAAGAAATGGTACATCCACTGGATTTTGACTTCTTCAAGTTAAATAGCAAGGTACATGCATACTCATTAAAACCTCTGTCCAGCCCTTTTGCTTGCCTGCACTGCTTCCAGTGAAGAGGAATTCTCTTGGGTCACATAGAAAATATAGAGTTAACGTATGCAAGTGACAAGGCTACTTCTGTTTTCTTAGTTTGTGAGCTTTCTGAAGGCACTGCAAGTTAGAAAGTTGGTCATCTCCACATGAGCATTAGGGATATCACTTCTGCAGTGAACGTATTAATGTATAGAACTATTAATCATGAGCTTTTCTTACGTTGTTAAATAATTTAATAAGAACACTTGTCTGCATAATGACAGAAACGTGCATTTGCAGGCACACACACACACGTAGATAGGCTGCAATATCCTCAGCAGTAACAGCATTTTACTTGCCAGTTGGCACCAGCACATATGTTATGTAACGTGGGCTCTGAGTCAACTCAGATAGCGTTGGACTGAACCCTTAAACCCTCATTTTAATGATGTGGCAAGAATTTTGGTTCAGAAACACTCTTTGTTACACCTGGCTTAGTTAACATATTTCTCCATTTTTCTGCAGGTACAGAGAAGTATGTTGCTGGCCTAATTATCAAGACATCGTCTGATCCAACATGTGTAGAAGTGAGTGAATTCTTTCAGGGGAGAAAAAGGGAGGTAAATACGACGCATAATCTGACTTGTCTTTTCCATTCTCCAGAAAGAGAAGGTGTGTCTTGGGAAACTGAACGTGATTCTTGTTCAGGTAAGCTGGAGTTTATAGATCTCGACATTGTGTTTTGCTGAAGTACCTAACACACGGGTGTTTCACATTTCAGATTCTGAAACAGGAATGGCCAAAGCACTGGCCAGTTTTTAGAAGTGATATTGTATGAGCAAGCAGGACTAGTGAAAGCCTGTGTCAGAACAACACGGTGATCCTTAAACTAGTAAGTGAAGAAGTGTTTGATTTTTCCAGTGGCCACATAACTCAAGTGCAAGCGAAGCGTTTGAAAGACAGGCAAGTATCTCTATTTAATATGTCCCTAATACCCAGTGCTTACTTTGTGCTTGCTGTCAGATAGAGTTTCTCTTGCTAGGAGGTTTTCAGTAAAAGGATACATCTGATTTTATAGCTGAGACTCAACTGGTTTATTGTGGTTTTTTGTTGTTGTTGTTGTTTTCCCTTGAAAGCAGTACAGTTGGGTGGGAGCAACCTTAGTTTATAGCTATGTAGGGAGTGGGAGGCAAAGGGACAAGGGTGGACTCTTCTCAGTAGAGTGTGGCGACAGGACAAGAGGAAATGGCCACAAACTGAAGCATAGGAAGTTGTGCACGTGGGAACTTCCTCACAGTGAGGGTGATGGAGCACTGGCACAGGCTGCCTGCACGCCTGCCTGTGCAACCTGGGCTAGGGAGCTGCTTTGGCAATGTGGTTGGACTAGGTGATCTCTAGAGGTCTCTTCCAACCCCTAACACTCTGTGAGTCTGTGATATGTTTCTGCATTACTGCAGCTGCCTCATCTGACGGATGGTCATAGATTCATAGAACGGTCTGGGTTGGAAGGGAGCCTTAAGATCATTTAGTTCCAATCCCCCTGCTGTAGGCAGGGGTAGCTCCCACTCGACCAGGTTGTGGAAAGCCCCGTGCAGCCTGGCCTTGATCGCCTCCAGGGAAGGGGCATCCACAACCTCACTGGGCAACCTGTTCCAGTGTCTCACCGCCCTCACAGTAAAGAATTTCTTCCTAGTGTCTAGTCTAAATGTACCCTCTTCCAGTTGAAAGGCGTTAGCCTCTGATCCTGTTACTACATTCCCTTACAAAAAGCCCTGCCCCAGCTTTCCTGTAGGCCCGCTTCAGGTATGCCATGAGGTCCCAATGGAGCTTTCTGTTCTCCTGTCTGAAGAGCCCCAGCTCTCAGCCTGTCCTCATAGCGAGGTGCTCCGGCCCTCTGGTCATCTTAGTGGCCATCCTCAGTGGACCCACTCCAACAGCTCCATGTCCTTCTTGGCTTGGAGGCTCCAGAACTGGATGCAGTATTGCAAGGTGGGGTCTCATGAGAGCAGAGTAGAGGGGCACAATCACCCCGCAAGTCCTTTTTCCCCCTTTTCCCCTGTCAGTTCCCTGTGTTCTCCCCCACTACCCTCTCTCTCTGTTCCCAGAGTGTCCCTCTTTGCACCCCATTGAAGCACCCCACAACCCCTCAGCTTCCCCCCTTTACCTGTCCCTCTGTTCCCACACTCTCCTTCCCCCTCACAGAAGGCCAAGTTAGCCCTTCAGCCTCCTCCTTCCCCCCCCGTCCTTCTTTGTAATCTCCAGGGACAGTTTCCCCTCTGGTCCTCCTCCCATTTGAGCACTGCAGTCCCCCCCACCTCCAGTTCCCCTTTCTGATCCCTAGAATTCTCTTCCACCCCCTACTTAAGTGCTGTCCTCATTCCCCATCCTCACCCCCGGCGTTTTCTGTCCCCTTTTCCCAGTCACCCATTCTGATCTCCGGAGTCCCCTGTCCATCCCCTCTCCCTTTTCTCCCCACTCAAGTCCTGCCATTCTGACCCCATGATCCCCTTTCCTCCCCTGCCGTGAGCCCTACTCCTTCCCCCCCTTCACCTCTCAAACCAGTCTAGCTGTTCTGTCCTCCATGCTCCCTTCCCCCCATCTCCCTCACACTCCTTGTATTCCCCCGTTGTGATTCTCTCCCTCCTCCTCACTATGTCCCTTCTGTCTAACCCCCTTTTTTCCCTGTCCAGCACCCGTGCCTCCTTTCTGAGATCCTCCAGAATCCCCTGTAATTCCCCCTTTCCGCCTGCCTCCTGGTTCCCATTCTACTCCCCCAGACCCCTTTTCCACTCCATAGATGCCCCCCACAACCTCCAGTTTCCCTGTCACCCCCTCTCTACCAACAGAGCCTCGTTTCTCCTTATGGAGAACCCACTCCCCCCCTTTCTCCCCCCCCCTCACAACCTTCCAGTTTACTCCCAGACCCCCTTTCCTCCCCACACAATCCTCATTTCTCATCTCCCCCCCCTCACAACCCAAGTTACCCCTACTACCCTCTCTCTTATCTCCAGACCCCCTTTCCACCCCATTGAGGCCCCCCTCAATGCCTACATTTCCTCCCTTTCAGCCCTCTCTCTTCTCCCAAACTCTTCTTCCCCCCCACAGAAGCCCCACTCAGCCCTTCCCTCCTCCGCTCCAGAGTCCCACATCCCTCTTTTCCACCTCCAGATTCACTTTCCACTTACAGAAGTCCCTCTTAGCTTTTTCTCCACCCCACAACTCTCACTATTCACCCCTGCAGCCATGCAGAATGATCTGCACGTGTCCTAGAGGGGTTTTGGGGTATTCAGGAGATCTTCAGGTGTGCCCAGAGCTTCCTCCTCTTCTTTTTTTTTTTTTTTTTTTCTTTGCCCCTTGCACCTTTTTTGTTATTTAGGGTTGCAGAAATACCTCTTTTACTGCCTGTGCTCTTCTCTGTTGATTTGCTATTGCAACACAACTCTCATACTCGCGCTTTGTCTCCTTTTTGGGAAACTGAATCCACAAAGTGAACTAAATCAGATGAGAGTCTGTTATTCACAAGCGCTGGGAGCTTTGTCAGGGAAGTTACTTTCTCTACTCCTCCTCTCAAGTACTCTCTTCCTTCACTACCTCTTCACATTACCTTGAACTCTGGTGCTTTTTTCTCCCTCTATATTACTTTACTTAATGAGAGAGAGAGACCTCCTGACGTTTAGCACAAGTTCTTGAAACTTTTCCAGAAAGCAAAGGCACCAGGGAAGAAGAAGCCGCATTAAGAATTGGATTTGAATGTCTGCAGACAGCTTCTGTTTCTTTTCTCCAGCAGGGCGCCGGCCTGAAATCCTTCTGTGACCAAAGTGAATGCGTTGGACGAAGCGCCAGTTACTGGAAGAAAATTCTGATTGGTTTGGAAGCCCTCCAGAGGAACAAAAGTGTCCCTGAACCGACTGCTCCTCTCTTCAGACATTTCCGTCGTGAGGACATTCAGCTGCAGAGGGATTGATCCAAGGTCAGAGTGAGGGGGGTTCCATGTCAGCTTGTGGTTGTGGTTTAACCTGGAAGATGGCTGAGCACGATGGCACTTGGTAGGGAATATCCCTGTGTTTGTTTGTTTTTGTTTTTCTTGTTATTGTTGCTTTTGCATTGTGTAATCAATGGCTTTGTTCCTGTAAGACTGCTGATGCTGAGATTCGGGAGTGTCAGAATGTGTCTGATTAAAGTTCTCAAAATAGATTTTTTTTCACCCTTTTTTAGTTGTGAAACTGTATCTGCTTGGATGACACTGAACTCCCTTTGCACCAACTTTCTTGACAAAGTATTTTCTGGTATCAGAGGAAAATGGGTAATGTCGTTAACCCCCTCCTACCTGATTACTCCGTGGGTGCTGACGTGCACTAGCTGTTCCAAGTATCCGTGAGTATGTTGGGCAGGCCTTGTCTTTTGCTTTGGTTGCAGGTCTTTCAGGTTGCAGCCTATGTAGAAGAGGCACATACAGCATTTGCAGTGTTGGATGCAGTTGAAGGCAGAAGTGCCGATGCTTTGCGTGGGAAGCACGTGGCCCCCTGTTAACTGAATGTTCTGCAAGTTTCAAAGCCAGCTGCAATACTGACCAAGACAAATCTGGATCTGCCTTTGCTGAAGAGGAAGGTCAGTGGGACTGTGCTGTGTGTTCAGTGAGAAATGAACGCACTGCCTCCTGACGTGCTGGCTGCCAGCATCCAGGCAAAACTGATCCAAAAGCAGCTCGTGGACAATTTCCTTTAAGCTTGAAGGAGTAGGTGCTCCTAAGAGCACTCAGAGTTACAAGAGCACTGCTTTTCCTAGAGCTGTTCTGTATGTCTAGTCCAAAATGAAGCAAGTGATGAAAACTGTTTTTGCTGTCAGAATCCTAACGTGCAAAGTCAACCTCGTGTGCTGGTATCCATTGTTTGGGTGGGTTATTACATATATAGTTATGTGATAATTATATTCTATCTGTTAAATTCCAGAAGAATGAGGGCAGTCTTTTTCTTGTCTCAGCAGCATGGAACTAGAGGATGACTTCCTGAACAGTAAAAGTTTCAGTAACAGCTCCCATGGCAATAGGTTGAGATCAGTTAGTCAAAAGCATGGGTTTCCCACAAGTCCTCTGAAACGAGTCCTCTTCAGAAGGCTGCTGTTTAATGCCTTCTGGAACTTGAAATGCACAAAGCTATATTCAGTAGTACGTGTTGCTGCAGACAGCTTTTCTTTTCTTCTCAGGCCTGAATTTTGCTTCTCCACCTCTGTAGATGGCTCCTGGATGGCTCTTCTCCATGCCCCTGTATTGTTGGGTGTAAGGACATCCGTATCATAATCCTTGTGGCAGGATCAAGATGCAGGCTCGTTCCTGATCTCAGATGTGAATTTCAAAGGCAATGGTAGAAGAGGTGATTGGGCTCGGAGGTCGGAACTTGTTACGTTGCAGCATGCTCTGTAACTTGTCTGTCCCAGCATTCTGCAACTTGGACTGTTTTGCTGTGGACGGAGAGAGAAAAGGCGTAGGCTCCAAATCTGTTTCTAACTGCCTGAGAATTAATTCTGGTCTGTAATAAGGGTGTTGTGGGGTAGATGTTGCTGTTGTTCTGAAGTAATTTAATCTTCATGTTGTGTTCAGTTTCTGTCCAAAGCTGAGAAGATGACTGTGCCATCAGGAGATCTACGGTGCTGGTTGAAGAGCTAGCACCAACCAAAGAGCAGAGAGTTCTGGCTGGCTTTCTCAAGCTGCTTTCTCAAGCTGCCTTCAGCATCCTTCTGTTCTAAGAATAAGCCTGGATACGTAGCTGGAGAGGAACGTGGTAAGGAGTGCCCAAGTTGATTCTTGTGTTGCTGCTTTTGTGGGGAAAGGGTGTGATACTACTGGAACCAGCAGACGCTGCTGTAGTTTGGACTGATGGGCAGTAATGCTCCTGCCATCTTCCTTCTGGGCAAGGATCACGGGTCTCCCTTCCCACGTCTGTTCTGTGGTACTCTTAATGAAAGTCCCAAGGTGCTTGTTGTCTGAAAGCAGGAAACCTGTGGCAGACATCCAGGCTGAAGAGCTGTCCCTGGTGTAATAAAGCAGCAGACAGAAATGGGAAGCTGACTTGCAGATGTGTACAGCTCTTCAAACATATGCAGAAGTTTTGTCTGCTTGCTGGGCTTGAAGTCCGAAGGGCTTAACAGACTTCTGTGTGTTTGGAGCATCGCTGAGAACTTCCACTTGTTTCCTATATTTAAGACAAAGACTACAAAGACTATCAACTAGCTGTTAAGAGATATCACGGAAGGTGATCAAAAAGGGAAAAGAACATTGCAAGGTGTGCCTGAAAGCACCCTCATTCTGAGATGATGACATTGCAGCTTTAAATCTCGAGGACATTTAGGCTGTGAGGTCATCTGAGATAGTGAGCTGAGTGAGTTGGTTTCCTGAGATAGGTAGTTTTAGAAACACTGCTGCTGTGGTCAGAAAAGCAGTTTTTTGGTTCTACAGGCAGTTGTAGCATTGGTGATTGAACAGTGAGCATTCTGTGCTCCCTGAATGAGAAGTGTCCGTTTCAAAGAGCCTCTAAACAAAAGCATCCAAGTGTTTTCCTAGCTGGAGACCTTCTGCCATTCTTTTGAATCTGGAGAGCTGAGCTTCACAAGATGCATGGAAGGACGGGGTGAGGGGGAGGGGGATGGAAAAATGTTCCACAGCTGTGAATGTTTGCTGCTTCTGCAGATAGTTTTTGTTCATGATGAGTTTATCAGTTAATAGTTCAAAAACAAAGTGCATTGTTTTAAAAGCCAGCTGTATCTTTTCTTTAGTTAAAACTACAAGCGCAGAGGACTGAGTTTCTTGCGTACGTGCTCGTGGTTTTTCTGACTGTGCCTCAGACCTTAGTGCTTTGTACCTGAATCTGGAGAGGTACTTTAACAGGTGAGGTTTGTTTTTGAGGAGGTGAGTTTGTGTGTGCTAGGAAGGGATGGCATCTGTTGAGCTCTCAGAAACAGAAGCAGATGTCACAGGGTGCTAGGAGTAGAGGCAGCTGCAGACTGACGTGTTCATCGTTGCATGGAAGTTCTCTGATAGCAGTAGAAAACCAAGCCTTACAAACGTGCAGTTCCTGCACCACTCTTTGAAATGATGGAGGTATGTGAAAAGTTCTAGCCTTCCTTGAAGATGTTCTGGGTATCATGAGGTTAATTTATGCTGTAGGTACCAAAAGTGATCTGCATATTAAGCTGCCTCATCATCAGTTTTCCACTGATTTTGGTTCTTTGCAGTAGGCATCCCAGGTGAGACTGAATTGGGGTGTGAACGTGCTCCTACTTTGGTAAAGCAACCAGCTCCTGGGGAGGTGGGTGCAGGACGAACTCTGCAGGCTCCTTCTCCATCTGCTGTGGGCATCAGCAGCAGTGCTTGAGTTGAGAGCCCAGAAGGCTCTCCGATGGAAGTTAACGTTCAAAACATGAAAGTATGAGCAGTGTCTTTACAGAAGTGTTTGTGTCGCTCAATACGTAGAATGATTCTCACACCTCTAAGGCGTGACCGTCTTCACACTGTGAGGAATAAAACATGCAGCAGAGGAAATGCACTGACTGCTCTGGCTGCACCTCAGGTCTTTTCTGACACTTTCCTAAATGACAACAGCTGTGGTGAGTAAAATTCCTGCTGCCGTGTACGTAAGAGTTAACGGATTTCAGAGAGATTTCAAAGCCAAACAGTTATCATTTATGGAGTAAGGGTAGCAGCCCTAGGGCAGCTGCTAGAGTAGCAAGGGTAACAGTCCTGCCCGCTGAGCCGCCTTCGTGGTGGTGTGACCGCTGGGGACAACACGGAGTTCCTCAGGGATGGGCAAGAGACGGGGACTGGGATTGAGGCCTCGTCAGTAAGAAGGCAGTTTCACTCACCTCCCTGTCAGCTAAAAAGCGAGAATTTCTTCCTGTGCCTCCTGAGCCAGCTCTAATCACTAAGCTGATGCTTTGCACCTACACTATGGCTTTTAGTATTTAGCTTGGCGTTTGCTGACGAGCTGTCTGTAAGCCTGGTAATTCAAAAAGCAGAGGAAAAACATATTCTCTTTTTATTCTTAGGGAGTGAAATGCAGCATCTGCATGTATCAGCAGGACCAGAGACAAGGAGTGGGGGAGTGAAGTTGGGGTGCTCCACGGGTGCTGCCGGCATCCGCTTCAGAAGTACTGTACATCTGAAATGTTCCTGTCGTGTTGTTTTTGCCTTCAGAAGTTGTTGAAAGGATTCCTTACTGCGAAGCTGTAATTTGGAATCAAAGAATACCAACTTGCTCAGAGGTAATAAATGTTACGTACGTTGTTCTGTCCTTTAAAGCGTAATAGAAAAGCTAAATGGGTCAGAGTGCAGAAATCAAGATGGTTTTCGTGCCGTTTTAAGGTAGTGTTAAATAGGAGAATTTGGTGCCGTTTAAATCTTTCTAAAACGCTGCCTCACAAGATGGTGAGCTGTGTGGTGCTGGCTGACACGCCTCCTGTTGCACTGTGTTACGTCCTGCTTAGAGTTTCTGTGAACCGCTGCTCTTTTTAACAAGCGCCAGTACTCGCAGGCAAATATCTGTACGTGTGAAAATGATATTGTTACTTGCTTGATGGTCTGGATGGAGTACCTAGAACTGAACTGTACATCCTGTAGGACAGATTAAGTTCCCACGTTAGC
Organism: Callipepla californica brunnescens; assembly: GCA_023055505.1. Taxonomy (NCBI): domain Eukaryota; kingdom Metazoa; phylum Chordata; class Aves; order Galliformes; family Odontophoridae; genus Callipepla; species Callipepla californica. Next base: position 68,538,362 of record JALIRH010000003.1, read on the forward strand.
AATGGGATGTGGGGGAACTTGTTTTACTGAGGATATATATATATGTTTTTTTTCTTGGCTTTTTTTTTTTTTTTTTTTTGTTGGTGGCCTGTAGATACATATCTTCTTATCTGAGTGTCCGTGAGAGAGATCCTAGAGCACACAGGTTTCTGGGACAGATTTATGAGGCTCAGGATAACACAGAAAAAGCTGTTGGGTGTTCCAAGGTAAGTGCTTCACTCAGCTCCCTGACGTCCCGCTTTCTTGCTTTGTGAATTGACCTGAGCTTTGTGCTACCTGCTCTTCTCTTCTTCTTGCCGCTGCCCTTTGGACTGAGGATCTGTGAGCCCTGTAGAATCCTGCAGCAGGGATGATGATGACAGCAGTAATGTAGCTGCTGCTGGAAGATCAGGTGGAGAGTGGTGTTTTTCAGTTGCATTGTTTGTTTTGTGTTAGTGGTGGGCTTGTTTGTTTGTTTCCTCAGAGGTACAGGGAACAGGCAAACACAGCTCTGATTAGGCAGGCCTAGAAATGTGAAGTTCACAGTCAGCATTTCATTATTCAGGCCTTGGGGAGGGAGAGGATGTGCACGAAAGTCTTGTTGCCAGCACGGTTGAGTTCTGTCACTCTTTGTGACTTAATTCTATTTTTCACAGGTCTCCACATGAAGTTAAAGTGGAGATGCTGGTAGTGCAGCTGCCTGAGCAGAGCAGCAGGCAGTGGTAGAGGCAGAGGAGCTGGTTTTGGTGTTATTTCTCTCACCCTGTGTCATGGTTTTATGATTTTTGTTATCGGTGTTCCACATCATAACGTCACGTAGTGCGCTGGGAGAGAAAGAGTTGACGCTGCAGTCCGTGGATGGCCGATAGTTCTGGGTGGAGCTGTCTCTGAAGAGCAGAACTACGTACCCCAGAGGGCTTGGCGTTACTTTGCGTTTTTACTTTCTGCTCAGAGGGAATGAAAGAACTGTTGGCAAGTCACGAGATCGCTCTCTTTTCCCTTCCGGCTCATCCCAGCAGCAGGTGCTCCCTCGCCATCTGGCCTTCAGTGTCAGTGTGAGGCCTTTGGTTTTTGGACACACTCTCTAATTTTACTTATTAGCCTCAGTTCTGATTCTATTGTACTGTGTTATTTTGCATTCCCATATCTTACGTAGTAAATCAGCTTTTCTCCTCAGATCGTTGCCGCAGTTTTGTTTTTCGGCCCATCTCCCTTTTCCCTTTCCCCCTTTGCCTGTGGGTCCCCTCACCCCCGTGGTCACAGAACCGGGCCGAACCAGCCCGTAAACCATTGCCGCACTGTTCTGAATTCCAGCAGTTGTCTGGGTGCTATAAAGTAACAGCAGCCTTTCCAAAGGGAGGCTTTCCTTAAAGTAGTCAGGAAGTATTTACTGATGGTTCTAGTTTGATACTGCTGGGTCTGTTTAATGGGGGTCACGTTTTCTTTCCTGTTGTGTATGGGTGGCGAGATCAAGTTACTGGTAACCTTTTTTTCTCCTGTGCGTGCATGGGGAAAACTAGCGTTCCGTGGAGCTGAATCCAATGCAGAAAGATCTTGTACTGAAGACAGGGGCAACGGAATGCACGTCCTGAGAGGCCTGTGTTTTGGGTTTTTGTGTGATGTTTGGCATTTTCTTGGTTGGTTATTTTTTATTCTTCTTTTAGACAATCTGTTCTGTATCAAGGCTTACCATGTTCGATCCAAATGGTTTGACAGTCTTAACTTAGCATCTTCACGATGCAAACAATGAGATGTTGTGGGTTTTTTTCTCACTTCTGAGATTGTCATCGAACTCTGTAACACACGGCAGCCTTTCAGAGTAGTTTCAGTCACGTAGCCTGTGTAGTGGACATGAGAAAGCTGTCAGGTAATGTAGTTGCTGAGAAGGCTGACGTGGAAAATGAAATCTTAACGTGTCATCTTCATATTCAACAGGAGCAGCTACCGGAGCATAAAGGTGGAGATGGGAGGGATCAGCTCTTGGATGTGATTCCAACAGAGCTCCGTGCGAGACCCGACGATACCGACCTTAACATCAGGCTGGTTGCTCTCTGCCGTTCAAGTAATAAATTAAGAGATGCTGTGCTCCATTGTCAGGAGGCAGAGAAGACAAGAGCTGTAGAGCCAAGCTTGGAATGGTGTTCCTGTGTCATACAGACATTGGAGGTATTCAGTCCGATTTCGATCCTGTAGTAATCTTCCGTGTCCTTGAAACAAGTGTTAGTCTCGTAGCAGTGTCACACTGACAGCTGTTTCTCAAGTGGTTGAACTCCTTCAAGTGTGATGTGTGCTGAAACCAGTGATTTAATTGGGGTTTTCTTCTTCAGCCTTACGGAGTTGTTTAGTCTGTAGCTTGAGTACTAAGTTAGGTCCAGCAGCTCCATCAGGGAGGGAATTGTTCAGGCGAACAGTTCCTGGAACTTTGCTGCTGAGGTGTACGTTAATGTCTTAGCTGGGAAACTGGGTGATGTGGCAGTGTGTTCAGGAGAAGCTCCTGTCTTTGCAGAAGGGTGGTGGTTCCTTGTCTTCTGACAAACTTTCTTCTTCAGGAATACCTTGAAGCAGTGCAAGACGTGGAGTCTGATCAAAAGAATTGGAGAGCTGTCAAGAAAGATCACCTGCTGTCCTGTTGTAGCTGTGTTAAACTGATGCTCGCTTCTGGAGATGTTGGAGAATGCAGTGAGGCACTTGAAAGGTATTGTTTGAACATTCTGTATTTGAAAGAAAAACAAAACAGAAACTGTTTTCTGGTCTCAGAACATCTAGCAGTGACTGAGTAACCATTTTGTGGACAGGAGAGGAGCTCCTCTGTACTAACCGCAGAGAGAAGTTTGTCCTAGGCTTGATCCCCGAGCTGTGTGTCTGAGCTACAAGCCTCAGAGAAGGCTCCGTGATGCTCTGTGCCAGTTCTCATCTTTCTCTTCAGTGTGAGAATGTTGTTCTTTACTTGAGCTAATTAAGGTTCCACAGGCATTTGTGGGTCAGCTTTGTTCAGGTCAAGTGAATACAACCCATACTGAAATAACAAAGTATTTTAGGTGCTCAGTAGTGTAAATGGGAGGCGGGAAGCTACCTGCATTCTCCTTGAGGGGAGAACTGATAGGGCCAGCAAATCCCGCTGACTTCAGCTTCCAGTTGTCTGTTCCACAGCTGGAATAGTGCAAAAGCATGTTAGCAGCCAATTAATTGAAGATCTGTGAGGATCCTTCCTTTTCGTTCCAATATAGCAGTGGGTCTCGTTACGGAATACGATCTGGAAGGGAGAGATCTTGAGGACTCCCGTTTGCTGACTGGCATCCTGGTGAGTGTTTCTGGCCTAATCGTTTCTATCGGTGCTTGGAGCTATCTTCTGTAGCCTTATTTTGTCCGTGTAATTCTAGGTGCTACCATGTTATTTCTTTTGAGCTCTTAGCAGCTTTCTGTTTTCACTGAATTTTGTAAGAAGGGGATTGGTAGCTGTTGGGTGTTGTAGTTTACAGAAAAGCACAGTGTTGTAGGAGGAGAATGAGCCGTTGGCAAGGTTGTCAGGAGAGAAAATGCATGCTGTCATCCTTCTGCTTCTTGCGGCTGTCACTGATAGTACTGTTGAGAAAACTAGTCCACAGAAGTTCTTATTGGTAAGAAGAGAAGGAGACCTCATTCATCAGGAACAGTGGAAGTAATACTGGGGATGGGGGGAAAAAAGGAGTTTGAAAGGTGAGAACGACTCTGCAAGTTTTGCCAGGTCCCCTCTGTGGCTTACTGACGTTTAGAAAGTGCTTTTGGAACAATGAGTCCTGGCACTGGGATGTATTTATTTGCCGATGTCTTTTTTTTTCCGCTTACACTGACAGGGAATTGACGACTATTACGACGATAGGGATCTCAAGGCGGCAGGTACAAGCAAAGGCCTTGCAGGAAAGGACTGCTCTAATTAATCTTCAAGAAGATTGTCTCTGAAAAACAAACAATAACCTTTCCCTAAATATTGCTGTCTCTCAGCTGTTCTCACACTAGGTTGATCGGAATCTTCCAGGTATGCCAATAGAAGTGATCATGGAAGCTATTCAGCTGGCTACAGGTACGTGCGTGCATTTGCATCTGTTTAATTAAATTACAAGCTGCACGTTCAGCGAGCTCAGACGTTGCTGCTCGTTTGCTGGCCGCTCGTCCCATCCTGCAGGGGTCCCACCCCGCCCGGGTCCCACCCGGACCCCTCCCCCCCCCCCATGCAGCACCCGGCGGTGGCACAGCCCTCGGAACCGGCGGCTCTGTGACGTCGGCGCTGACGGCAAAGGGGCACACTGCGGCCGCAGTCGATGGCGGTGAAGCCAGGCGTGATGGGCTGCTGCTGTTCTCCGGCAGTGATGGTGCTGCTGCTCCTCCTCATGCCGCTGGCCGTGTGCCGGCCCGCGCCCAGCTCCTCGAGTGTCTGCGAGTGAGTGGCCCCCGGACAGCGGCTCACGTGCAGCGTGAGCGGGGCGAGGGAGCAGCCGGCAGCGGCACTCACCGTCTTTCTCATTGCAGCACTTGCGGGCTCCGGCCCATGGTCTCTCGTTCTGGGGGAAATCGCATCGTGGGCGGCACGGATGCCCCGCGTGGGGCCTGGCCGTGGATCGTCAGCTTGCAGAGCCACTGGTTTGCGGGCTTGAAACACATTTGCGGAGGGTCCCTCATCAGCTCGCAGTGGGTCCTCACGGCAGCGCACTGCTTTGACCACGCAAGGTAAGGGCTGTCCCTTTCCTTGCAGTCCAGCCAGCGTACGGGTGCTCCTGGGTGCACCCCTCCTGGGTGCTGCAGGACGCGGCCGTGTTCCCGCTGACCCCTTTCTCCATCCTTCCTCCAGTCCCGACACACCGTGGCATGTGGTGATCGGTGCCAACGATTTGACTCGCCCGGGCCCCGGAGCTGTAGAGCGCAACGTGAAGCGGGTCATTGCGCACGAGTATTACGACAGGGACACCATGGCCAATGACATCGCCTTGCTGGAACTGGACACACCTGTCTACTGCAGCTCCTACATTCAGCTCGCCTGCGTGCCCGACGCCTCGCTGAACGTGGCAGAGCTCTCAGAGTGCTACATCAGTGGCTGGGGACACGTGGGTCTGAGATGTGAGTATCCGAAACGTGCAACTAAAGCTTGGCGTGCTGCTGAGGCAGGGGGCAGGCATCCTTGATGGCGGCACTGGAACCCAGGGTGACACGCACCATGGGGATGTGTCCGTAGAGAGGGATGGGCCTGACCCATTTCCCAAAGCAGGGAAGCGTCGGTACGTCTCAGGACACAAAGCCAAGACCTAGGGGAGGGGGTTCACCCCCTAACAGGATGAGAACCGGCAAGGAGTTGACGCTGCCAATTCTGCTCTTGCCCTCAGCCCAAGAGGAGCCTGCCAGACCGTACCACATCCTGCAGGAGGCCAGGGTCCGGCTCATTGACCTCCGACTCTGCAACAGCACGCACTGGTACGCCGGGGCCATCCATTCCCACAACGTGTGTGCTGGTTATCCGCAGGGCGGCATCGACACCTGCCAGGTAGGAGCTGCACGCCGACACGCAGCCGTGCTGTGCCTGCAAGCCGCCCTCCCAGCGCCGGGTGCCCACCAGCTCTGGAGCTCACCCCCCTTTCCCATCTGCAGCTCCTCCCCCTGGCTCCCCATGCCTCGCGTGCCTGGGACTCTGCCTGGAGCATCCCCCCCCGGGTGCTCTTGGTGCCGTGGAGGTCCAGAGCCAGTCCTGGAACACACCTCTCACCTCAGGCCAGATCATTGCACAGAGATGAGGGAGGGAGAGCAACTTTCCGTGCCTGCAGCCCCCTCCCAAAAGCTTTTTTAGGCTCTAGCACCAAGCAGAGCTTTTCTGTGCGGTGAATGTGGCTCTAGGGAGTGTTGTGAGAAAGCCAGCTCTGCGGCTGATGTGGTGCCCAGTAACACTTTGGCCTTCTCTCCTCCTCTGCAGGGCGACAGCGGTGGTCCTCTGGTGTGCAGGGATAAAAGAGCCGACTTCTTCTGGCTCGTTGGCGTGACCAGCTGGGGGAGGGGCTGCGGGAGAATGCAGCAGCCTGGAGTCTATGCCTCCACTCAGCACTTCCGGCACTGGATCCTGGTGCAGATGGGACTGCTGCCAGCAGAAGTGCCCACTACAGCACCACCTCCAGCGTACACATCAACCCCGTACCACAGGCCAACGCAGTCCAGCCCGTTTACCGCGTGTGCTTTTCCAGCCCAGAAAGTCTGGGATTTCATCAGTCGGCTCCAGGAACTGCTGCACTGGTTTAGAGGAAACCAGGCTGGAACAGCCACGTGAGCCACGGCAGGCTGCGGTGCAGCACGACCCCTTTCTCCCCTGTTAATACTTAAGTGCCATCTGTCCTGTCTTCTTTTGATTTCACTCCAATGTTGATGTTTACTTTGTTGAAGAAATAAAGTTTTTCATTTTCACAGTAATCCGTGTCCCTCTTGAGTTCAGTCTCCTCTGCTGGGCAAAGGCTTCCATACCTGGTGCTGCAACAGGAGGAATAAGGGATAAGGGAGGACTGATATCAAATGGAAGGAAGGAGAAGTGCACCCAAGAAAAAAAACTTGGGATTTGTCATGGTTTTCTGATTTTTGGTACTGGTATTCCACATCATAACATCATGTAGTCCATTCAGAGTTGTAGAGTTAATACTCCAGCCCCATGGATCTCTGGTAATTCCAGGTATACCTGTCTCAAAAGAGAAGAACTCCATTCCCCAGAGGACTTTGCAATGCTTTGTATTTTACGTGTTTTCCGCTCAGAGGGAACAGATAAAATCTCTCTGCGGTCACGGGACGCTCTCTTTCCTTCGGGATCGACGCAGCAGTGGGTGCTCGCTGCCGTCTCGCCTTCAGCGTTAGCGTAAGGCCTTCGGTTTATCGGACACTCTCTCTTGCTCGTTTTATTTGATTTATTAGCTTCAATTCCAATTATATTGTATTCTATTGTGTTATTTTGCTTTCTGATATCTTATTTAGTAAATTAGCTTTCCTCCTCAGATCGTTGCCGCTGTTTTGTTTTTGGGCCCATCTCCCTTTTCCCTTTTTTCCCTTCCCCTTTCCTGGGGCGTGTGTCCGTGGCTCCCCCACACCAATCGTCACGGAACCGGGCCGATCCAGCCCGGTAAACCGCTGACATTTTTGGTGCCCCACGTGGGGCTCGACGAGCTGCCTTAGCCGGGCAGAGACATACTTCTAGTGTGAATCTCTGTCTCTTGCTTGCAAGCTTATCTGTACTGCAGGTGCTGTACGGCATAACACGGCCTTGAAGCCTGGGCGTACTGCCAGTTGTTCTGGGATATTTGTCAACTTTTTTGGGTGCTGCCAGCTTGTTTTAGTAAAGAAGAAAAAAAAAATGCTCTTGCTTTTTAAACTGCTCTTAAAGGGGCTGCATTTCATGGTTTTTTCCCTTGTAATGCTCAGAATATACTGGGACTTAACTAAGTTTGCCAGTCTGATCCATGGAGCTTGGTCTCTATATGATAAACTAAAAACACTGCTGGAAATACCTACCTGGCTTTTGTATGCGATGTGGCATTCAGTTCCGGAGGGAGCAACTCCACATGGAGTTGTTAACCCTATGATTTTTAAACTGGCTCTTGGCCTCTCCTTTGATTTGTTAGGCGTTTTCTGAATGCTCATCCAATGCTCGCAAGGATTCTGGTGTCAGTCTCCCTGAATGTACTCTTAATCAGTATCGGTATTTATAATATTTTGAGAAAGCCTTCCCCAGAGCCAGAGAACAGTGACTGGCAGGGAGTTTGGAGGGACTTAGGAGAGACTTGAGAGAAGTGGTCATCACCGCTGTCATGGGACTTTTCTCCTGAACACCTGCAAGATGCTGAGAATTTAAGCAGGTATTTGAGACGGGGATGTTGCGGCTCAGACAAAGTAACTTTTCCACACTCCCTTCCCCTTCCCCTTCCCCTTCCCCTTTTCCCCTTCCCCTTTTCCCCTTCCCCTTCCCTTTCCCCTTCCCCTTCCCTTTCCCCTTCCCCTTCCCCTTCCCCTTTTCCCCTTCCCCTTTTCCCCTTCCCCTTCCCCTTTTCCCCTTCCCCTTCCCCTTCCCCTTCCCCTTCCCTTCCCTTCCCTCCCCTGCCCCCTTCCCCTTCCGCTCCCCTCCCCTCCCCTCCCCTCCACACAAGCCAGTAGAAATTGCTTTGCTTCAGCACCTATGTCATCCCTTTTTCTCTGGATCTTGTGGAGCAAACCCATGATGCAGGATGATTTCAGAGACCAGGAGCCCAGCCGCCAAGAGGAGCAGCAGCCCTGGGATTCCTGGCTGATGCTCCACTCTGCCTGCTGGGCTCCCACTGTGCCCGTTGAGCTGGGGCTGTTGCTGTGCTGGGGCCATGGTGATGGGCAGGGGCATGACGTGGTCTTTTGTGTGCAGCTCTCTTTCCACTTCCATGCTGCCCTACTGTATCTCTACGCTCCTTGTAGCCCTTGGCTCTCATGTGATTTCACAGCTGTCCTCGTGTATCTACAGTGGCATCCCTGTGGCTGCAGAGAGAAGCAGGCAATATGCACCAGTGTCCCAGGCGGAGCTGTAAGTGACTGGGTGCTGGACCAAGAGCTTCCTTCTTGGTGGCCCTTACCATAGACACGTGAAATCATGGAACCTCTTGAGATGGAAGGGACCTTAAAGATTCCTTCCTACTGGCTGCCGTGCTCAGGTTGCCACCCACTAGATCAGGTTGCTCAGTGCCTTACCCAACCTGACCTTGAGTACCTTCAGGGCTACGTGCGCACCCTGCCCAGCTCTTTGTCCATCAGGGCTCCCAAGTCCTTTTCCCCAGAGCTTCTCTTGGAGCTCTTCTCCCAGTCTGTACACGTATCTGGGATAACCCCAAGCCGTGTCCACTGCCATTGTCAACTGTTTACGGGCTGGTTTGGCCTGTTTCTGTGACAGTTGGCGCAAGGGACACACGGACCCATACCCCAGGAAAGGGGAAGGGGGAAAGGGAAAAGGGAGATGGGCCTAGAAACAAAACAGCGGCAACGATCTGAGAAGGAAATGTAATTCACTAAATAAGATATTAGAAAGCAAAATAACACAGTATAATACAGTGTAATTAGAATAAAATCTAGTAATTCAAACCAAATGTGCGAATGTCCAATTAACCAAACTCCTTACAGCAAATGCTGACGGCGAGGTGGCATTGAGCAGCCACTTCTGGGCCAATCAGAAAAGGAAAGAGCAGAGCATCTTGCAGGAGGAACCTTGTGACCTTCAATCCCATACTTGTTATGAGTTGCTAGAAGGCCACCCTTACACAGTTCCAACACAAACTGTCCTTTTGAACCAACCCAATTTTCTGTGTCTGCTGTCTCTCCCTCCTTCATCCATCCATCCCTCCATCCACCCATCCATCCATCCCTCCATCCATCCATCCGTCCATCCCTCCATCCATCCATCCATCCATCCATCCATCCATCCATCCATCCATCCATCCATCCATCCACTCACCCACCCATCCATCCATCCATTTATACAGTTCTAGGTGGTGCTTCTTGGGCAGCATCTTCCCAGAACTGGCAGAACTTCTCCAGCTGCTGCTGTGCAGATGTTATCCCATCATTCTTGATGTCTCTTGGGACTTAGCCAGCTGAATCCTGTTCTCTGCAAGGCCTCTGCTCTTGAGGATGTGTGAGCCCCATCATGATGAAACCAATCAACTTGACAACAATCACAGTTACCAAGGCAGTCTACTGGAGGGGTTGATCAAATTGGCTTCCTCCCAGCGTGCATCATCCAATATTTCAGCTATGAAAGGTTGTCCTCTTGCTCCAGCAAGTGACACCAGTAAAACATCCCCCAAACCCACAGTGCTGGGATGGGAGCTTGCTGGTCCTAAGCTTCATTTATGCTACTCTGGACCAGAAGTCGTGCAGCAGTTTATGGAATGCTACTGGACAAACTGGGCCATGGGCTCTTTGTGAATCCATAACTGTGATTGTTTATTGATTGAGTACAACCAAAAAAGACTTGGAGTGCCAAGTTGGGCGGCACTCGGAGCGCTGCCCTGTAACGCGCTGCAGCCGCTGCCTTCTGCTGCTCCTCCCATCAGTCACTCAGCCACAGATTCTGCATCGCCTCCACCAGGCTGTTCATTTCGGACTAGAAAGAAATAAAGCAAATGTAGAAATAGGACAGAAACAATCTCAGGAGAGATCCCCCAACCTGTACTGGTGCACATTCTTATCCCCTCATCAAGGTCACAGAGGAAGATGTGGAACAGGACCGGACCCAGCACCCAGCTGGGTGCTTTTCTATTACATCACTTCCCTTGGGGTTTTACCATCTCTTGTGTGCACTGAGGACAAGAGAGCATATGCCTGTGTTCACCCAGGACTCACCTCCGCACGTATAGCAGCAGCTCTCTGAGACGCCTTTCTCATTTCTGCTCTCCACTCTCGTCTCCTTTGTCTCTGTTCTCTTCTCCTTGCTAAAGAGTGAGAAAAAAACAGATGAATTCATGTTGTCAACATCAAAACTGCAGGAACGTGGGTACCATCCAAACAGATGGCAGAAACAAGACAAAGGAAATTGGACTAGGAAGCCTCTCAGTGAACGACGTTCCCAGGGGGACGTGCAGAAGACCGTCTTGTAGTGAATGGAACAAGACGGGTTACGCATTCTGGCACGCCCTTGCCTTTGGACTCTGTAGCCTTCAGTTCATTTCCCCTCTCCAGAGAAGGAAAAGCAAACCCTAAGCAATCTCAGAGTGCACACCAAGGGCAGCAGCTGAGCAGGGCGGGTTCCACAGCACTTTCTCACCTCTTTTCTGGGAGATCCATTCTGGGGCAGGCCCAGGGTGTGCTGCTGGAACCGGAACGCTCTCTCCACTTCGTCGCATCTCCCCGCTGTGCTCACCCCTCACTCTCTTATGGGCAGGGAGCCGATCTTCCATTTGATTCTCTTCCTCCAAGCCCTTGCGCTTTCTTCCAGCCAGGGTCTTGGAGAGAGAGTGGGGGTTCACTGCAGGGGAGGGTCTTCCCCCTGGGCTGGGACCTGCTCTGGATGGAAGCCCTCCTGTCTGTACGTGGGCTCTGAATTCTGTTCTTCTATGATCTTTCTTAGAACAGACTTCATTAACATGGCTCTTTCCTCTTCTCTCAGCGACTCTCCCTGTCATCATCAAGAAAAGAGAAACAACAAGGTTGAAAGAGAGTCCAGCACTGCAAAAGCAAAAGGCCTGCACAGTGGGCCACAGGACTCAGAAATCCCATCTGGAGCGTTCACGGCCGTGGATCTTAGTGTCTTGGGTGAACTGTGGGTTCACTTTTGAAATCAGAACAGGAAAGGGAACTGTAAAGCTCAGGGGTTCAGACCCCAAGCAACACGCAACAACAACAGTTCCAGCAAGGAACAGACAGAAAACCCAACTAGAAAGACAGAGCACCAAACCCAGATGCCTGTTGTGTATCTGTACCTCTCTTGGGGGCCGTGCCACACTCCATGGTCCTCCCCTGCCTTTCCGCAAAGCTGCGCTTCCAAGGAAGGCCACTGACATCAGCCTCTGACAGAAAGGAAACAAGAATTCATTGAAGAGCATGTCTTGGGAGGATGATGTTAGCACAGCCAACCTCCAACTTCTCATCTTCAAGCCTAGCTTCTTCCATTTGCCTTTGCACTGCTCCAGCCCTGCTCCATTTCTGCAGTCAGCACAGATGTGCAGTGTCCTTTCCTCTCTCCTGTGTCACACGCACCCCTTCATGCAGCCCTTCATGTACCCACACCACAGCTCCCAGGAGGCTCTTACCTGCAGGGGCTTTCCGTTTCCCCCCATGCCCGGCACTGTGCCATGGACGCGCAGGCTCCATCCCTACAACAACAGATGGCGTGTTGATTTCACAGCCAGCAGCAGCCAGCAGCAGCCGGACAGAGGGGTGCCGCTGGAGCTGGGAACTCCTCCCCAGCCCAGCTTTTCTTCTGAGACACCTCGCGGCGACCACCCAGCACCAAGCCCAGCTCACCTGTTCGGCCTGCTCAGCCTAAGCTGTGCCCAGCTCACACACACACCGCAGCGCTGCTTCTGATGGGCTGTCTTAGGGTGATCGCTGTACAAGAATGCCCGGAGCTCAGTCTTGGTGTACGGCACGCTCACCAGACCACCAGCTCTGCTCACCTCCTGTGCAGCAAATGCTCCCACCCCGGCAACGACTGTGACCTCAGTGAGTTCTCCCATCGCTTCTGTGCCCTCATCTTAAGCAAAGGGCGTGGTCACCTCTCGGTTCCAAATTCTAGGAAACCAACACCAGAGTCACCCAATGGGGATATCTGAAGTCAAATAACAGAGAAATTCAGATGAGTCTTGTGCAGCCAGCTCGGGTCATCCTCTCGCTCGGGCACTGCACGATGGGACCAGGAGACATTGGCCCCAGGCTGCCTCCCTGAGCAGCCAGGGTTAGAGGGGCTATGGTTAGAGGTGTCAAAAACACCTGGAATCCAATCAGATTTTTTGCAATATTTTATTACAATCAAAATGTGGAAAGCAATAAGCAAACAGCACTGGATGTGCCAGGGAGTATCTGCTGACTTCAAGTCAATCGGACACTGAATCACTTGAGGGGAGGATACTGATGTTTGTGATAGAACATGTCCACCAGATGTGCAGCTAAATCGCTAAGAACAGAGTTTGGCCCCTGACTGGAATGCAGCTTACAGCCCTGGAAGTGCAAAAGATTGATCACACTGCAGCACACAGTGCTTCATGGAGGGCTGTCACATCTGCAGCCCCCAGATGCCACTGCCATTGGTTTCTCTGAGCTCCTGCTTCAAGTCAGCACTTCCTACACCTTTAGGATACAAACCTTTAATACGACCACAGCAACCACAGCATTTTCTTCCAATAAAAGAATAAGCCAAAGAAAGAAAAATAAATGTCAACCAAGTTTATTTTGCTTTCAAGTAGTGTTCTTTAAGCACTGCAGCGTGGCAGACAATGTAAATTAGTAAGTCATCTCCAACGCCAGAGGGTTTATTTTATTCTATTTTTATTTAATGAGTAGTTAAAAAGACGCAGCCTATTCTAACAGGATAAATATTTTAACCATTTCATTTTGAGTTAATGAAGGCTCGCAAATGAGCAACGCACATCACTGAGGAAAACAAAAAGCTGCTGTTGACAAAGCGACAGCACACACACAAAAGCAAAAGAGCTGTGTAAAAACAACTAACTGTTCTGTGTTCCCGTCCTCTTTAGAAGTCGCGTTACAATGGGATGATATGCACATGACCTTGCTGCAAACTTGCCATACAGCTTGCAAATCCATGTAAGCCCAGCCTTTACCCACTCAAGTCCAAAGAGCTGCTAACTGACCGAAAAATTGCAGCACTATCATCCTCTGCTTAACAAACTGCTGTAGTCATTACTGTCTCTCCCAGACTGCAGGGCAGGCTAGAAAGAAGGTGATCCCAAATTAAGAATGGGTACTCTTACAGGAAATGGTATCGTTTAGCAATACAGTCCTTTACAGTTTATGTTTTGCCTCTTTTCCCCTCAGCCACAAAAATGGGCATGAAATAATTACTTTGTAAACACATTAATTTTCAATTCATGCAAACCTGCATAAAGATGACCCACCAAAAGCTGAAACAACGGCAGGATATTTCACAGAACATTTCTTATACAAAAAACACATGAGAAAAAGGGCCACTCGGTGACATTTTAATTTACAGATCGGCATCGTTTTGGTCAACAAATATCCAAGTGCTGTTTTCTGCTGTCACACAAAGCGGCTGTACAAAAAGAAAACGGCAGAACTCGTTTTTAATCACACGCTATAAATAAGAGCTGTCCCATTGCTTTTAAACACGAAATAGTTCTGCATTTCTTTTAAGGACTCGTGCCAAAGATACCGTGATTTGGAGCAGGAAATCCCGTAGGTGTTCCCTGAAGGCAGGGATATCCTGGCTTAAACTGAAGAGTCCTGTCACAAACAGGAGATCAGCGACACACTCCTGAATAAACATCTGGCTGTTCACTGGACTTCCAGGATTTCATGGAGTACTTATTTTTCCCTCTTCTACCAAGCTGAACATGTATGCAAGCACTGATGGGTGCATTGTCAAACCCGACCAGACCAAAATTATCCATATGTTGTTATGATTCAGAACAGGAATGCAACATTTTGACGTCTGAAAGGTTTGTTTCCATCTGGCTCACAATCTTACCAGCAGTGTCCGTTACAACAGAGAAGATGTGCTGAAGAATATCACAGAAATATGCCTGACAGAAACTCTGAGCAGCAGCCTCTTCCTGTGCAACATCTTGTAGCAGAGTATAAAGTATCTGAAGTCCTGAAGAATTTGCATAACAGATGAACAAAACTACACCAAAAGCTTCATGCATCTTTCTGCCTTTTCAAAGCAAGACAAACACCCCAAGAAATTCTGACAAGCACTGGCAAGTGTTCCACTCATCATTTCCTCAAGCAGCCAGCAGAGGGAGGAAGCCACTTCTTCAGAGTCCTGAGAGCGGGGTGGGGGGGCAGAGGGAAAGAACGGGGGGAGGAAAAAAAGAACACACACCAGTCAGTCAGTCAAGCTTTCTGAACAGCTCAAAGATTTACCATAATATCACGTGCTAGGAGTGAGTCAGCATCCAATACGGAATAGCATTCAGATCTCAGGTTTAAAGAAATCTAAAAACAAAACAAAGGATGCAGTTCCCAGATTCCCAGCAACATTTTTCCCTATACTTTCACCACCACAGCTTGATAAGACCATTTTCTGGACTTACACAGCGTCAGCAGGGTGAACCACATTTTGTCAGTGCACAACATTAATTACCACTTGCTCCACAGGCACAGGACAGACGGCCTCAGCAGTTAAGCACCCAGCCACCACAGGGATACACTTTCTGATTAACACTGCTGCAAAACGGCACTGATCTATTGTGCAAGTGCCTGTTGTAAACCGTAACACAGAAACTCCATCAGCTACGGAAATCAGTAAAGAAATATTTAAAGAACTAATCAATACTTACACTCGACGTACACATGAATGTACCTGAAGTATACTTCAGCTTCCATGACATTCCAAGGTCCTGGAACAGAAAAACAACTCCTAATCTCATTTCAGAGCTGCATCAAGAAATTAAGGCAGTGAGATTAAGACCTTCACCTAGACAGCCAGAATTCATGAACCTCACCTTAATTTCCATAGAACAGAATAATGCTATGTAAACTACATAGCATAACACGCCCTGCCCCCTTTCTTGCAATACCCAAAGACTAGTACTCTCAATATAGAATCCCTTTTGGTTTTCCATTATCCAAAATTTACATGTGAATACCTTACTGACCATATTTAACGTGCACTCAAAAACAGAATCAAATACCTGAGGTAATTCAGCAGCAATGTGCCCACTCAGCTTGTTAGCAATGACAGCCATAGCACTGCGTACTTCACGTTCTCCAGCAGCTGGAACTGCACCCAACAAGGGAGGAACAAAGTCTGCAGCAACCTAAATCAAGAGCAAGACATGGTTAGAGCAGTGCAGTTACCCAACAAAGCCTCACACAATGACACAGCAGTTCGGAAAGAAGCTCAAAGTGAAGTCACACGTCCACATGCTTCCCACACACTGTGTTCGTCCAGCAGTGGTCGCCTGAGGGCTCTCTTACACCTTCCTGCTTTGCCTTAGGACTGCTCTCAGCTGACACTACCCGAAGCAACCCAAACACAGCTCAGGCCCACCCCTGTATGATCACAGCTTTTCATCCTTCCTGCAGATACTGCAGAGGTCTGAAACTAGTTCCTGTGAACAGAACAGTGTTAACTGCACTGCAGCACAAGAGCAGAGTTCCTCCTGAATGTGTCGTACGAACTATTTGTATGAAACACTTACTTACCATCTGAGGATCGCTGGACCTGCTCACCCAGCCAGAAGGCAGTTTTAAGGTTTCCCTTTTTACAGTCCTCATCCTTCTAACCAAGGGCTGCTTTGTTTCCACTTCACCTGAAAAGTTGCAAAGCTGCACTGAATCTGGGTGAAGACGTGTCAACAGATTCCCTTCAACTCCTTCCATACAATTTAGAATGTTTCATTTTTATACCCAAATGACAAAGAATGAAGATCTCTCATTCTCCTGTATCCTTCCTAAACTCACATTGAAGAGCTTTCCTCCTTCCAGAATCAGTTTCTTTGAATAAAACATCTGGCTAACAAAAATAATAACCTAAGCAAGCACACTTTCAGTCATTCTCTTGCCCAAACGCACACACAATGAAACAACAAAAACCACCACCACCAACAGACACACAGTGAGATAAACACAGCAAATTCACAACCTGATTACGTGCACTGCTTATCCCGCTGTTAGGAAGGACGTGGAATTTCTTACCATCAGCCTCAAGAGCTGCAGAAATATTTTCACTTAGGCACTTGTACACATTCAGCATATCTAAATAAATTCTTCCAAGCTGAATTTAGGAACAGGGTCTAAACTTGCACAGTATTTTTAATTAAGCATGGATTACCTTGGGTAATACAGCAGCTAAATGATTCCAATGTTCAAGACAAATCTTGAAAACTTCAGTTTCTTCTACTTCTGATACCAATAATAGATAACGAAGAGCCTGGAAAAGAGGTTTCAAGCATCTATTTACTAATTACTTTGAACACAGAAGTAGATTAAAAGCACATCACTTCAAGTTTTGTGATCCAAATACCGATAAAATGCTGAATTACAGTAAAATTTACTAACGAGGTACAGTAACACTGCAGTGACGTTTACTTACTAGTCAAAGTTATGAGCAATGGAGCATCTAAACAAAGCACAGCACCGTGTCAGCTGATGTTATGTTGAACATGAGCATCAATTCTGAAGTAGACTAGTCTAAAGATATCTAAAAAAACAAAATGCAATTGCCAAATTCATCCCTTTCTGTATTATCAGAATTGCACCCACCCTCTGAGCTTCTACTAGACATTTTCTTTTAGATCCTTAAGAAGAAAAAAAAAAAAAAAAAAAAAAAAAAAAGAACCACCTTAAATGCTTGTTTGAAGGACTGCTGTTCTCAATACTTACTGCTGCTCTGCTTTCCAAATCCTCTGGGAATCTGGAAGAAAACCTTCAGAAACCACACTGCTTATCTGCATCCAATGCAAGACATCTATGAGAACACTGTCACCGTTACCAACTAAACAGCCACCATGCAGACTGAAAGGCTCTGAGCCTACCAGTGAACCAAACGGAACGGAGCAATTTCTAAAGTAGATTTTGTTTTCATAGCTAAGACACTCAGCAATTCAAAGCATTTCAGGCAGAGGTCTGATTCGACATCTCTAGCTGAGATCCCTCCCTGACACAGGGATTCAAAACCACCTTCACATTATTCCCACACACATCCATTGTTGTCAGCAATTCCACTTTACATAACTTATCCAGCTTCTCCCACTAGTCTAGAAGGCTCCAATGAACCCACACAGCAATTCCAGAAGATCAGCTGCATCCAGAGCAGGAATAACCAGATCAGAACTGCACAGCTACTTTTAGAAGGCTTTTTCCCCCTCACTATGATCTGTTACACTGTGAGTTACAGCAGTGAGATTTGCAGCAAGTTTAAGCCACTCTAAAAAAAATAGTGGAACGTTTCAACATCCTCAATTGTTCAGAGCTGAGTTTTGCAGATGTCCATTTAAAGATGTCAACTTTAACTACCTTAATGTAATATTCTTGTCAGCTGGACAAGATGGGAGGCAAGATTTGAAGACTGTGCTCCAACTTGCATACACACAGGACATTCAAATTCAGATTCTTCATAATGTCTCCACACAAGCTGAAACAAGCTTTCTTGATTTACAATTATTTTGCAGAAGTTCCTAATTCTGAAATAAAGAATTCCTCATCAAAGCTTTCTGCTTGCCTTTTGTTTGGTTGTCTTTTAAATAGAGCACAAAACAATCAACGAACCTGTTTTCTAAATGAGCTATAATTTGCTATTTGCAAACATGTATAAATATAGGGTAAAGGACTACCAGAAGAAATGTGTTGCAAGCACCAGATGGAAAGAGACTAGAATCCAGATACCTTGCAAGCATTGCACCTACAAGACAGACCCAACCAATGAAAACTGGTCTCCAGGTTGATAGCATGTTTTGGGTTAATTTGTTGTTCTTGGTTTTTCTTGAGTCTGTCTCAGACATGTTCCTCAACCTATGGCCTTCACACCTGTACACGGCTCAACTCTGGGACACCACAGAGACTGCTACAAGGGCCTATAGAGACAGTTTCATCCCATAGGAGCTCAGGGATAGGAGAGAAAGGTCACCAAGTGGAACATAGGTCCCCCACCAAGACCCTTAACACTACATAAAGCGTGCCTATTAAGTAGCACCTCCTAGAGCTCCAGCATTAAAGGCCGTGCTTACGACACTGAAACTAAACACAGACCACAAGGACAATACTCTAAGCATATTCAGTCAACATCTGGGAAATGACAATTTAGGCAAGAAGCTACACCAGGGCAGAAGAGCTGGAGAACAGCATGTGCTGTACCCTAGAAACCAAGCTTGGATGTTGAATAAAAATCACAGCAGCAACTGCCTGTATGTCTGGGTTAGACCAAAATATTGACTTTTGGTGCCCATGGAAAAAAGGTGACACAGAAATTCTTTGAATTCATTTTAAAGCTGTATTTACACATTTAAGGAAAGACAAGTAAGAAGAGAGAGAGAAAAACATATGTTTTGCACAGGTTCTTCTAGGATAGCACCAATGAACACAGATTGCTATTAAAGCACACTTGGAATAATCTGACAGGTTTCTTGTAATCATGGAATTTACTGCTCATGGGGAAAAACTTCTTCTAGCCAGTACATGCACAACCATCTGGAGGTCGTATCAGTATCGCATTATTTGAGTATGAGAAACCTCTACTTTTGAACTGCACAAACTATGCAACTTACCTCCATGAACGTTTCCCTCAGATTTAACCGTTTTTCTGTAAGTTTACCGTGTTCCCGGAGAAACGTGCAGAGAAACAAACTGAGATTCGGAGTGAAGTTCTGTTCATCATCTTTTCCATCTGAGCAGGAAAGTCGGATATTGGCATTTAATGGAAGCACCTAACAAAAGGAAGACAGACATTAATAACATTCCCTCCGAGTCTTTTATTCTCAAGGCTGCACAGACCCAGGTTCCTCACAAGAAAAGTGTTCCATGCCCTTTATCATCTCTGTAGCCCTCCACTGGACTCTTTCCAGGAGATCCCCGATTTTCTTTTTTTTGTATCGAGGAGCCCAGAACTGGATACACTGCTCCAGGTGAGGCCTCACCAGGTCAGAGTAGAGGGGGAGCATCACCTCCCTTGATCTGTGGGCCACGCTCTTTTGACTGAGTCTTAGGATCCCATGGGTCTTTCTGGCCACCAGGGCACACTACTAGCTCATGGCCAGCCTGCTGTCCAGCAATAAACAAAAATTAACGAAAATGAAGAATCAAAACTAAACAAAACAGCAAAAGGAGAGGAAAAAGTCACGTCAGGGAGGAGGGTGAGGGCAGAAAAGCAGCACACCTTTCTGAGAAGACCTCAAAGACAGACAAAACCTGTAATGCACACCACAGAAAAAAAGGGATACAAAAACAGAATCAATCGAATTGTTCAGAAGCGTTATTAAAATGAAACAAAACAGCTTTGGTATGAATCTACCTACACTGAAATGGACAGATGTGAAAACACATCTGCAGTTACCCCTCCTGCCTTCACAATAAAAAGTATACAAACTTCTGGCATTTCAATACACTAATTAATGTGTGCTGAGGACATAGCAGCACCTTACCCACCTGCCACCAGTTTTCTCAGACAGCCTGAGAACACAAAACCAATCTTTAATTCAACAAAATAAATAAATCCTGCAGAAATACAGCTGTTCCTCAGACTCATACAAATTTATGTCTTCTGATCAAGCCACAAGCAAACACACAAAAACAACACAATGAAACACACAATTTCTCCAGAGCTTTGCCAATTGACCTAGATTGCTAAAAGTAGGAGTGGGAAAAACAAAAAACAACAACAACAAAAATGTTTGCTAAAACATTACCTGTTTTAACTGCATCATGGTCAAGGTAAAAAGGGTCACATGCTGCTCTTCATACTGGCTTACACTGCCGCCTACAATCTTTGTGAGGCACTTTAAAGACACCTTCCAAAACATGGGAACATTCAAGAACGACTGAGAAAAGAAAAGAAGGAATTTTACACAAGTGTTATATACCATGCTTTTTGCAACTTTTATACTAAAAAACGATCAGTAATTACATACACAACGTGTATATTAGTGTGCTGATTAACTTAGTCTCACACATATATCCCAGAGGAATCCAGTTCAGAAATCACAGCAAAGTTTCCAAAGTGGCCTGAATTAAAGGAGCATTTTGGGAGTTTTCCTGTAAAGACAGAACAGTGCATACAATATGACCAGGCATGGCTGGCTGGGGGTGGGCAGGAAAAGGTTGAATAAAAAAATACCATACTTACCATCACAAACTGACACAGTTGGAAAATCTGAGAGAACTCATTGCACATACTATAAAAAAAAATCGAATTAAGCAATACCATGTTCCAAAAATCTGTATTAATCAAAGTGCCTGAGACCACAAAATGCATTCTGAAGACCTAGACGTGCTTGGAAGCATTCACAAGCCACCTTACTTCTTCACCAACCCTGACAAGAGCAACACTTATTTAAGAACTCCAAATCTGTGTCCACAATTATCTAGCACAGAAATGCAAGGAGTGTGGAAATCTGTGACAAGGGTAGGACCAAACTAAAATGCTGGTACATTAATGCACGTAGTCTGGGAACAAGCAAAGACCTGCAGCACGTAGGTGCCTACAGGACTAGTAAAACAGGACCTCAGCTACAGGAGAAAGGAACTCTAACTGGAAAGTCAGTCTCAATGAGAGCTCGGCTCAAGTGCATGAACACCACTGCATGGAACACAGGGAACAAGCTGGAACAGTCGCAGGCTCAGATGTCACTGGCACCACTGAGATGTGGTAGCATAATTCTCATGACTGAAATAAAGGAACAGATGGGTATAAACTCTACGGGTCCCTGTGGGTCTCTATGGGTCCCTGTGGGATCCTAAGGGTCCCAGTGTCTCTCTATGGGTCCCTATGGTTCTCTATGGGTCCCTATGGATCCCAATGTCTTTTTATGGGTCCCAGTGTTTCTCTATGGGTCTCTGAAGGAGTGCTCAGGCACTGGAATGGCCTGACCTCATGTATCTATGAATCTATGGGTCTCTGTGGGTCCCTATAGGTCTCCATGGATCCCTATGGATCCCAGTGTCTCTCTATGGGACCCTATAGCTCCCAATGTCTCTCTATGGGTCTCTGTGGGTCCCTATAGGTCTCCATGGGTCTCTATGGATCTCTTTGTGTCCCAGTGTCTCTCTATGGGTCCCTATGGCTCCCAATGTCTCTCTATGGGTCCCTATAAGTCCCTATGGTCCCTGTGGGTCTCTATGGGTCCCAGTGTGTCCCCAATGGGTACCAGTGTGTCCCTATGGGTCCCTGTGGATCCCAGTGTGTCCCTACGGTTCTCTATGAGTCTCTATGGGACCCAGTGTCTGTCTGAAGGAAGAGGAGCTGCTGCTCTGCCCCGCAGCCCCCTGGCTCACCTCGGAAGGTTTGTGGGGTGAGAGAGGGGAGGGGGGGAGGAACAGCCATACTGTGTGTAGCCCCCATGGGCAGAGCTCACCTGCAAGACGCCGTGCAGCTCCTCACCAATGCTGGTGCTGGGGCGGACAAACAGCAGCGTGTGCAGCATTTGGTCCAGAGCCCTCAGGGTCTGTGGGAAGGATGGGGGAGGGGAGCACAGCCAGACCCTGTCCTGCAAGCCTCTGAGGAGCCGCGCTTCCCCATCCCGCGCTCACGTGACGCTCACCCCCGTCCGCTTCGACTCACCACAGCTCACTCTCCTCGCCCGGACTCGCCCTCACTTGGCATGGCGGGCCGGGCACGGCCACCGGCACTGCGCACGCTCGGCTTCCCGCACCACTCGTCCAATCGCCGCTCCTCCCGGGCTTTGGGTGACGGCGACTCCAGCCAATCGTCTCTGCGCAGACCGAGGGGGCGGGCGCCGCGCGGGGCCAATCACGGCGCGGGAGCTCAAGCAGGAAAAGGGGCAGGGGGAGGGACTGCGTAGAACAGGCAGCGGTCGCAACCAATGAGAAGGCCCGATGGGAAGGGCCGGCCAATAGGAGAGGCGGTGTCCGGGGCTACGGGTCTATGGGTCTCTATGGGTCCCTATGGGTCTCCATGGGTCTCTGTGTGTCCCTACGAGTCCCTATGGGTCCCTATAAATCTCAGTGTCTCTCTATGGTTCCCTATGGGTCTCTGTGGATCCCTATGTGTCCCAGCGTCTCTCTATGGGTCTCTGAAGGAGTGCTCAGGCACTGGAATGGCCTGACCTCATCTATCTATGAATCTATGGGTCTCTGTGGGGTCTCTATTGGGTCTCCATGGGTCCCTATGGGTCCCAGTGTCTCTCTGTGGGTCTCTATGTGTCCAAATGTTCTCTATGGGTATGTAAGGGTCCCTATGGGGGTCTATGATGTCTCTGGGTCTCTATGGGTCTCTGTGGGTCCCAGTGTCTCTCTATGGGTCTCTGTGGGTCCCAATGTGTCCCTATGGTTCTCTGTGGGGTCTCCATGGGTCCCAGTGTGTTTCTATGGGTCTCTGTGGATCCTTATGGGTCTCTTTGGGTCCCAATGTCTCTCTATGGGTCCCTATGGGTCTCTGTGGGTCCCAGTGTCTCTCTATGGGCCTCTGTGGGTCCCAATGGGTCTCTATGGGTCCCTATGGGTCTCTCTATGGTCTCCAGGGCCCCATGGCCAGAGCCCCTCAAGCCCCTTGCTTCTGAGTCCTGGAAGTGCTTTGGATTGCAGCCTGCTGACAGCTGGGGGACATCTCCCCTTTTTTTTCCGCAGAAAACAAACCCAGCCCCTTCCTTGCATTCAGTGGCAGGAGTTGGAGGTGCTCTCTTGGATTCCAGAGCGTTCTGCCCTGTTATCTGCAGCACCACAACCTCTGCAGCTCCTGAGGTAGCCGGGCAGCAGGACATCCAGAAACGTGGAATGCTGCTTGACATTTTTGTCCCCGCTCATCACTGGATTAGGTTTATGGATTAGGTTTAGTGTTTGGGATCCGCGATTCCGCTTCCGAATGATACCTGTAACAACAAAATTAGTCAAACAGGCTTCTTTGGTTGGGTTAACATTCTTTCCTGGGCTCTTGTGCTAGAAATGCTTGTTTGTTTCGTATTTTTACAGAGGACTTCCAGGGAAATGGATGAAACAGCGAGCAAATTAATACTGTTGTAATCCTAAAGCAGACCTCCCAGGCAGGAGTTGGAACCCAAATGCCTCTTTTCAACCTTTAGTGTTGGATTTTGTTTCAAGTTCCCAAAAAAATATTGGAATATATTGGTTGGATGTCAACGTAGGTTGGAGGGTGTGGTGGTGTGGCGGTTATTGCTGGGGCGAGAGGGTCCTGGCTTCAGGCAGAGCATCTTGCGTACCATTCAGATCTGAGCTCTTCGTTCCCACAAAGCAAACAGGAGAACTGGAAGGGCAAAACAAATCCCACAGTGTCCTCCAGCCTCTGCCTGCAGCAGCAGCCAAGTGAAAAACTGATCTGGAAATATGGTGGGTGCCTTTCTATCAAGTTCTGCTTTCCTTCCAGACTGCAGATTGTCGAGTTACAAGATGGAAGAAGAGAGAACTTTTTCCTTTCTGATAGAGTGCCCAGCCAGGACAGTACAGGGCTCGTGTGGGCTTCCTAGGGTGGCTGAATCCCAGCGACTTCAACTAAAAGGAAAAAAGAGAAAAGGAGGGAAGCTGAATCATTTTCTGGCATGATTCATTCATTTGAATGACCTTCCCTGCTTTTTGGTTGGATTACAGTGGAGGCGTGAAAGAATGGTAAAACTTGAATAATTTCCTCAGCTAAAGATGCGTCGCTTTTATATTGTCTGTTAATTTTACTCCCTGACACTGTACGTCACTCTTTTTGGGCTTTATCTGCCAATTCATCTATGCAATCTGCTATCCTGTCCCCGTTTTTAGTTCTCTTTTGGTAGAAGCATCCCCCAGGGCCAAGCTTGACCCGGGCTCATTAGGGTGAGGCTCAGTGCTGCCTGCCCCTGTGCCATGCCTGCAGCAGTGAGTACTGAGCTGTTATTTGGGAAGAGAATGTTTTCTACACTGTGCATGGTGGTGTGCTTTCCTGCACAAACCTTATCCTAATGTTCCACTGCAGGGCTTTACTCCTTTTGCAATGTATTATTATGATATAAAGGGACATCGTTTTCTTCTTATTATTATTTTTATTTGTGTGTGTGTGTGTGTGTGTGTGTGTGTGTGTCAGTCCTTGTCTGCTTTAAAGGTTTATCTCAGGGATGTCAGAATATGCTGTTCTTATTATTCATGGTGTACAACTGAGAAATTCCTTTTCAGTTCGTCAGCTTTATAGGTGCTGAAATATCCCCATCTTTGCTGCTATTGAGACATAGGATGACCTACTGGGCATTGCTTGCTTGGGTATCACAGCCCTTCAAATATTTGGGGAACATTATTCGAACAAATTTCAAGTGACTCACGTAATAAGTACAATAGCTTGAAAACTGCTATAAATACAATTCATTATAAATCTGTTTATTTACACCATTATCTTTCCAGATCCCAGAGGCTGGGGATCCCCAGAACATGCATTGCATCCAGAGCTACTAAAATGGTTGATGTAGGGATCCAATCCTGTTCTAACTGTCTTCCCTTATTTGTTTTCTTTCAGCTGCCTTTCAGTAAGTGTTTTGAGGCCTGAGCCTCCCAGCCACACAATCTCATTCTGGAGAGAGTTTGGCAGTGGTGGGCCACGAGCTGGGCTGCTAAGATGGCAGCAAAGACAATTTCTCACTGTGAGAACATAGGATTTGCACATGAAATACGAAAAACATGAAGTGAAATTGAAGCTGAGCTAACAGCATCTGACATTGCCCAAGCTCCCACAGCACTTCAGCCAGTCAGCCGTCTCCATTTGCAGTTCTTTTTGGTAGAGACAGAGCTGTGTGTTGCAGACTGATGTAAGATCAGCTGAGAGGTTGCTAATCTCGTGTGTGGGATGTGTTTCTCCTGTAACCAATTTGGGAGCAATAAGATGGGCAGTTTGTCTCCTCTGGAAGGATGTTCAGGCATGCTCCGTGGCAGACAAAAGCCTCGGCATTTTTCTGAAGGTGATTTGCACAACAGAAATTCCTGAGAAATGTACACCCCAGGCCTCTGAGAAATGTTAGAAAAGTGAAGGTCAGGAAATGGCTGAAGGTCTCTCAAGGTGTTTTTGTATTTTCTCAAACCACGCACTCCGTGTATCCATATGTCTGACAGCTTTCCAAGTCCTCCTCATTCCTTCTTTGTGGCTCTTCAGCTGTTTGTTAGACAGCGATGTCTCTGAGCTGGAACACAGGCTGCAGCTGTACGAGGCTTTGTTGGGATGCAGGATTCAGCTCACTCACGTCTCTTGATGAACAGGGTGGCTCCACAAGGAGATGTTCTTCTCCAGAACCTCAGTGTGTAGATCCAAATGATTTGAATGGGGAAATAGGAGAATCGGGGCTGCCTGGGTTGGAGTCTCAAATTTGTTCTGGTGTTGCAGAAGTTTTGCTCCAAGGATGAGGTTGGGCTGCAGCAGCGCAGTGCTTCCCATGGATGGGATCCATGTGAGAGACTGTGGGGGACCATCCTCACTCCTCTCCTTGCTGCCTCTCTTTTGGATTCATAGGGGAATTTAGTGTCACAGCTATCCTTTTGGGGCTTCCCACTTGTCGTGGTTTTATAATTTTTTGGTACTGGTATTCCACATCATGGCATCATGTGGTGCATTGGGAGTCAGGGAGAACTACATTCCCCAGAGGACTTTGCAATGCTTTGTATTTTTTCACGTGTTTTCCGCTCAGAGGGAACAGATAAAAACCCTCTGCAGTCACGGGACGTTCTCTCTCTTTCCTCTAGGATCACTTGGGAGTGGGTGCTCGCTGCCGTCCGCCTTCAGCGTTAGCGTAAGGCCTTCGGTTTATCGGGCACTCACTCTCTCTCTCTCTCTCTCTCTCTCACTCGTTTTGTTTGATTCATTGGGCTTAATTCCAAATTGTATTGCATTATATTGTGTTATTACTTCCTGATGTCTTATTTAGTAAATTAGCTTTTCCCCCTCAGATCGTTGCCGCTGTTTTGTTTTGGGGCTTATCTCCCTTTTTTTCCCTTTCCCCCTTCCCCCTGCCCGGGGTGTGGGCCTGTGGGTCTCCTTCCTCGGTTGTTGCGGGGCCGGGCCGAACCGGCTCACAAACCCCTGACATTTTTGGCGCCCAACGTGGGGCACGACCAGCTGCCTTAGCCGGGCAAAGACAAACTTTTAGAGTGAATCTCTGTCTGTTGTTAACAAGCTTATCTGTACTGCAAGTGCTGTACAGCAAAACACGACCTTGAAGTCCGGGCGTACTGCCAGTTGTTTTGGGATATCTGTAAACTTCTTTTGGGTACTGCCAGATTGTTTTAGTACAAGAAAAAAAATAATAATAATAAAAATGTCTTTTCTGTTTCTGTTAAAACTGCCCTTACAGGGATTGTACTTCACCGCTTTTTCCCTCTTAATGCTCAAAACGTACTGGAACTTGGTTAAGTTTGCCATTCTGTTCCATTGGTTCTGGTCCCTATATGATAAATTAAAAGCAATGATAGAGGCACCTGCCAGATCCCAGGGCACCCCAGCTAATGGAACAAACGATAGCATGTTAACGAACCATGTGATGTTTGAATGGGTATCCAGGTTCCCCTCTCAGTTTTTTATGAATTTTCAAGATCACAGCTTAGGGATGGTGTTAATAATTGGGATATTAGTCCTCCTGCATGTAGTAGCACTTTACATCATGTGCAGGAAGCTTCTCCCAGAAACAGAGAATGTTGAATGGCAGGGAGAGTGGAGAGTTTTAGGAAAGAAATTAGAAGCATGGGGACACCCGGTGTCATGGGATTTTTCTCCCGAACAATTGCAGGATCCTGAGGAGCTAGGCCTGTATCTGAGTAAAGGGTGTTGCGGCTCAGAAAGATCTGAGGTGGAACAGCTTATTTGGGGCTTGGCTTATGCTACCCGAGGTTTATATACTATTGTGAAGGGAGAGAGTGTCCAAACTGAGGCCCAAACCAAAGAGGAAAACCTCCCGGTCACACCTGACCAGCCAAAGGAAGCACCAGTATCAAAGTCAGTTGCCCCTGTGGAAGGCAAGAAATGGAAACGTGTGTCCTCGCGCCTAGAACGCAAAAAAGAAGTGCCGAAAGAAGAGGAAGATATAGGTGAGGGGGTGGCCACAACCCCATCACCATCGAGAAAGGCAACAAAGAAAAGTGAGAGACATGGAGAAGAAAGTGATGATGAAGGTGAAGAGAAAGTTAAAGTTACGACGTTTCGTCGGCCCATGAAAATGTCTGAGATCCAAGGCTCAAGAAAGGAGTTTGTTCGACGTCCGGATGAGAGTATTGTCACTTAGTTGCTTCGGTGTTGGGACAACGGGGCCAACAGTGTGTCCCTTGATAGTAACGAAGCTCGCCAACTAGGAAACATTGCCCGAGATCCGGCTGTCGACAGAGGAATCAGCAGGTATATGGATGGAATCGCCAGCCTCTGGCAACGAATGCTAGTAGCTGTGAGGGAAAGATATCCCTACAAGAGTGACCTGGCACCTAAAGTGAAAAGGTGGAAAACTATTGAGGAAGGCATCCAGTATTTGAGAGAAACAGCTGTGGCGGAAATGCTGTATGATCCCACCTTTGATCCTGACGATCGGGACCATGATCCGGAGAAAGTAAGGAGTACACCCGAAATATGTCAGAAGCTTTCAAAGTCAGCACCAGAAAGGTACGCCGGTACACTAGTGACAACGTTCAACAGATATGAGGACCAAGACAGAAAACCCCCAGTTTTTGAACTAATTCTTACACTTCAAAACTTCGAACAAAAATTTCCACCGCCATACGCGTCCATTTCAGCCATATCAAAGTTCGAAGGACAAATGGAAGATATACTGGGAAAATTATCCCAGCTGATTGATAGGGTTGAATCAATTGTAGCTATCAGTAGCAGACACCGTCCTGCTCGAGCAAATGACAGCACTAACTTCATGTCGCGCGCGGCTTTGTGGAGTTACTTACGTGCAAATGGAGAAGATATGAAGGAATGGCATCAAAAACCCACCCCTGCACTGCGAGCACGGGTGAGAGAATTACAACACAGAGCAACTACCAGCGAAGTTGTTCCTGTCACTACAGGTAATGAATAGAGGGGCCCTGCCCTCAGCCAGAGGAGGGAGAGGGATAATAGAGTGTATTGGACTGTGTGGATTCGGTGGCCTGGCACATCAAACCCACAGAAATATGAGGCACTGGTGGATACTGGTGCACAATGTACTCTAATGCCTTCACGTTATAAAGGGGCAGAATTGATTCATATCTCTGGAGTGACTGGGGGCTTTCAGGAATTGTCTGTGCTGGAGGCAGAAATAAGCCTCACGGGTAAAGACTGGCAGAAG
Organism: Callipepla californica brunnescens; assembly: GCA_023055505.1. Lineage (NCBI taxonomy): Eukaryota > Metazoa > Chordata > Aves > Galliformes > Odontophoridae > Callipepla > Callipepla californica. Next base: position 68,566,933 of record JALIRH010000003.1, read on the forward strand.
CATCCTATAGCGACCGGACAGGGGGCCCCATGCATACTTGGTATTGATTACCTCAAAAGGGGATATTTTAAGGATCCCAAAGGGTATCGATGGGCTTTCGGAATAGCTGCTGTGGATGCAGATAATATTAAGCAGCTGTCTGCTTTGCCTGGCCTGTCAGAAGATCCGTCTGTTGTAGGGTTACTACAAGTGGAGGAGCAACAGGTACCAATTGCTACAAAAATGGTGCACAGACGGCAGTACCGCACCAACAGGGATTCCTTGCTCCCCATTCATAACCTGATTCGTCAGCTAGAGAGCCAGGGAGTGATCAGCAAAACTCACTCCCCGTTTAATAGCCCCATATGGCCAGTGCGTATAGCCAGTGGAGAATGGAGACTGACGGTAGATTACCGTGGCCTGAATGAAGTCACACCTCCACTGAGTGCTGCTGTGCCGGACATGCTTCAACTCCAGTATGGACTGGAGTCAAAAGCAGTCAAGTGGTATGCCACGACTGACATTGCTAACGCCTTCTTTTCAATTCCCTTGGCCACAGAATGCAGGCCACAGTTTGCCTTCACCTGGAGAGGCGTTCAGTACACCTGGAACCGTTTGCCCCAGGGGTGGAAGCACAGCCCAACCATTTGCCATGGGTTGATCCAAACTGCATTGGAACAGGGCGGTGCTCCTGAGCACTTACAATACATTGATGACATCATTGTGTGGGGCAATACAGCAGGGGAAGTTTTCGAGAAAGGAGAGAGAATAATCCAGATCCTCCTGCGAGCTGGCTTCGCTATTAAACGAAGCAAAGTAAAAGGGCCTGCACAGGAAATTCAATTCCTAGGAATAAAGTGGCAAGATGGACGTCGTCACATCCCAACATATGTGATTGACAAAATTATTGCTATGTCTCCACCCACTAGTAAGACAGAGACCCAAGCTTTTCTGGGTGTAGTGGGCTTTTGGAGAATGCATGTTCCAAACTACAGCCTCATTGTGAGCCCTCTCTTTCGGGTGACGCGGAAGAAGAATGATTTTGTATGGGGCCCTGAGCAGCAGCAGGCTTTTGAGCAAATGAAGCACGAGATAGCCCGTGCCGTGGCCCTGGGGCCAGTGCGGACGGGACAGGATGTAAAGAACATCCTCTACACTGCTGCTGGAAAGGAAGGTCCCACTTGGAGTTTGTGGCAAAGAGCTTCTGGAGAGACCCGAGGCCGACCCCTTGGTTTCTGGAGTCGAGCATACAGGGGGTCTGAGGAGCGCTACACTCCAACTGAGAAGGAAATCTTAGCCGCGTACGAGGGGGTTCGAGCTGCTTCCGAAGTAATCGGTACTGAAGCGCAGCTCCTTCTGGCACCTCGACTGCCAGTGCTGAACTGGATGTTCAAAGGAAAGGTTCCCTCCACCCATCATGCTACTGATGCCACTTGGAGTAAGTGGATTGCGCTGATTACACAGCGAGCTCGGATGGGGAACCTCAGTCATCCAGGAATCCTAGAAGTCATTATGGACTGGCCTGAAGGTAAAAAGTTTGGAACAACCCCAGCAGAGGAGGTATCACGTGCTAAAGAGGCCCTGCCATACAATGAACTACCGGAAGATGAGAAGAGATATGCCCTGTTCACAGATGGATCGTGTCGCATTGTGGGAAAGCACCGCAGATGGAAATCTGCTGTGTGGAGCCCCACGCGACAAGTTGCAGAGGCCACTGAAGGAAAAGGAGCGTCAAGCCAATTTGCAGAGGTAAAGGCTGTCCAACTGGCCTTAGATATTGCTGAACGTGAGAGGTGGCCAGTGCTTTATCTTTACACTGACTCATGGATGGTGGCAAATGCCTTATGGGGGTGGTTACGGCAATGGGAACAAAATGGCTGGCAACGGAGGGGTAAACCTATTTGGGCTGCTGAACTGTGGAAAAATATTGCTGCCCGAGTAAAGAATATGGTTGTAAAGGTGCGCCATGTAGATGCTCATGTTCCTAAAAGCCGGGCAACTGAAGAACAACAGAATAACCATCAGGTAGATCGAGCTGCTAAAGTTAAGATGGCTCAAGTAGACTTGGATTGGCAACACAAAAGTGAATTATTTCTAGCTCGGTGGGCCCATGAGACCTCGGGCCATCAAGGAAGAGATGCAACATATAAGTGGGCTAGAGACCGAGGGGTGGACTTAACTATGGATGCTATTGCACAGGTTATCCATAACTGTAATACATGTGCCACAATTAAACAAGCCAAGAGGATGAAACCTCTCTGGGGGGAAGGACGATGGCAAAAGTATAAATATGGGGAGGCGTGGCAGGTTGATTATATCACCTTGCCACGATCTCGCAATGTTAAACATTATGTGCTCACCATGGTGGAAGCAACTACTGGGTGGCTTGAAACATATGCAGTACCCCATGCTACTGCCCGAAACACCATTCTAGGTCTCGAGAAGCAAGTCCTATGGCGACATGGCACTCCAGAAAGAATTGAGTCCGATAATGGGACTCATTTCAAAAATTCTCTTGTAAGTAATTGGGCCAAAGATCATGGCATTGAGTGGATTTATCATATCCCCTATCACGCACCAGCTTCCGGTAAGATTGAAAGATACAATGGGTTGCTAAAAACCATGTTGAAAGCAATGGGTGGCGGAACGTTTAAGCACTGGGAGAAGCATTTGGCCGAAGCCACCTGGTTGGTCAACACTCGAGGATCCATCAATCGTGATGGTCCTGCCCAATCCAACTCCCTACCTACTGTAGAGGGAGATAAGGTCCCTGTAGTACATGTAAAGAACATGTTGGGGAAAGCGGTATGGGTCCTTCCAGCTTCTGGGAAGGGCAAACCTCTCCGTGGAACTGTCTTTGCTCAGGGACCTGGGTCCACTTGGTGGGTGATGCAGAGAATGGGGATGTTCAGTGTGTACCACAAGGGAATTTGATGTTGGGGGAGTGCAGTCAGTAATTCCATGTATATACTTGTATATATGTTGTGTGTGTGTGTATCTAATGCATGTTAATCATTGTTTTTCTGTATGTACCAAGAATGATGTAGTGATGTGGAATAAGGGGTGGAATGTCATGGTTTTATGATTTTTGGTACTAGTATTCCACATCATAACATCATGTATTGCATTAAGAGTTAAAGAGCTAATATTCCAGCTCCATAGATCATTGATAACTCCAGGTATACCTGCCTCAGAAGAGAAGAAGCACTACATTCCCCAGAGGACTTTGCGATGCTTTGTATTTTTATGTGTTTTCCGCTCAGAGGGAACAGATAAAAACCCTCAGCGGTCACGGGACGCTCTCTTTCCTTCGGGATCGACGCAGCAGTGGGTGCTCGCTGCCGTATCGCCTTCAGCGTTAGCGTAAGGCCTTCGGTTTATCGGACACTCTCTCTTGCTCATTTTATTTGATTCATTAGCCTCAATTCCAATTATATTGTATTATATTGTGTTATTTTACTTTCTGATATCTTATTTAGTAAATCAGCTTTCCTCCTCAGATCGTTGCCGCTGTTTTGTTTCTAGGCCCATCTCCCTTTTCCCCTTTTCCCTTTTCCTTTCCCCTGATCCCTATGCCCCATAGATTCCTATGGCCACATTGATTCCTATGGTCCCATTGATCCCTATGGCTCCATTGATTCCTATGGCCCCACTGAGTTCTGCGATCCCACTGATTCCTATGGCCTCATTGATCCCTATGGCCCTCTTAATTTCTATGGCCCCATTGAGTTCTATGGCTCCATTGATTCCTATGGCCCCATTGATTTTTATGGTCCCATTGATTCCTATGGCCCCATTGATTCCTGTGGACCCATTGATACCTATGGTCCGATTGATCCCTATGGCCCCATTGATCACTATGGCCCCATGGATTCCAAGGCTCCCATTGATCCCTATGTCCCCATTGAGTTCTATGGCACCTTTGATCCCAATGGCCCCATTGATCCCTATGGCCCCATTGATCCCTAAGTTCCCCTTGATTCCTATGGTCTCATTGATCCCTATGGGCCCAATTGATCCCTATGGCCCCATTGAGTTCTATGGCTCCATTGATTATAATGGCCCCATTGAGTTCTATGGTCCCATTGATCCCTATGGTTCCATTGAGTTCTAAGGCCCCATTGATCCCTATTGCCCCACTGATCACTAATGCCCCATTGATCCCTATGGCCCCATTGAGTTCTATGGCCACATTGAGTTCTGTGGCTCCATTGATTCCTATGGCCCCATTGATTCCAATGCCCCATTGATTCCTAAGGCTCCATTGAGTTCTATTGCCTTATTGATCCCTATGGCCACATTGATCCCTATGGCATCATTGATCCCTATGGCCCCATTGATCCCTATGGCCCCATTGATTCCTAAGGCCCCATTGATCCCTATGGCCCCATTGATCCCTACGGTCCCACTGATTCCTATGGCCTCATTGATCCCTATGGCCCTATTGAGTTCTATGGCCCCTTTGAGTTCTATGGCCCCATTGATTCCTCTGGCCCCATTGATTTTTATGGTCCCACTGATTCCTATGGCCCCTTTGATTCCTGTAGCCCCATTGATCCCTATGGCCCCATTGATCCCCATGGTCCCATTGATCTTTATGGCCCCATTGATCCCTATGGCCCCATTGATTCCTATGCTCCCATTGATCCCTATGGCCCCATTGATCCCTATGGCCCCATTGATCCCTATGGCCTTATTGATTCCTATGCTCCCATTGATCCCTATGACCCCATGGAGTTCTATGGCACCATTGATCCCTATGGCCCCATTGATCCCTATGGCCCCATTGATCACTATGGTCCCATTGATTCCTATGGTCTCATTGATCCCTATTGCCCCATTGATCCCTATGGGCACATTGAGTTCTATGGCACCATTGATTATAATGGCCCCATTGAGATCTATGGCCCCATTGATTCCTAAGGCCCCATTGATTCCTATGGCCCTATTGAGATCTATGGCACCATTGATATATATAGCCCCATTGATCCCAATGGCCCCTTTGAGATCTATGTCTCCATTGACTCCTATGGTACCATTGATCCCTATGGCCCCATAGATCCCTATGGCCCCATGGATCCCTATGGCCTTATTGATTCCTATGGCCCCACTGACTCCTATGGCCCCATTGATCCCAACGGCCCCATTGATTCCTATGGCCCCACTGAGTTCTATGGTCCCACTGATTCCTATGGCCTCATTGATCCCTACGGCCCTATTGAGTTCTATGGCCCCTTTGAGTTCTATGGCTCCTTTGATTCCTATGGCCCCATTGATTTTTATGGTCCCATTGATTCCTAAGACCCCATTGATTCCTGAGGCTAAATTGATCCCTATGGCCCCACTGAGTTCTATGGCCCCACTGATTCCTATGGCCCCATTGATTCCTATGGTACCATTGACCCTATGTCCCCATTGATTCCTAGGCTCCCTTTGATCCCTAAGGCCCCATAGAGTTCTATGGCCCCATTGATCCCTATGGCCCCATTGATCCCTATGGTCCCATTGATCCCTATGGTCCCATTGATCCCTGGGGCCCCATTGATCCCTATGGTCCCATTGATTCCTATGGCCCCATTGATCCCTATGGCCCCATTGATCCCTATGGTCCCATTGATCCCTATGGCCCCATTGATCCCTATGGGCCCTTTGAGTTCTAAGGCTCCATTGATTCCTATGGCCCCACTGATTCTTATGGCCCCACTGATCCCTATGACCCCAGTGATCCCTATGGCCCCATTGAGTTTTATGGCCCCATTGAGTTCGATGGCCCCATTGATTCCTATGGCCCCACTGATTCCTATGGCCCCATTGATTCCTATGGTCCCATTTATCCCTATGGCCCCATTGAGTTCTATGGCCCCATTGATCCCTACGGCCCCGTTGATTCCTTTGGCCCTATTGATTCCTGTGACCCCATTTATCCCTATGGCCCCACTGAGTTCTATGGCCCCAGTGATCCCTATGGCCCCATTGATCCCTATGGCCCCATTGATTCCTTTGGCCCTATTGATTCCTGTGACCCAATTTATCCCTATGTCCCCACTGAGTACCATGGCCGCACTGATTCCTATGGCCCCATTGATTCCTATGGCCCCACTGAACCCTATGGCCCCATTGATCCCTATGGCCCCATGGATCCTTACGGCCCCATTAATTCCTATGGCCCTATTGATCCCTATGGCCCCATTGATCTCTATGGCCCCATTGATTCCTATGGCCCCATAGAGTTCTAAGGCCCCATTGAGTTCTATGGCCCCATTGATCCTATAACCCCATTGATCCCTATGGTCCCATTGATTCCTATGGTCCCATTGATCCCTACGGCCCCATTGATCCCTATGGTCCCATTGATTCCTATGGCACCCTTAATTATAATGGCCCCATTGAGATCTAAGGCCCCATTGATACCTATGGCCTTATTGATCCCTATGGCCCCATTGTGTTCTATGTTCCCATTGATCCCTATGGCCCCATTGAGTTCGATGGCTCCATTGATTCCTATGGCCCCATTGATTCCTATGGCCCCATTGATCCCTATGGCCCCATTGTGTTCTATGTTCCCATTGATCCCTATGGCCCCATTGAGTTCGATGGCTCCATTGATTCCTATGGCCCCATTTATTCCTATGGCCCCATTGATCCCTATGGCCCCATTGAGTTCAGTGGCCCCATTGATTCCTCTGGCCTCATCGATCCCTATGGCCCCACCGATTCCTATGGCCCCATTGATTCCTATGGCCCCATTGATCTCTATGGCCCCATTGATCCCTATGGCCCTATCGATCCCTGTGGCCCCATTGATCCCTATGGCCCCATTGATCCCTATGGCTCCATTGATTCCTATGGCCCCTCTGATTCCTATGGCCCCACTGATTCCTATGGCCCCATTGATTCCTATGGTGCCATTGATTCCTATGGCCCTATTGAGTTCTATGATCCCATTGATCCCTATGGTCCCATTGATTCCTATGGTCCCTTTGATTCCTATGGTCCCATTGATCGCTATGGCCCCACTGAGTTCTATGGCCCCAGTGATCCCTATGGCCCCATTGATCCCTACGGCCCCATTGATTCCTTTGGCCCTATTGATTCCTGTGACCCCATTTATCCCTATGTCCCCACTGAGTACTATGGCCGCACTTATTCCATGGCCCCATTGATTCCTATGGCCCCACTGAACCCTATGGCCCCATTGATCCCTATGGCCCTATTGAGATCTATGGCACCATTGATCCCTATGGTCTCATTGATCCCTATGGCCCCATTGATCCCTATGGCCCCATTGAGTTCTATGGCTCCATTGATTATAATGGCCCTATTGAGTTCTATGGCCACACTGATTCCTATGCCCCCATTGATTCCTAAGGCCCCATTGATCCCTATGGCCCCATTGATACCTATGGCCCCATTGATCCCTATGGCTTCATTGATCCCTATTGCTCCATTGATTTCTTTGGCCGCATGGATTATTATGGCCTTATTTATCCCTATGGCCCGTTGATCCATATGGCCCCATTGATTCCTATGGCCCTATTGATCGCTGTGGCCCCATTGATCCCTATGGCCCCATTGAGTTCTATGGCTCCTTTGATTCCTATGGCCCCATTGAGTTCTATGGCCCCATTGATTCCTGTGACCCCATTGATTCCTATGGCCCCATTGATTTTTATAGCCCCATTCAGTTCTATGGCCACATTGATTCCTTTGGCCCCATTGAGTTCTTTGGCCCAATTGATCCCTATGGCCCCATTGATCCCTAAGGCCGCATTGAGTTCTATGGCTCCATTGAGTTCTATGGCTCCACTGATTCCTATGGCCCCATTGATTCCTGTGGCCCTTTGATCCATATGGCCCCAGTGATCCCTATGGCCCCATCGATTCCTATGACCCCATTGATCCCTAAGGCCCCTTTGATTCCTAAGGCCCCATTAATTCCTATGGCCCCATTGATCCCTATGGCCTTATTGATTCCTATGGCCCCACTGATTCCTATGGCCCAATTGATCCCTATGGTCCCATTGATTCCTATGGCCACACTGATTCCTATGGCTCCATAGATTCCTATGGTCCCATTGATCCATATGGCCCTATTGATCCCTATGGCCCCATTGATTCCTATGGCCCCATTGATTGCTATGGTCCCATTGATCCCTATGGCCCCATTGAGTTCTATGGCCCCATTGATTCCTATGGACCCATTGAGTTCTATTGCCCCACTGATTCCTATGGCCCCATTGATACCTATGGCCCCATTGATTCCTATGGCCCCACTGATTCCTATGGCCCCATTGATTCCTATGGTACCATTGGTCCCTATGGCCCTATTCAGATCTATGGCACCATTGATAACAATGGCCCCATTGATACCTATGGCCCCATTGATCCCTATGGCCCCATTGATCCCTATGGCCCCATTGGTCCTTATGGCCCCATTGATTCCTACGGTCCCATTGATTCTTATGGCCCCTTTGAGTTCTATGGCCAAATTGATCCCTATGGCCCCATTGAGTTCTATGGCCCCGTTGATCCCTATGGCCCCATTGATCCCTATGGCCTTATTGATTCCTATGGCCCCACTGATTCCTATGGCCCAATTGATCCCTATGGTCCCATTGATTCCTACGGCCACACTGATTCCTATGGCCCCATTGATTCCTATGGTCTCATTGATCCCTATGGCCCCATTGAGTTCTATGGCCCCATTGATTCTTATGGCCCTATTGATTCCTATGGCTTCATTGACTCCTATGGCCCCATTGAGTTCTATGGCCCATTGAGTTCTATGGCCCAATTGATCCCTATGGCCCCATTGATTCCTATGGCCCCACTGATTCCTGTGGCCCCATTGATCTCTATGGCCCCATTGATTCCTATGGCCCCATTGTTCCCTATGGCCCCTTTGAGTTCTATGGCCCCATTGATCCCAATGGCCCCATTGATCCCTAAGGCCCCATTGATTCCTATGGCCCCATTGATTCTTATAGTCCGATTAATCCCTATGGCCCCTTTGAGTTCTATGGCCTCATTGATTCCTATGGCCCCTTTGATTCCTATGGCTTCATTGATTCCTATGGCCCCTTTGAGTTCTATGGCCCCATTGATTCCTTTGGTTCCATTGATCCCTATGGCACCATTGAGTTATATGGCTCCATTGATTCCTGTGCCACCATTGGTTCCTATGGCACCATTGATTCCTACGGCCCCATTGATCCCTATGGCCGCATCGATCCCTATGGCCCCATTGATCTTTATGTCCCCATTGATCCCTATGGCCCCTTTGATTCCTAGGGCCCCACTGATTTCTAAGGCCCCATTGATCCCTATGGCCCCATTGATTCCTATGGTCCCATAGATCCCTATGGCCCCATTGAGTTCTATGGCTCCATTGATTCCTATGGCCCCATTGAGTTCTATTACCCCAGTGATTCCTATAGCCCCATTGATCCCTATGGACCCTTTGATTCCTATGGTCCCATTGATCCCTATGGCCCCATTGAGTTCTATGGCCCCATTGATTCTTATGGCCCTAATGATTCCTATGGCTTCATTGATTCCTATGGCCCCATTGAGTTCTATGGCCCATTGAGTTCTATGGCCCCATTGATCCCTATGGCCCCATTGATTCCTATGGCCCCATTGAATCCTGTGGCCCCATTGATCTCTATGGCCCCATTGATTCCTATGGCCCCATTGATCCCTATGGCCCCTTTGAGTTCTATGGCCCCATTGATCCCAATGGCCCCATTGATCCCTAAGGCCCCATTGATTCCTATGGCCCCATTGATTCCTATAGTCCGATTAATCCCTATGGCCCCTTTGAGTTCTATGGCCTCATTGATTCCTATGGCCCCTTTGATTCCTATGGCTTCATTGATTCCTATGGCCCCTTTGAGTTCTACGGCCCCATTGATTCCTATGGTTACATTGATCCCTATGGCAACATTGAGTTATATGGCTCCATTGATTCCTATGCCACCATTGATTCCTATGCCACCATTGATCCCTATGGCCCCATTGATTCCTGTGGCCCCATTGATCTCTATGGCCCCATTGATTCCTATGGCCCCATTGATCCCTATGGCCCCTTTGAGTTCTATGGCCCCATTGATCCCAATGGCCCCATTGATCCCTAAGGCCCCATTGATTCCTATGGCCCCATTGATTCCTATAGTCCGATTAATCCCTATGGCCCCTTTGAGTTCTATGGCCTCATTGATTCCTATGGCCCCTTTGATTCCTATGGCTTCATTGACTCCTATGGCCCCTTTGAGTTCTATGGCCCCATTGATTCCTATAGTTACATTGATCCCTATGGCACCATTGAGTTATATGGCTCCATTGATTCCTATGCCACCATTGATTCCTATGGCACCATTGATTCCTACGGCCCCATTGATCCCTATGGCCGCATTGAGTTCTATGGCACCATTGATTCCTACGGCCCCATTGATCCCTATGGCCGCATCGATCCCTATGGCCCCATTGATCTTTATGTCCCCATTGATCCCTATGGCCCCTTTGATTCCTAGGGCCCCATTGATTTCTAAGGCCCCATTGATCCCTATGGCCCCATTGATTCCTATGGTCCCATAGATCCCTATGGCCCCATTGAGTTCTATGGCTCCATTGATTCCTATGGCCCCATTGAGTTCTATTACCCCACTGATTCCTATGGCCCCATTGATCCCTATGGACCCTTTGATTCCTATGGCCCTACTGATTCCTATGGCCCCATTGATTCCTATGGTCCCATTGATCCCTATGGCCCTATTGAGATCTGTGGCACCATTGATAACTATGGCCCCATTGATCCCTATGGCCCCACTGAGTTCTATGGTCCCACTGATTCCTATGGCCTCATTGATCCCTATGGCCCTTTTGAGTTCTATGGCCCCACTGAGTTCTATGGCTCCTTTGATTCCTTTTTCCCCATTGAATTTTATGGTCCCATTGATTCCTATGACCCCTTTGATTCCTGTGGCCCCATTGATCTATATGGCCCCACTGAGTTCTATGGCCCCACTGATTCTTATGGCCCCATTGATTCCTCTGGTCCCATTGATTCCTATGGCCCCATTGATTCCTGAGGCCCCATTGATCCATATTGCCCCATTGATTTCTATGGCACCATTGATCCCTATGACCCCATTGATCCCTATGGCCCCATTGATCCCTATGGTCCCCTTGATTCCTATGGTCTCATTGATCCCTATGGCCCCATTGATCCCTATGGCCCCATTGAGTTCTGTGGCTCCATTGATTATAATGGCCCCATTGAGTTCTATGGCCACACTGATTCCTATGCCCCCATTGATTCCTAAGGCCCCATTGATCCCTATGGCCCCATTGATCCCTATGGCCCCATTGATTCCTAAGGCCCCATCGATCCCTATGGCCCCATTGATCCCTACGGTCCCACTGATTCCTATGGCCTCATTGATCCCTATGGCCCTATTGAGTTCTATGGCCCCTTTGAGTTCTATGGCCCCATTGATTCCTCTGGCCCCATTGATTTTTATGGTCCAACTGATTCCTATGGCCCCTTTGATTCCTGTAGCCCCATTGATCCCTATGGCCCCATTGATCCCCATGGTCCCATTGATCTTTATGGCCCCATTGATCCCTATGGCCCCATTGATTTTATATGCTCCCATTGATCCCTATGGCCCCATTGATCCCTATGGCCCCATTGATCCCTATGGCCTTATTGATTCCTATGCTCCCATTGATCCCTATGACCCCATAGAGTTCTATGGCACCATTGATCCCTATGGCCCCATTGATCCCTATGGCCCCAATGATCACTATGGTCCCATTGATTCCTATGGTCTCATTGATCCCTATTGCCCCATTGATCCCTATGGCCCCATTGAGTTCTATGGCACCATTGATTATAATGGCCCCATTCAGATCTATGGCCCCATTGATTCCTAAGGCCCCATTGATTCCTATGGCCCTATTGAGATCTATGGCACCATTGATAAATAGAGCCCCATTGATCCCATTGGCCCCTTTGAGATCTATGGCTCCATTGACTCCTATGGTACCATTGATCCCTATGGCCCCATAGATCCCTATGGCCCCATGGATCCCTATGGCCTTATTGATTCCTATGGCCCCACTGACTCCTATGGCCCCATTGATCCCAACGGCCCCATTGATTCCTATGGCCCCACTGAGTTCTATGGTCCCACTGATTCCTATGGCCTCATTGATCACTACGGCCCTATTGAGTTCTATGGCCCCTTTGAGTTCTATGGCTCCTTTGATTCCTATGGCCCCATTGATTTTTATGGTCCCATTGATTCCTAAGACCCCATTGATTCCTGAGGCTAAATTGATCCCTATGGCCCCACTGAGTTCTATGGCCCCACTGATTCCTATGGCCCCATTGATTCCTATGGTACCATTGACCCTATGTCCCCATTGATTCCTAAGGCCCCATTGATCCCTATGGCCCCATTGATACCTATGGCCCCATTGATCCCTATGGCTTCATTGATCCCTATTGCTCCATTGATTTCTTTGGCCGCATGGATTCCTATGGCCTTATTTATCCCTATGGCCCGTTGATCCATATGGCCCCATTGATTCCTATGGCCCCATTGATCGCTGTGGCCCCATTGATCCCTATGGCCCCATTGAGTTCTATGGCTCCATTGATTCCTATGGCCCCATTGAGTTCTATGGCCCCATTGATTCCTATGACCCCATTGATTCCTATGGCCCCATTGATTTTTATAGCCCCATTCAGTTCTATGGCCACATTGATTCCTTTAGCCCCATTGAGTTCTTTGGCCCAATTGATCCCTATGGCCCCATTGATCCCTAAGGCCGCATTGAGTTCTATGGCTCCATTGAGTTCTATGGCTCCATTGATTCCTATGGCCTCATTGATTCCTGTGGCCCTTTGATCCCTATGGCCCCAGTGATCCCTATGGCCACATCGATTCCTATGGCCCCATTGATCCCTAAGGCCCCTTTGATTCCTAAGGCCCCATTAATTCCTATGGCCCCATTGATCCCTATGGCCTTATTGATTCCTATGGCCCCACTGATTCCTATGGCCCAATTGATCCCTATGGTCCCATTGATTCCTACGGCCACACTGATTCCTATGGCCCCATAGATTCCTATGGTCCCATTGATCCATATGGCCCTACTGATCCCTATGGCCCCATTGATTCCTATGGCCCCATTGATTGCTATGGTCCCATTGATCCCTATGGCCCCATTGAGTTCTATGGCCCCATTGATTCCTATGGACCCATTGAGTTCTATTGCCCCACTGATTCCTATGGCCCCATTGATACCTATGGCCCCATTGATTCCTATGGCCCCACTGATTCCTATGGCCCCATTGATTCCTATGGTACCATTGGTCCCTATGGCCCTATTCAGATCTATGGCATCATTGATAACAATGGCCCCATTGATACCTATGGCCCCATTGATCCCTATGGCCCCATTGATCCCTATGGCCCCATTGCTCCTTATGGCCCCATTGATTCCTACGATCCCATTGATTCCTATGGCCCCTTTCAGTTTTATGGCCAAATTGATCCCTATGGCCCCATTGAGTTCTATGGCCCCGTTGATCCCTATGGCCCCATTGATCCCTAAGACCCCATTGATTCCTATGGCCCCATTGATTCCTATGGTCCCATTGATCCCTATGGCCCCATTGAGTTCTATGGCCCCATTGATTCTTATGGCCCTATTGATTCCTATGGCTTCATTGATTCCTATGGCCCCATTGAGTTCTATGGCCCATTGAGTTCTATGGCCCAAGTGATTCCTGTGGCCCCATTGATTCCTATGGCCCCACTGATTCCTGTGGCCCCATTGATCCCTAAGGCCCCATTGATTCCTATGGCCCCATTGATTCTTATAGTCCGATTAATTCCTATGGCCCCATTGATCCCTATGGCCCCATTGCTCCTTATGGCCCCATTGATTCCTACGGTCCCATTGATTCCTATGGCGCCTTTCAGTTTTATGGCCAAATTGATCCCTATGGCCCCATTGAGTTCTATGGCCCCGTTGATCCCTATGGCCCCATTGATCCCTAAGACCCCATTGATTCCTATGGCCCCATTGATTCCTATGGTCCCATTGATCCCTATGGCCCCATTGAGTTCTATGGCCCCATTGATTCTTATGGCCCTATTGATTCCTATGGCTTCATTGATTCCTATGGCCCCATTGAGTTCTATGGCCCATTGAGTTCTATGGCCCAATTGATTCCTGTGGCCCCATTGATTCCTATGGCCCCACTGATTCCTGTGGCCCCATTGATCCCTAAGGCCCCATTGATTCCTATGGCCCCATTGATTCTTATAGTCCGATTAATCCCTATGGCCCCTTTGAGTTCTATGGCCTCATTGATTCCTATGGCCCCTTTGATTCCTATGGCTTCATTGATTCCTATGGCCCGTTTGAGTTCTATGGCCCCATTGATTCCTATGGTTCCATTGATCCCTATGGCACCATTGAGTTATATGGCTCCATTGATTCCTATGCCACCATTGATTCCTATGGCACCATTGATTCCTACGGCCCCATTGATCCCTATGGCCGCATCGATCCCTATGGCCCCATTGATCTTTATGTCCCCATTGATCCCTATGGCCCCTTTGATTCCTAGGGCCCCATTGATTTCTAAGGCCCCATTGATCCCTATGGCCCCATTGATTCCTATGGTCCCATAGATCCCTATGGACCCGTTTGATTCCTATGGTCCCATTGATTCCTATGGCCCTGTTGAGTTCTATGGCCCCATTGATTCTTATGGCCCTAATGATTCCTATGGCTTCATTGATTCCTATGGCCCCATTGAGTTCTATGGCCCATTGAGTTCTATGGCCCCATTGATCCCTATGGCCCCATTGATTCCTATGGCCCCATTGAATCCTGTGGCCCCATTGATCTCTATGGCCCCATTGATTCCTATGGCCCCATTGATCCCTATGGCCCCTTTGAGTTCTATGGCCCCATTGATCCCAATGGCCCCATTGATCCCTAAGGCCCCATTGATTCCTATGGCCCCATTGATTCCTATAGTCCGATTAATCCCTATGGCCCCTTTGAGTTCTATGGCCTCATTGATTCCTATGGCCCCTTTGATTCCTATGGCTTCATTGATTCCTATGGCCCCTTTGAGTTCTACGGCCCCATTGATTCCTATGGTTACATTGATCCCTATGGCACCATTGAGTTATATGGCTCCATTGATTCCTATGCCACCATTGATTCCTATGCCACCATTGATCCCTATGGCCCCATTGATTCCTATGGCCCCATTGATTCCTGTGGCCCCATTGATCTCTATGGCCCCATTGATTCCTATGGCCCCATTGATCCCTATGGCCCCTTTGAGTTCTATGGCCCCATTGATCCCAATGGCCCCATTGATCCCTAAGGCCCCATTGATTCCTATGGCCCCATTGATTCCTATAGTCCGATTAATCCCTATGGCCCCTTTGAGTTCTATGGCCTCATTGATTCCTATGGCCCCTTTGATTCCTATGGCTTCATTGACTCCTATGGCCCCTTTGAGTACTATGGCCCCATTGATTCCTATAGTTACATTGATCCCTATGGCACCATTGAGTTATATGGCTCCATTGATTCCTATGCCACCATTGATTCCTATGGCACCATTGATTCCTACGGCCCCATTGATCCCTATGGCCGCATTGAGTTCTATGGCACCATTGATTCCTACGGCCCCATTGATCCCTATGGCCGCATCGATCCCTATGGCCCCATTGATCTTTATGTCCCCATTGATCCCTATGGCCCCTTTGATTCCTAGGGCCCCATTGATTTCTAAGGCCCCATTGATCCCTATGGCCCCATTGATTCCTATGGTCCCATAGATCCCTATGGCCCCATTGAGTTCTATGGCTCCATTGATTCCTATGGCCCCATTGAGTTCTATTACCCCACTGATTCCTATGGCCCCATTGATCCCTATGGACCCTTTGATTCCTATGGCCCCACTGATTCCTATGGCCCCATTGATTCCTATGGTCCCATTGATCCCTATGGCCCTATTGAGATCTGTGGCACCATTGATAACTATGGCCCCATTGATCCCTATGGCCCCACTGAGTTCTATGGTCCCACTGATTCCTATGGCCTCATTGATCCCTATGGCCCTTTTGAGTTCTATGGCCCCACTGAGTTCTATGGCTCCTTTGATTCCTTTTTCCCCATTGAATTTTATGGTCCCATTGATTCCTATGACCCCTTTGATTCCTGTGGCCCCATTGATCTATATGGCCCCACTGAGTTCTATGGCCCCACTGATTCTTATGGCCCCATTGATTCCTCTGGTCCCATTGATTCCTATGGCCCCATTGATTCCTGTGGCCCCATTGATCCATATTGCCCCATTGATTTCTATGGCACCATTGATCCCTATGACCCCATTGATCCCTATGGCCCCATTGATCCCTATGGTCCCCTTGATTCCTATGGTCTCATTGATCCCTATGGCCCCATTGATCCCTATGGCCCCATTGAGTTCTGTGGCTCCATTGATTATAATGGCCCCATTGAGTTCTATGGCCACACTGATTCCTATGCCCCCATTGATTCCTAAGGCCCCATTGATCCCTATGGCCCCATTGATCCCTATGGCCCCATTGATTCCTAAGGCCCCATCGATCCCTATGGCCCCATTGATCCCTACGGTCCCACTGATTCCTATGGCCTCATTGATCCCTATGGCCCTATTGAGTTCTATGGCCCCTTTGAGTTCTATGGCCCCATTGATTCCTCTGGCCCCATTGATTTTTATGGTCCCACTGATTCCTATGGCCCCTTTGATTCCTGTAGCCCCATTGATCCCTATGGCCCCATTGATCCCCATGGTCCCATTGATCTTTATGGCCCCATTGATCCCTATGGCCCCATTGATTTTATATGCTCCCATTGATCCCTATGGCCCCATTGATCCCTATGGCCCCATTGATCCCTATGGCCTTATTGATTCCTATGCTCCCATTGATCCCTATGACCCCATAGAGTTCTATGGCACCATTGATCCCTATGGCCCCATTGATCCCTATGGCCCCAATGATCACTATGGTCCCATTGATTCCTATGGTCTCATTGATCCCTATTGCCCCATTGATCCCTATGGCCCCATTGAGTTCTATGGCACCATTGATTATAATGGCCCCATTCAGATCTATGGCCCCATTGATTCCTAAGGCCCCATTGATTCCTATGGCCCTATTGAGATCTATGGCACCATTGATAAATAGAGCCCCATTGATCCCATTGGCCCCTTTGAGATCTATGGCTCCATTGACTCCTATGGTACCATTGATCCCTATGGCCCCATAGATCCCTATGGCCCCATTGATCCCTATGGCCTTATTGATTCCTATGGCCCCACTGACTCCTATGGCCCCATTGATCCCAACGGCCCCATTGATTCCTATGGCCCCACTGAGTTCTATGGTCCCACTGATTCCTATGGCCTCATTGATCACTACGGCCCTATTGAGTTCTATGGCCCCTTTGAGTTCTATGGCTCCTTTGATTCCTATGGCCCCATTGATTTTTATGGTCCCATTGATTCCTAAGACCCCATTGATTCCTGAGGCTAAATTGATCCCTATGGTCCCACTGAGTTCTATGGCCCCACTGATTCCTATGGCCCCATTGATTCCTATGGTACCATTGACCCTATGTCCCCATTGATTCCTAAGGCCCCATTGATCCCTATGGCCCCATTGATACCTATGGCCCCATTGATCCCTATGGCTTCATTGATCCCTATTGCTCCATTGATTTCTTTGGCCGCATGGATTCCTATGGCCTTATTTATCCCTATGGCCCGTTGATCCATATGGCCCCATTGATTCCTATGGCCCCATTGATCGCTGTGGCCCCATTGATCCCTTTGGCCCCATTGAGTTCTATGGCTCCATTGATTCCTATGGCCCCATTGAGTTCTATGGCCCCATTGATTCCTATGACCCCATTGATTCCTATGGCCCCATTGATTTTTATAGCCCCATTCAGTTCTATGGCCACATTGATTCCTTTAGCCCCATTGAGTTCTTTGGCCCAATTGATCCCTATGGCCCCATTGATCCCTAAGGCCGCATTGAGTTCTATGGCTCCATTGAGTTCTATGGCTCCATTGATTCCTATGGCCTCATTGATTCCTGTGGCCCTTTGATCCCTATGGCCCCAGTGATCCCTATGGCCACATCGATTCCTATGGCCCCATTGATCCCTAAGGCCCCTTTGATTCCTAAGGCCCCATTAATTCCTATGGCCCCATTGATCCCTATGGCCTTATTGATTCCTATGGCCCCACTGATTCCTATGGCCCAATTGATCCCTATGGTCCCATTGATTCCTACGGCCACACTGATTCCTATGGCCCCATAGATTCCTATGGTCCCATTGATCCATATGGCCCTACTGATCCCTATGGCCCCATTGATTCCTATGGCCCCATTGATTGCTATGGTCCCATTGATCCCTATGGCCCCATTGAGTTCTATGGCCCCATTGATTCCTATGGACCCATTGAGTTCTATTGCCCCACTGATTCCTATGGCCCCATTGATACCTATGGCCCCATTGATTCCTATGGCCCCACTGATTCCTATGGCCCCATTGATTCCTATGGTACCATTGGTCCCTATGGCCCTATTCAGATCTATGGCATCATTGATAACAATGGCCCCATTGATACCTATGGCCCCATTGATCCCTATGGCCCCATTGATCCCTATGGCCCCATTGCTCCTTATGGCCCCATTGATTCCTACGGTCCCATTGATTCCTATGGCCCCTTTCAGTTTTATGGCCAAATTGATCCCTATGGCCCCATTGAGTTCTATGGCCCCGTTGATCCCTATGGCCCCATTGATCCCTAAGACCCCATTGATTCCTATGGCCCCATTGATTCCTATGGTCCCATTGATCCCTATGGCCCCATTGAGTTCTATGGCCCCATTGATTCTTATGGCCCTATTGATTCCTATGGCTTCATTGATTCCTATGGCCCCATTGAGTTCTATGGCCCATTGAGTTCTATGGCCCAAGTGATTCCTGTGGCCCCATTGATTCCTATGGCCCCACTGATTCCTGTGGCCCCATTGATCCCTAAGGCCCCATTGATTCCTATGGCCCCATTGATTCTTATAGTCCGATTAATTCCTATGGCCCCATTGATCCCTATGGCCCCATTGCTCCTTATGGCCCCATTGATTCCTACGGTCCCATTGATTCCTATGGCCCCTTTCAGTTTTATGGCCAAATTGAT
The DNA here is from genome assembly GCA_023055505.1 of Callipepla californica brunnescens. Lineage (NCBI taxonomy): Eukaryota > Metazoa > Chordata > Aves > Galliformes > Odontophoridae > Callipepla > Callipepla californica. The sequence continues at coordinate 68,586,215 of JALIRH010000003.1, forward strand.
CCCTATGGCCCCATTGAGTTCTATGGCCCCGTTGATCCCTATGGCCCCTTTGATCCCTAAGACCCCATTGATTCCTATGGCCCCATTGATTCCTATGGTCCCATTGATCCCTATGGCCCCATTGAGTTCTATGGCCCCATTGATTCTTATGGCCCTATTGATTCCAATGGCTTCATTGATTCCTATGGCTTCATTGAGTTCTATGGCCCATTGAGTTCTATGGCCCAATTGATTCCTGTGGCCCCATTGATTCCTATGGCCCCACTGATTCCTGTGGCCCCATTGATCCCTAAGGCCCCATTGATTCCTATGGCCCCATTGATTCTTATAGTCCGATTAATCCCTATGGCCCCTTTGAGTTCTATGGCCTCATTGATTCCTATGGCCCCTTTGATTCCTATGGCTTCATTGATTCCTATGGCCCCTTTGAGTTCTATGGCCCCATTGATTCCTATGGTTCCATTGATCCCTATGGCACCATTGAGTTATATGGCTCCATTGATTCCTATGCCACCATTGATTCCTATGGCACCATTGATTCCTACGGCCCCATTGATCCCTATGGCCGCATCGATCCCTATGGCCCCATTGATCTTTATGTCCCCATTGATCCCTATGGCCCCTTTGATTCCTAGGGCCCCATTGATTTCTAAGGCCCCATTGATCCCTATGGCCCCATTGATTCCTATGGTCCCATAGATCCCTATGGACCCGTTTGATTCCTATGGTCCCATTGATTCCTATGGCCCTATTGAGTTCTATGGCCCCATTGATTCTTATGGCCCTAATGATTCCTATGGCTTCATTGATTCCTATGGCTTCATTGAGTTCTATGGCCCATTGAGTTCTATGGCCCCATTGATCCCTATGGCCCCATTGATTCCTATGGCCCCATTGAATCCTGTGGCCCCAGTGATCTCTATGGCCCCATTGATTCCTATGGCCCCATTGATCCCTATGGCCCCTTTGAGTTCTATGGCCCCATTGATCCCAATGGCCCCATTGATCCCTAAGGCCCCATTGATTCCTATGGCCCCATTGATTCCTATAGTCCGATTAATCCCTATGGCCCCTTTGAGTTCTATGGCCTCATTGATTCCTATGGCCCCTTTGATTCCTATGGCTTCATTGATTCCTATGGCCCCTTTGAGTTCTATGGCCCCATTGATTCCTATGGTTCCATTGATCCCTATGGCACCATTGAGTTATATGGCTCCATTGATTCCTATGCCACCATTGATTCCTATGCCACCATTGATTCCTATGGCCCCATTGAGTTCTATGGCCCATTGAGTTCTATGGCCCAATTGATCCCTATGGCCCCATTGATTCCTATGGCCCCATTGATTCCTGTGGCCCCATTGATCTCTATGGCCCCATTGATTCCTATGGCCCCATTGATCCCTATGGCCCCTTTGAGTTCTATGACCCCATTGATCCCAATGGCCCCATTGATCCCTAAGGCCCCATTGATTCCTATGGCCCCATTGATTCCTATAGTCCGATTAATCCCTATGGCCCCTTTGAGTTCTATGGCCTCATTGATTCCTATGGCCCCTTTGATTCCTATGGCTTCATTGATTCCTATGGCCCCTTTGAGTTCTATGGCCCCATTGATTCCTATGGTTACATTGATCCCTATGGCACCATTGAGTTATATGGCTCCATTGATTCCTATGCCACCATTGATTCCTATGGCACCATTGATTCTTACGGCCCCATTGATCCCTATGGCCGCATCGATCCCTATGGCCCCATTGATCTTTATGTCCCCATTGATCCCTATGGCCCCTTTGATTCCTAGGGCCCCATTGATTTCTAAGGCCCCATTGATCCCTATGGCCCCATTGATTCCTATGGTCCCATAGATCCCTATGGCCCCATTGAGTTCTATGGCTCCATTGATTCCTATGGCCCCATTGAGTTCTATTACCCCACTGATTCCTATGGCCCCATTGATCCCTATGGACCCTTTGATTCCTATGGCCCCACTGATTCCTATGGCCCCATTGATTCCTATGGTCCCATTGATTCCTATGGCCCTATTGAGATCTGTGGCACCATTGATAACTATGGCCCCATTGATCCCTATGGCCCCACTGAGTTCTATGGTCCCACTGATTCCTATGGCCTCATTGATCCCTATGGCCCTTTTGAGTTCTATGGCCCCACTGAGTTCTATGGCTCCTTTGATTCCTATTTCCCCATTGAGTTTTATGGTCCCATTGATTCCTATGGCCCCTTTGATTCCTGTGGCCCCATTGATCCCTATGGCCCCACTGAGTTCTATGGCCCCACTGATTCTTATGGCCCCATTGATTCCTATGGTCCCATTGATTCCTATGGCCCTATTGATTCCTGTGGCCCCATTGATCCATACGGCCCGACTGAGTTCTATGGCCCCACTGATTCTTATGTCCCCATTGATTCCTATGGTCCCATTGATTCCTATGGCCCCATTGATCCTAGTCTCCCATTGATCCCTATTGCCCCATTGATTTCTATGGCACCATTGATCCCTATGACCCCATTGATCCCTATGGCCCCATTGATCCCTATGGTCCCCTTGATTCCTATGGTCTCATTGATCCCTATGGCCCCATTGATCCCTATGGCCCCATTGAGTTCTGTGGCTCCATTGATTATAATGGCCCCATTGAGTTCTATGGCCACACTGATTCCTATGCCCCCATTGATTCCTAAGGCCCCATTGATCCCTATGGCCCCATTGATCCCTATGGCCCCATTGATTCCTAAGGCCCCATCGATCCCTATGGCCCCATTGATCCCTACGGTCCCACTGATTCCTATGGCCTCATTGATCCCTATGGCCCTATTGAGTTCTATGGCCCCTTTGAGTTCTATGGCCCCATTGATTCCTCTGGCCCCATTGATTTTTATGGTCCCACTGATTCCTATGGCCCCTTTGATTCCTGTAGCCCCATTGATCCCTATGGCCCCATTGATCCCCATGGTCCCATTGATCTTTATGGCCCCATTGATCCCTATGGCCCCATTGATTTTATATGATCCCATTGATCCCTATGGCCCCATTGATTTCTAAGGCCCCATTGATCCCTATGGCCCCATTGATTCCTATGGTCCCATAGATCCCTATGGCCCCATTGAGTTCTATGGCTCCATTGATTCCTATGGCCCCATTGAGTTCTATTACCCCACTGATTCCTATGGCCCCATTGATCCCTATGGACCCTTTGATTCCTATGGCCCCACTGATTCCTATGGCCCCATTGATTCCTATGGTCCCATTGATCCCTATGGCCCTATTGAGATCAGTGGCACCATTGATAACTATGGCCCCATTGATCCCTATGGCCCCACTGAGTTCTACGGTCCCACTGATTCCTATGGACTCATTGATCCCTATGGCCCTTTTGAGTTCTATGGCCCCACTGAGTTCTATGGCTCCTTTGATTCCTATTTCCCCATTGAGTTTTATGGTCCCATTGATTCCTATGGCCCCTTTGATTCCTGTGGCCCCATTGATCCCTATGGCCCCACTGAGTTCTATGGCCCCACTGATTCTTATGGCCCCGATGATTCCTATGGTCCCATTGATTCCTATGGCCCCATTGATTCCTGTGGCCCCATTGATCCATATGGCCCGACTGAGTTCTATGGCCCCACTGATTCTTATGGCCCCGTTGATTCCTATGGTACCATTGGTCCCTATGGCCCTATTCAGATCTATGGCACCATTGATAACAATGGCCCCATTGTTACCTATGGCCCCATTGATCCCTATGGCCCCATTGATCCCTATGGCCCCATTGGTCCTTATGGCCCCATTGATTCCTACGGTCCCATTGATTCCTATGGCCCCTTTGAGTTCTATGGCCAAATTGATCCCTATGGCCCCATTGAGTTCTATGGCCCCGTTGATCCCTATGGCCCCATTGATCCCTAAGACCCCATTGATTCCTATGGCCCCATTGATTCCTATGGTCTCATTGATCCCTATGGCCCCATTGAGTTCTATGGCCCCATTGATTCTTATGGCCCTATTGATTCCTATGGCTTCATTGATTCCTATGGCCCCATTGAGTTCTATGGCCCATTGAGTTCTATGGCCCAATTGATCCCTATGGCCACATTGATTCCTATGGCCCCATTGTTCCCTATGGCCCCTTTGAGTTCTATGGCCCCATTGATCCCAATGGCCCCATTGATCCCTAAGGCCCCATTGATTTCTATGGCCCCATTGATTCCTATAGTCCGATTAATCCCTATGGCCCCTTTGAGTTCTATGGCCTCATTGATTCCTATGGCCCCTTTGATTCCTATGGCTTCATTGATTCCTATGGCCCCTTTGAGTTCTATGGCCCCATTGATTCCTATGGTTCCATTGATCCCTATGGCACCATTGAGTTATATGGCTCCATTGATTCCTGTGCCACCATTGGTTCCTATGGCACCATTGATTCCTATGGCCCCATTGATTCCTGTGGCCCCATTGATCTCTATGGCCCCATTGATTCCTATGGCCCCATTGATCCCTATGGCCCCTTTGAGTTCTATGGCCCCATTGATCCCAATGGCCCCATTGATCCCTAAGGCCCCATTGATTCCTATGGCCCCATTGATTCCTATAGTCCGATTAATCCCTATGGCCCCTTTGAGTTCTATGGCCTCATTGATTCCTATGGCCCCATTAATCCCTATGGCCGCATCGATCCCTATGGCCCCATTGATCTTTATGTCCCCATTGATCCCTATGGCCCCTTTGATTCCTAGGGCCCCATTGATTTCTAAGGCCCCATTGATCCCTATGGCCCCATTTATTCCTATGGTCCCATAGATCCCTATGGCCCTTTGAGTTCTATGGCTCCATTGATTCTTATGGCCCCATTGATTTTTATGGTCCCATTGATTCCTAAGACCCCATTGATTCCTGAGGCTAAATTGATCCCTATGGCCCCACTGAGTTCTATGGCCCCACTGATTCCTATGGCCCCATTGATTCCTATGGTACCATTGACCCTATGTCCCCATTGATTCCTAAGGCCCCATTGATCCCTATGGCCCCATTGATACCTATGGCCCCATTGATCCCTATGGCTTCATTGATCCCTATTGCTCCATTGATTTCTTTGGCCGCATGGATTCCTATGGCCTTATTTATCCCTATGGCCCGTTGATCCATATGGCCCCATTGATTCCTATGGCCCCATTGATCGCTGTGGCCCCATTGATCCCTATGGCCCCATTGAGTTCTATGGCTCCATTGATTCCTATGGCCCCATTGAGTTCTATGGCCCCATTGATTCCTATGACCCCATTGATTCCTATGGCCCCATTGATTTTTATAGCCCCATTCAGTTCTATGGCCACATTGATTCCTTTAGCCCCATTGAGTTCTTTGGCCCAATTGATCCCTATGGCCCCATTGATCCCTAAGGCCGCATTGAGTTCTATGGCTCCATTGAGTTCTATGGCTCCATTGATTCCTATGGCCTCATTGATTCCTGTGGCCCTTTGATCCCTATGGCCCCAGTGATCCCTATGGCCACATCGATTCCTATGGCCCCATTGATCCCTATGGCCCCATTGATCCCTATGGCCCCTCTGAGTTCTATGGTGCCACTGATTCCTATGGACTCATTGATCCCTATGGCCCTTTTGAGTTCTATGGCCCCACTGAGTTCTATGGCTCCTTTGATTCCTATTTCCCCATTGAGTTTTATGGTCCCATTGATTCCTATGGCCCCTTTGATTCCTGTGGCCCCATTGATCCCTATGGCCCCACTGAGTTCTATGGCCTCACTGATTCTTATGGCCCCAATGATTCCTATGGTCCCATTGATTCCTATGGCCCCATTGATTCCTGTGGCCCCATTGATCCATATGGCCCGACTGAGTTCTATGGCCCCACTGATTCTTATGGCCCCGTTGATTCCTATGGTACCATTGGTCCCTATGGCCCTATTCAGATCTATGGCACCATTGATAACAATGGCCCCATTGATACCTATGGCCCCATTGATCCGTATGGCCCCATTGATCCCTATGGCCCCATTGGTCCTTATGGCCCCATTGATTCCTACGGTCCCATTGATTCCTATGGCCCCTTTGAGTTCTATGGCCAAATTGATCCCTATGGCCCCATTGAGTTCTATGGCCCCGTTGATCCCTATGGCCCCATTGATCCCTAAGACCCCATTGATTCCTATGGCCCCATTGATTCCTATGGTCTCATTGATCCCTATGGCCCCATTGAGTTCTAAGGCCCCATTGATTCTTATGGCCCTATTGATTCCTATGGCTTCATTGATTCCTAAGGCCCCATTGAGTTCTATGGCCCATTGAGTTCTATGGCCCAATTGATCCCTATGGCCCCATTGATTCCTATGGCCCCACTGATTCCTGTGGCCCCATTGATCTCTATGTCCCCATTGATTCCTATGGCCCCATTGTTCCCTATGGCCCCTTTGAGTTCTATGCCCCCATTGATCCCAATGGCCCCATTGATCCCTAAGGCCCCATTGATTCCTATGGCCCCATTGATTCCTATAGTCCGATTAAACCCTATGGCCCCTTTGAGTTCTATGGCCTCATTGATTCCTATGGCCCCTTTGATTCCTATGGCTTCATTGATTCCTATGGCCCCTTTGAGTTCTATGGCCCCATTGATTCCTATGGTTCCATTGATCCCTATGGCACCATTGAGTTATATGGCTCCATTGATTCCTGTGCCACCATTGGTTCCTATGGCACCATTGATTCCTATGGCCCCATTGATTCCTGTGGCCCCATTGATCTCTATGGCCCCATTGATTCCTATGGCCCCATTTATCCCTATGGCCCCTTTGAGTTCTATGGCCCCATTGATCCCAATGGCCCCATTGATCCCTAAGGCCCCATTGATTCCTATGGCCCCATTGATTCCTATAGTCCGATTAATCCCTATGGCCCCTTTGAGTTCTATGGCCTCATTGATTCCTATGGCCCCTTTGATTCCTATGGCTTCATTGACTCCTATGGCCCCTTTGAGTTCTATGGCCCCATTGATTCCTATCGTTACATTGATCCCTATGGCACCATTGAGTTATATGGCTCCATTGATTCCTATGCCACCATTGATTCCTATGGCACCATTGATTCCTACGGCCCCATTGATCCCTATGGCCGCATTGAGTTCTATGGCACCATTGATTCCTAAGGCCCCATTGATCCCTATGGCCGCATCGATCCCTATGGCCCCATTGATCTTTATGTCCCCATTGATCCCTATGGCCCCTTTGATTCCTAGGGCCCCATTGATTTCTAAGGCCCCATTGATCCCTATGGCCCCATTGATTCCTATGGTCCCATAGATACCTATGGCCCTTTGAGTTCTATGGCTCCATTGATTCCTATGGCCCCATTGAGTTCTATTACCCCACTGATTCCTATGGCCCCATTGATCCCTATGGACCCTTTGATTCCTATGGCCCCACTGATTCCTATGGCCCCATTGATTCCTATGGTCCCATTGATCCCTATGGCCCTATTGAGATCAGTGGCACCATTGATAACTATGGCCCCATTGATCCCTATGGCCCCACTGAGTTCTATGGTCCCACTGATTCCTATGGCCTCATTGATCCCTATGGCCCTTTTGAGTTCTATGGCCCCACTGAGTTCTATGGCTCCTTTGATTCCTTTTTCCCCATTGAATTTTATGGTCCCATTGATTCCTATGGCCCCTTTGATTCCTGTGGCCCCATTGATCCCTATGGCCCCACTGAGTTCTATGGCCCCACTGATTCTTATGGCCCCATTGATTCCTCTGGTCCCATTGATTCCTATGGCCCCATTGATTCCTGTGGCCCCATTGATCCATATGGCCCGACTGAGTTCTATGGCCCTACTGATTCTTATGTCCCCATTGATTCCTATGGTCCCATTGATTCCTATGGCCCCATTGATCCTAGTCTCCCATTGATCCCTATTGCCCCATTGATTTCTATGGCACCATTGATCCCTATGACCCCATTGATCCCTATGGCCCCATTGATCCCTATGGTCCCCTTGATTCCTATGGTCTCATTGATCCCTATGGCCCCATTGATCCCTATGGCCCCATTGAGTTCTGTGGCTCCATTGATTATAATGGCCCCTTTGAGTTCTATGGCCACACTGATTCCTATGCCCCCATTGATTCCTAAGGCCCCATTGATCCCTATGGCCCCATTGATCCCTATGGCCCCATTGATTCCTAAGGCCCCATCGATCCCTCTGGCCCCATTGATCCCTACGGTCCCACTGATTCCTATGGCCTCATTGATCCCTCTGGCCCTATTGAGTTCTATGGCCCCTTTGAGTTCTATGGCCCCATTGATTCCTCTGGCCCCATTGATTTTTATGGTCCCACTGATTCCTATGGCCCCTTTGATTCCTGTAGCCCCATTGATCCCTATGGCCCCATTGATCCCCATGGTCCCATTGATCTTTATGGCCCCATTGATCCCTATGGCCCCATTGATTTTATATGCTCCCATTGATCCCTATGGCCCCATTGATCCCTATGGCCCCATTGATCCCTATGGCCTTACTGATTCCTATGCTCCCATTGATCCCTATGACCCCTAGAGTTCTATGGCACCATTGATCCCTATGTCCCCATTGATCCCTATGGCCCCATTGATCACTATGGTCCCATTGATTCCTATGGTCTCATTGATCCCTATTGCCCCATTGATCCCTATGGCCCCATTGAGTTCTATGGCACCATTGATTATAATGGCCCCATTGAGATCTATGGCCCCATTGATTCCTAAGGCCCCATTGATTCCTATGGCCCTATTGAGATCTATGGCACCATTGATAAATATAGCCCCATTGATCCCATTGGCCCCTTTGAGATCTATGGCTCCATTGACTCCTATGGTACCATTGATCCCTATGGCCCCATAGATCCCTATGGCCCCATGGATCCCTATGGCCTTATTGATTCCTATGGCCCCACTGACTCCTATGGCCCCATTGATCCCAACGGCCCCTTTGATTCCTATGGCCCCACTGAGTTCTATGGTCCCACTGATTCCTATGGCCTCATTGATCCCTATGGCCCTATTGAGTTTTATGGCCCCTTTGAGTTCTATGGCTCCTTTGATTCCTATGGCCCCATTGATTTTTATGGTCCCATTGATTCCTAAGACCCCATTGATTCCTGAGGCTAAATTGATCCCTATGGTCCCACTGAGTTCTATGGCCCCACTGATTCCTATGGCCACATTGATTCCTATGGTACCATTGACCCTATGTCCCCATTGATTCCTAAGGCCCCATTGATCCCTACGGCCCTATTGAGTTCTATGGCCCCTTTGAGTTCTATGGCTCCTTTGATTCCTATGGCCCCATTGATTTTTATGGTCCCATTGATTCCTAAGACCCCATTGATTCCTGAGGCTAAATTGATTCCTATGGCCCCTCTGATTCCTATGGCCCCACTGATTCCTATGGCCCCATTGATTCCTATGGTGCCATTGATTCCTATGGCCCTATTGAGTTCTATGATCCCATTGATCCGTATGGTCCCATTGATTCCTATGGTCCCTTTGATTCCTATGGCCCCACTGAGTTCTATGGCCCCAGTGATCCCTATGGCCCCATTGATCCCTATGGCCCCATTGATTCCTTTGGCCCTATTGATTCCTGTGACCCCATTTATCCCTATGTCCCCACTGAGTACTATGGCCGCACTTATTCCATGGCCCCATTGATTCCTATGGCCCCACTGAACCCTATGGCCCCATTGATCCCTATGGCCCCATGGATCCTTACGGCCCCATTAATTCCTATGGCCCCATTGATCCCTATGGCCCCATTGAGTTCTATGGCCGCATTGATTCCTATGGCCCCATTGATTCCTATGTTCCCTTTGATTCCTTTGGCCCCATTGATTCCTGTGGCCCCATTGATCCCTATGGCCCAATTAATTCCTATGGCCCTATTGATCCCTATGGCTCAATTGAGTCCTATGGCCCCATTGATTTCTATGGTCCCATTGATCCCTATGGCCCCGTTGAGTTCTATGGCCCCTTTGAGTTCTATGGCTCCATTTATTCTTATGGCCCCACCGATCGCTTTGGCCCCATTGATCACTGTGGCCCCATTCATCCCAATGGCTCAATTGATGACTATGGCCCCATTGATCCCTATGGTCCCTTTGATCCCTATGGCCCCATTGATGACTATGGCCCCATAGATTCATAAGGCCCCATTGATTCCTGTGGTCCCATTGATTCCTATGGCCCCATTGATCCCTATGGCCCCATTGATCCCTACGGCCCCATTGAGTTCTATGGTCGCATTGATCCCTAAGGCCCTATTGAGTTCTATGGCCCCTTTGAGTTCTATGGCCCCATTGATTCCTGTGGCCCAATTAATCCCTATGGACCCATTGATCCTTATGGCCCCTTTCAGTTCTATTGTCCCATTGATTCCTATGGCCCCATTGATCCCTGTGACCCCATTAATTCCTGTGGCCACGTTGGTCCCTATGGCTCCATTGATCGCTGTGGCCCCATTGATTCCTATGGCCCCATTGATTCCTATGGCCCCATTGATTTCTAAGGCCCCATCGATCCCTATGGCCCCATTGATTCCTATGGTCCCATAGATCCCTATGGCCCCATTGAGTTCTATGGCTCCATTGATTCCTATGGCCCCATTGAGTTCTATTACCCCACTGATTCCTATGGCCCCATTGATCCCTATGGACACTTTGATTCCTATGGCCCCACTGATTCCTATGGCCCCATTGATTCCTATGGTCCCATTGATCCCTATGGCCCTATTGAGATCTATGGCACCATTGATCCCTATGGTCTCATTGATCCCTATGGCCCGATTGATCCCTATGGCCCCATTGAGTTCTATGGCTCCATTGATTATAATGGCCCCATTGAGTTCTATGGCCACACTGATTCCTATGCCCCCATTGATTCCTAAGGCCCCATTGATCCCTATGGCCCCATTGATACCAATGGCCCCATTGATCCCTATGGCTTCATTGATCCCTATTGCTCCATTGATTTCTTTGGCCGCATGGATTCCTATGGCCTTATTTATCCCTATGGCCCGTTGATCCATATGGCCCCATTGATTCCTATGGCCCCATTGATCGCTGTGGCCCCATTGATCCCTATGGCCCTACTGAGTTCTATGGCTCCATTGATTCCTATGGCCCCATTGAGTTCTACGGCCCCATTGATTCCTATGACCCCATTGATTCCTATGGCCCCATTGATTTTTATAGCCCCATTCAGTTCTATGGCCACATTGATTCCTTTGGCCCCATTGAGTTCTTTGGCCCAATTGATCCCTATGGCCCCATTGATCCCTAAGGCCGCATTGAGTTCTATGGCTCCATTGAGTTCTATGGCTCCATTGATTCCTATGGCCCCATTGATTCCTGTGGCCCTTTGATCCCTATGGCCCCAGTGATCCCTATGGCCCCATCGATTCCTATGGCCCCATTGATCCCTAAGGCCCCTTTGATTCCTAAGGCCCCATTAATTCCTATGGCCCCATTGATCCCTATGGCCTTATTGATTCCTATGGCCCCACTGATTCCTATGGCCCAATTGATCCCTATGGTCCCATTGATTCCTACGGCCACACTGATTCCTATGGCCACATTGATTCCTATGGTCCCATTGATCCATATGGCCCTATTGATCCCTATGGCCCCATTGATTCCTATGGCCCCATTGAGTTCTATGGCCCCATTGATTCCTATGGACCCATTGAGTTCTATTGCCCCACTGATTCCTATGGCCCCATTGATACCTATGGCCCCATTGATTCCTATGGCCCCACTGATTCCTACGGCCCCATTGATTCCTATGGTACCATTGGTCCCTATGGCCCTATTCAGATCTATGGCACCATTGATAACAATGGCCCCATTGATACCTATGGCCCTATTGATCCCTATGGCCCCATTGATCCCTATGGCCCCATTGGTCCTTATGGACCCATTGATTCCTACGGTCCCATTGATTCCTATGGCCCCTTTCAGTTCTATGGCCAAATTGATCCCTATGGCCCCATTGAGTTCTATGGCCCCATTGATCTCTATGGCCCCATTAATTCCTATGGCCCCATTGATCCCTATGGTCCCATTGAGTTCTATGGCCCCGTTGATCCCTATGGCCCCATTGATCCCTAAGACCCCATTGATTCCTATGGCCCCATTGATTCCTATGGTCCCATTGATCCCTATGGCCCCATTGAGTTCTATGGCCCCTTTGATTCCTATGGTTCTATTGATCCATATGGCACCATTGAGTTCTATGGCCCATTGAGTTCTATGGCCCAATTGATCCCTATGGCCCCATTGATTCCCATGGCCCCATTGATTCCTGTGGCCCCATTGATCTCTATGGCCCCATTGATTCCTATGGTCCCCTTGATTCCTATGGTCTCATTGATCCCTATGGCCCCATTGATCCCTATGGCCCCATTGAGTTCTATGGGACCATTGATCCCTATGGCCCCATTGATCCCTATGGCCCCATTGATCCCTATGGTCCCCTTGATTCCTATGGTCTCATTGATCCCTATGGCCCCATTGATCCCTATGGCCCCATTGAGTTCTATGGCTCCTTTGATTATAATGGCCCCATTGAGTTCTATGGCCACACTGATTCCTATGCCCCCATTGATTCCTAGGGCCCCATTGCTCCCTATGGCCCCATTGATACCTATGGCCCCATTGATCCCTATGGCTTCATTGATCCCTATTGCCCCATTGATTTCTTTGGCCGCATGGATTCCTATGGCCTTATTTATCCCTATGGCCCGTTGATCCATATGGCCCCATTGATTCCTATGGCCCCACTGATCGCTGTTGCCCCATTGATCCCTATGGCCCCATTGAGTTCTATGGCTCCATTGATTCCTATGGCCCCATTGAGTTCTATGGCCCCATTGATTCCTATGACCCCATTGATTCCTATGGCCCCATTGATTTTTATAGCCCCTTTCAGTTCTATGGCCACATTGATTCCTTTGGCCCCATTGAGTTCTTTGGCCCAATTGATCCCTATGGCCCCGTTGATCCCTATGGCCGCATTGAGTTCTATGGCTCCATTGAGTTCTATGGCTCCATTGATTCCTATGGCCCCATTGATTCCTGTGGCCCTTTGATCCCTATGGCCCCATTGATCTCTATGGCCCCATCGATTCCTATGGCCCCATTGATCCCTAAGGCCCCTTTGATTCCTAAGGCCCCATTGATTCCTATGGCCCCATTGATTCCTGTGGCACTTTGATCCCTATGGCCCCAGTGATCCCTATGGCCCCATCGATTCCTATGGCCCCATTGATCCCTAAGGCCCCTTTGATTCCTAAGGCCCCATTGATTCCTATGGCCCCATTGATCCCTATGGCCCCATCGATCCCTATGTCCCCTTTGATCCTTATGGCCTTATTGATTCCTATGGCCCCACTGATTCCTATGGCCCCATTGATCCCTATGGCCCCATTGATTCTATGGCCCCACTGATTCCTATGGCCCCATTGATTCCTATGGTACCATTGGTCCCTATGGCCCTATTCAGATCTATGGCACCATTGATAACAATGGCCCCATTGATACCTGTGGCACCATTGATCCCAATGGCCCCATTGATCCCTATGGCCCCATTGGTCCTTATGGCCCCATTGATTCCTACGGTCCCATTGATTCCTATGGCCCCTTTGAGTTCTATGGCCAAATTGATCCCTATGGCCCCATTGAGTTCTATGGCCCCATTGATCTCTATGGCCCCATTAATTTCTATGGCCCCATTGATCCCTATGTTCCCATTGAGTTCTATGGCCCCGTTGATCCCTATGGCCCCATTGATCCCTAAGACCCCATTGATTCCTATGGCCCCATTGATTCCTATGGTCCCATTGATCCCTATGGCCCCATTGAGTTCTATGGCCCCTTTGATTCTTATGGCCCTATTGATTCCTATGGCTTCATTGATTCCTATGGCCCCATTGAGTTCTATGGCCCATTGAGTTCTATGGCCCAATTGATCCCTATGGCCCCATTGATTCCCATGGCCCCATTGATTCCTGTGTCCCCATTGATCTCTATGGCCCCATTGATTCCTATGGCCCCATTGATCCCTATGGCCCCATTGATCCTAGTCTCCCATTGATCCCTATTGCCCCATTGAGTTCTATGGGACCATTGATCCCTATGGCCCCATTGATCCCTATGTCCCCATTGATCCCTATGGTCCCCTTGATTCCTATGGTCTCATTGATCCCTATGGCCCCATTGATCCCTATGGCCCCATTGAGTTCTATGGCTCCTTTGATTATAATGGCCTTATTGAGTTCTATGGCCACACTGATCCCTATGCCCCCATTGATTCCTAAGGCCCCATTGATCCCTATGGCCGCATCGATCCCTATGGCCCCATTGATCTTTATGTCCCCATTGATCGCTGTGGCCCCATTGATTCCTAGTGCCCCATTGATTTCTATGGCCCCATCGATCCCTATGGCCCCATCGATCCTGTCGCGGTGTTATCCGTGACAGTAACCCAAGGGGGAACCGAGAAGGGAAAAAAAGAAAGGGAGAGGGAAACAAAAAAAACTGCCGCGCGGCCGCCTCAGCAGAGCCGCGCGCTCCAGGGGGGGGGGGAAACAGAGGGGATTGAGGGTCTGTAAAGAAAAACACAACGGCACGATCTGAGAAGGAACGTTAACTTTACTAAATCTAATAGAATTGAACAATTGAGAGAGAGAGACAAAATTTCCAAACCAGAAAACTGGGAGCTTACTTTACACGTGCTGAACTCCTCACGGCAGCCCCGACCGCGCGCCACCAAAAGCGCGGGCCTCGCGTCTGGTGCGGAGCTCCGCCCCTCCCCTGCTCCCACAGCATTAACTCCTTAACGGCCTGCATGATGTTCTGATGTGGAATACCGGCATCAAAACCACAAAACCACAACATTCCACCCCTTATTCCACATCATCACATCATGCTTAACATGTATCTATATAGAACCAAGAACAGCAATAACACAGATTACATACAAATAGATCTATACATATACATATACACATGGAATCACAGACTGCACTCCCCCAGCATCAAATTCCCTTGTGGTACACACTGGACATCCCCATTTTTATCCATTACCCACCAGGTGCACCCAGGTCCCTGTGCAAAAACTGTTCCACGGAGGGGTCTGCCCTTTCCAGAGGCTGGAAGGACCCACACTGCTTTTCCCAACATGCTCTTCACATGTACTACAGGGACCTTATCTCCCTCTATGGTCTGTAGGGAGCTGGACTGTGTAGGACCATCTCTGTTGACTGATCCCCTAGTGTTGACCAACCAGGTGGCTTCTGACAGATTTTTCTCCCAATACTTAAATGTCCCGCCACCCAGTGCTTTCAGTGTGGTTTTTTAACAACCCGTTATAGCGCTCGATCTTACCAGCAGCTGGTGCATGGTAGGGAATATGATAGACCCATTCAATGCCATGTTCCTTGGCCCAAGTATCCACAAGTGAATTTTTGAAATGAGTCCCATTATCGGACTCAATTCTCTCTGGGGTTCCATGTCGCCATAGGATTTGCTTCTCTAAGCCTAAGATGGTGTTACGGGCAGTAGCATGGGGTACTGCATATGTTTCAAGCCACCCAGTGGTCGCCTCCACCATGGTGAGCACATAACGCTTACCATTGCGAGATCGCGGCAAGGTGATGTAATCAACCTGCCACGCTTCCCCATATTTATACTTCTGCCATCGCCCTTCCTGCCAGAGAGGTTTCATCCTCTTGGCCTGTTTAATTATGGCATATGTATCACAGTCATGGATCACCTGTGCGATGGCATCCATAGTTAAGTCCACCCCTCGGTCTCTAGCCCACTTATAGGTTGCGTCCCTTCCTTGATGGCCTGAGGTCTCATGGGCCCACCGAGCTAAGAATAACTCTCCTTTGTTCTGCCAATCCAAGTCTATTTGAGACACCTCAATTTTGGCAGCTTGATCTACCTGATGGTTATTTTTCTGTTCCTCAGTAGCTCGATTCTTGGGCACATGAGCATCTACGTGGCGCACCTTTACACCCAAACTTTTTGTTCGGACAGCAATGTCTTTCCACAGTTCCGCAGCCCAAATAGGTATACCCTTCCTTTGCCAGTTGTTTTGTTCCCACTGCTGCAACCACCCCCATAAAGCATTTGCCACCATCCAAGAGTCAGTATAGAGATACAGCATTGGCCACCTCTCCCGTTCAGCCACATCTAAGGCCAGCTGGACAGCCTTTACCTCTGCAAATTGGCTTGACTCTCCTTCTCCTTCAGTGGCCTCTGCTACTCGTCGTGTGGGGCTCCACACAGCAGCCTTCCATCTGCGATGTTTCCCAACAATACGACACGATCCGTCAGTGAAGAGGGCATATGTCTTTTCATTTTCTGATAGTTCATTATATGGTGGGGCCTCTTTTGCGCGTGGTACCTCCTCTGCTGGTGATGTTCCAAATTTCTTGCCTTCAGGCCAGTCCATGATCACCTCTAACATCCCTGGACGGCTGAGGTTCCCCATCTGAGCTCGCTGTGTAATCAGTGCAATCCACTTACTCCAGGTGGCATCGGTAGCGTGATGGGTGGAGGGAACCTTTCCTCTGAACATCCAGTTCAGCACTGGCAATCGAGGTGCCAGAAGCAGCTGCGTCTCAGTGCCAATTACTTCAGAGGCAGCCCGAACTCCCTCGTATGCTGCCAAAATCTCCTTCTCAGTTGGAGTGTAGCACTCTTCCGAACCCCTGTACGCTCTGCTCCAAAATCCCAGGGGTCGGCCTCGGGTCTCCCAAGGGGCTCTTTGCCACAGACTCCAAGTGGGACCTTTCTCTCCAGCAGCAGTGTATAGGATGTTCTTTACGTCCTGTCCCATCCGTACTGGCCCCAGGGCAACAGCACGGGCTATCTCCTGTTTAATCTGCTCAAAGGCCTGCTGCTGTTCAGGACCCCCATGCAAAATTATTCTTCTTTCGGGTCACCTGATAGAGGGGGCTTACTATGAGACTGTAATTTGGGACATGCATCCTCCAGAAGCCTACTACACCAAGAAAAGACTGTGTCTCCTTTTTGCTAGTGGGTGGTGACATGCTGGTGATTTTGTCAACCACATCTCCTGGGATGTGACGACGCCCATCTTGCCATTTTACTCCTAGAAACTGAATTTCTTGGGCAGGTCCCTTCACTTTGTTTCGTTTGATAGCAAAACCAGCACCCAGAAGAATTTGGATTATTCGCTCTCCTTTTTTAAAAACTTCTTCTGCTGTATCACCCCACACAACAATGTCATCAATGTACTGGAGGTGCTCAGGTGCCCCACCCTGTTCCAGTGTGGTCTGAATCAACCCATGGCAAATGGTTGGGCTGTGTTTCCACCCCTGGGGCAAACGGTTCCAAGTGTACTGAATGCCCCTCCACGTGAAAGCAAACTGTGGTCTGCACTCTGTGGCCAAAGGAATAGAGAAGAACGCATTGGCAATGTCAATGGTAGCGTACCACTTGGCTGCTTTTGACTCCAGTTCATATTGCAGCTCCAACATATCTGGCACAGCAGCGCTCAGTGGGGGTGTGACTTCATTCAGGCCACGGTAATCTACCGTCAACCTCCATTCTCCATTGGATTTACGTACCGGCCATATGGGGCTGTTAAACGGTGAGTGAGTTTTGCTGATCACTCCCTGGCCCTCTAACTGACGGATCAAATTATGAATGGGGAGCAAGGAATCCCTGTTGGTACGGTATTGCCGTCTGTGTACTGTTTTTGTCGCAATTGGTACCTGCTGCTCTTTTACTTTCAGTACCCCCACGACAGACGGATCCTCTGACAGGCCAGGTAAAACAGACAGCTGCTGAATGTTGTCAGCATCTACAGCAGCTATTCCAAAAGCCCATCGGTATCCTTTGGGATCCTTGAAATGTCCCCTTCTAAGATAATCAATACCGAGTATGCATGGAGCCCCCTGTCCGGTCACTATACGATGTTTCTGCCAGTCTTTACAGGTGAGGCTTATTTCTGCCTCCAACACAGACAATTCCTGAGAGCCCCCAGTCACTCCAGAAATATAAATCAGTTCTGTCCCTTTATAGCTCGAAGGCATTAGAGTGCACTGTGCACCAGTGTCCACCAGTGCCTTATATTTTTGTGGCTCTGATGTGCCAGGCCATCGAATCCACACAGTCCAATACACTCTATTATCCCTTTCCCTCCCCTGGCTGAGGGCAGGGCCCCTCTATTGGTTACCTGTGGTGACCGGAGCAATTTCATTGGTGGCTGATCTCTGCTGTAATTCTCTCACACGTGCTCGTAGTGCAGGAGTGGGTTTTTTATGCCACTTCTTCATGTCCTCTCCATTTTCTCGTAAGAAGCTCCACATGGACACACGCGACATGAAGTTACTGCTGTCATTTGCTCGAGCAGAGAGGCGGTTGCCTTTGATGGCTGAGACTTTTATCAGTTTGATCAGTTTCTCCATCAGATTCTTTGGATCATCCCCGTCTTCATCCGGTGTTTCAGACACTGACACAGGTCCACCCCGGTTCATCAGTAAGGACAATTCCTCCAATATCATTTTCAGTATCTTCTTTATGTCACTGACTTCTCCTGCTACCGATGATACAGCTGCAATGGAAACGTGTGATGGTGGAAGTTGTTGTTCAAAATTTTGAAGTGTAGTAACCACTTCATGAAATGGGAGTCTTCTGTTTCGGCCCTCGAGTATATTGAATGTTGCTACCAGTGTACTTGCGTACCTTTCTGGTGCTGTTTTTGAGAGCTTCCGATATACATCAGCTTTACACCATGCTTTCTCAGGATCGCGGTCCTGGTGTGGATTGTTAGGGATGAAAGTAGGATCGTACAGCATCTCTACTACAGCCATTTCTCTCAGGAATTGGACGCCCTTCTCCACAGTATTCCATCTTTCCACCTTAGGCTCCAGATCGTCTTTGTAAGGAAATCTCTCTTTTACAGCTACTAGTACTCGTTCCCAGAGGGTAGCAACTCCACTCAAACATCTACTAATCCCTCTGTCGATAGCTGGGTCTCGAGCAATGCTTCCCAGTTGGCGGGCTTCGTTGCCATCAAGGGACACGCTGCTGGCACCGTTGTCCCAACACCGCAGCAACCAGGTGACAATAGGTTCATCGGAGCGCCGTACAAACTCTTTTCTTGAACCCTGGATTTCAGTCATCTTTAGGGGCCGACGAATAGTAGTAATGGTGATTTCTTCATTATCACTGTCCTCTCCATGCCTCACACTTTTCTTAGTGGCCTTTCTAGGTGGTGGTGGTGGTGGTGGTGCTGAGGAGGGCCCCTCACCTGGATCTTCCTCTTCTCTCTCATCTCTGTCGTCTCCACGTTTCTCACCTTCCTTAGTGGCCTTTTTAGGTGGTGGTGGTGGTGGAGTTGGTGCTGAAGAGGGCCCCTCACCTGGATCTTCCTTTTTTTTCTCTGCTTCTTCTTCTTTCCGTTCTAGCCGAGAGGACACAAGTTTCCATTTCTGGCTTTCCACAGGGGCAACCGACACGGATGCCGGTGCTTCCTGTGACTGGTCAGGTTTAACCTCAAGGTTTTCATTTTTGTTCTGAACCTCGGTTTGGAAACCATTTCTCTCAAGAATATCAATTATAGCTCGATAAGCACAAGCCAAGCCCCAGAGAATCCGTTCCTTCTCAGATCTGCCTGAGTCACATGACTCCTGACCTAAACACTCACTGAATTTCTCAGGATCCCGCAGGTGCTCAAGATCAAAATCACATTGCACCGGGGGTCCCCACGCTTCTAATTTCTTCCCTAACTTTTCCCACCTTCCCTGCCATTCAGTGCTCTCTGGTTCTGAGGAAGGCTTCCTCCACTGGATGTAAAATACCATTGCACAGAGTACATTCAGGAAAACAGATAACACAGTTGCCAGGCTGACACCTTGAAGATAGGTAAAAACCTGAAAAGAGTACCTGGAAACCAATCCAAATGCCGTATAATCTGTCATATTAACCAGGCTGTTTAGGCGGGAGGGGGGTAACCCCATCAGCACACTAAAGCAGCTGTATGCAGATATGACTCTGGTGCTGAACATGAGGAGCTTAAAAAGACGCCAACATGCTCCAAGGTACATGAAAACCCTCAGTCCACTCAGCACCAGTTTTACGGTGGGGTACAAATACTGCATTGCCCGCATCCTCCACCAATAATGTGTCGCGGTGTTATCCGTGACAGTAACCCAAGGGGGAACCGAGAAGGGAAAAAAAGAAAGGGAGAGGGAAACAAAAAAAACTGCCGCGCGGCCGCCTCAGCAGAGCCGCGCGCTCCAGGGGGAGGGGGAAACAGAGGGGATTGAGGGTCTGTAAAGAAAAACACAACGGCACGATCTGAGAAGGAACGGTAACTTTACTAAATCTAATAGAATTGAACAATTGAGAGAGAGAGACAAAATTTCCAAACCAGAAAACTGGGAGCTTACTTTACACGTGCTGAACTCCTCACGGCAGCCCCGACCGCGCGCCACCAAAAGCGCGGGCCTCGCGTCTGGTGCGGAGCTCCGCCCCTCCCCTGCTCCCACAGCATTAACTCCTTAACGGCCTGCATGATGTTCTGATGTGGAATACCGGCATCAAAACCACAAAACCACAACAGATCCCTATGGCCCCATTGATTTCTATGGACCCATTGATTCATAGATTCATAGATTCATAGATATATTAGGTTGGAAAGGACCTACAAGATCATCTAGTCCAACAATCCTCACACCACCATCCCTACCCACCAAGCTACTAAATCAAATCCCTCAGCACCTCATCTAAACGCTTCTTGAACAGCGCTAGGGACGGTGCCTCAACCTCCTCCCTAGGCAGGCCATTCCAGTGCCTGACCACTCTTTCAGAGAAAAAATTTTTCCTCAAGTCTAATCTAAATCTTCCCCGGCTCAACTTGTGCCCATTCCCTCTAGTCCTGTCATTAGTTACCTGGGAGAAGAGGCTGACCCCCTCCTTACCACAGCCTCCCTTCAGGAACTGGTAGAGTGCAATGAGGTCTCCTCTGAGCCTCCTTTTCCCCAAACTAAACAATTCCAGCTCCCTCAGCCGCTCCTCGTAAGACCTGTGCTCCAGACCCCTCACCAGTTTTGTTGCCCTTCTCTGAACACGCTCCAGGGCCTCGATGTCTCTCTTGTAGTGAGGGGCCCAAAACTTGACACAGTACTCGAGGTGCGGCCGCACCAGAGCTGAGTACAGGGGGATGATCACCTCCCTGCTCCTGCTGGCCACACTATTCCTAATACAGGCCAGGATGCCATTGGCCTTCTTGGCCACCTGGGCACACTGCCGGCTCATATTGAGCCGAGCATCAACCAACACCCCCAGGTCCTTTTCCTCTATACACTCCTCAAGCCATTCTGCCCCAAGCCTATAGCATTGCATGGGGTTATTGTGGCCAAAGTGCAGGACCCGGCACTTGGCCTTATTGAACCTCATCCCATTGACCTCAGCCCAACTGTCTAGCCTATCCAGATCCCGCTGAAGGGCCTCCCTACCCTCAGACAGATCAACACATCCTCCCAACTTGGTGTCATCCGCAAACTTACTGAGGGTACACTCAATCCCCTCATCCAGGTCATCAATAAAGATATTAAACAAGATGGGCCCCAATACCGACCCTTGGGGGACACCACTCGTGACAGGACGCCAGCTGGACTTGACTCCATTAACCACTACCCGCTGGGCACGGCCCTCTAGCCAATTCTCAACCCAGAGAAGAGTGAACCTGTCCACACCATGGGCTGCCAGCTTCTGCAGGAGAATACTGTGGGAGACCGTGTCAAAGGCTTTGCTGAAGTCCAGGTAGACTACATCAACAGCCTTTCCCTCATCTACCAGTCTGGTCACCCAGTCTTAGAAGGAGATGAGGTTGGACAAGCACGACCTGCCCTTTGTGAACCCGTGCTGGCTGGGTCTGATCCCCTGATTGCCATGCACGTGCCGTGTGATCTCCCTCAAGATCAATTGCTCCATAACTTTCCCTGATACCGAGGTCAGGCTGACAGGCCTGTAGTTCCCCGGATCTTCCTTACGGCCTTTCTTGTAGATGGGAGTCACATCGGCAAGCCTCCAATCTTGCGGGACCTCTCCAGATGACCAGGAATGCTGATAGATGGCAGAAAGCGGCTTGGCAATCACCTCTGCCAGCTCCCTCAGCACCCTTGGGTGGATCCCATCTGGCCCCATGGACTTGTGGCAGTTCAGATGGAGGAGCAGGTCTCTGACTGTCTCTGCTGGGATCACAGGGGGTGTATGATGCGCTTCGTCCCAGACTTCCAGGTCAGGGCGAGGAGTATCCTGAGGATAACTGGTCTGTCTATTAAAGACAGACGTGAAGAAGGCATTGAGAACCTCAGCCTTTTCCTTATCCTCTGTGGTTACATTCCCTGCCGCGTCAAGTAAAGGAGGGAAATTCTCCTTAGTTCTTCTTTTACTGTTAATATATTTATAAAAGGATTTTTTGTTCTCCTTTACTGCAGTAGCCAGTCTAAGTTCAAGCTGGGCTTTTGCATTTCTAACTTCCTGCCTGCAAATCTTGGCAAGTTCTTTGTAGTCTCCCCAAGTAGCCTGTCCCATCTTCCAGAGGACATAGACTCTCTTTTTCTCCCGGAGTCTCAACAAAAGATCTCGGTTCATCCACACTGGTCTTTTTCCCCTCCGGCTTGACTTACGGTACTCAGGGACAGCCTGCTCCTGTGCCTTTAAGATTTCCGTCTTGAGGAGGGCCCAGGCTTCCTGGACCCCTTTACCCCACAGGAGCGAGTCCCAAGGGACCCTTGCAACAAGCGTCCTGAACAGGTCAAAGTCTGCCCTCCGGAAGTCCAAGGCAGCAGTTTTGCTAGTCACCCTCTTGATGTCACCAAGAATAGCAAACTCTACCATTTCATGGTCACTCTGGCCAAGACGATCCCCAACCTTCACATCTCCTACTAGTCCATCTCTGTTAGTGAAGAGCAGGTCTAGCAGGGCCACTTCCCCTGGTAGGTTCCTGCACCAGCTGTGTCAGGAAGCTATCTTCCACACACTCCAGAAATCTCAAGGACTGCTTCCTCTGCGCGGTATTATATTTCCAGCATATATCAGGGAAGTTGAAGTCCCCCATGAGAACTAGTGCTGGCCATCGTGCAACATCTACTAGTTGCTTGTAGAACACCTCATCTATCTCTTCATCTTGGCTAGGCGGTCTATAACAGAGCCCCACCACGATGTCACTCCTACAGACCATCCCCCTGATCCTTACCCACAGACACTCCACTTGGTCGTTTCCAACCTCAAGCCCTTCAACATCAAGACACTCTTTGATATAGAGAGCTATGCCACCACCCTTTCTTCCCCGCCTATCCCTTCTGAAGAGCTTGTAGCCATCCATCCCAGTACTCCAGTCATGGGAGGGATCCCACCATGTTTCCGTAATAGCAACAAGGTCATAGTTTGCCTGCCTTACAATGGTTTCAAGCTCTTCTTGTTTATTGCCCATGCTGCGTGCGTTGGTGTATATGCACTTCAGCTGAGACACTTGCCTCACCCTTTGTTCCAGCACAGCCCCCTGGGCTCTTCCCTGGGGAGCCCTGTTATATCCCCTACCCCCATCACAGCTAGTTTAAAGCTCTCTCAATTAATCCAGCTAGCTCCTGGGCTAGAATTCGTTTCCCCCTTTGGGACAGGTGTATTCCATCAGCGGATAACAGGCCAGGAGCTGAGTAAACTGCCCCGTGGTCAAAAAACCCAAAGTGTCTGTCTCTACACCAGCCTCTCAGCCAATTATTCATCACTTGTGTTTTCCTAGCCCATTCCGTGTCCTTTGCTGCCCCAGAAGGTATGGAAGCAAATACCACTTGTGCTCCCACACCTTGAACTAATCGTCCTAGACCCCTGAAATCTCTTTTCATAGTTCTTAGGCTTCTTTGAGTTATTTCACTGCTATCTGCTTGAACTATGAGCAACGGATAGTAGTCATTGGGGTGAATCAGATCTGGGAGTCTTCTAGTTATGTCTCTAACCCGGGCCCCAGGGAGACAGCACACTTCCCTACGGCACGGGTCTGGTCTGCAAATGGGGCCCTCAGTACCCCTGAGAAGGGAGCCACCCACCACGATCACCTTTCTTTCCTTCTTGGCAGCTGCAGTCTCAATGCATGGAGTCGACTGCCTTGCCATTGGTGACTTCTTGGGAGAATCTTCCCGCTCCTCCCCCCTTATTTCTCCTTCAACATCCAACACTGCAAACCTATTGTTTAGAGGGACTTGAGGAGACGATGTAGGCAGAGGGGGAGATCGCCTACAGTACTGAGCTGGGACTATCTGCCAGCCCTCCCCATCCCTCAGATACCCCCCCTCAACCTGACGGGGGCAGGTCAGGGAGTCCACCACCAAATTCGGGGGATCTCCTGGGTGCCTTTCTCTCTGGCACTTGAGGGAGCTACTCCACCAGTCAATCTCCCTCTCGCAGTCCCTGATGGCCCTCAGTCTCTCAACCTCCACTTTCAGTTCTATCACCATGCTAAGCAGATCTTCAACCTGTTAAGCTGTTAACCTGTTAACCTGTTAACCTGTTAACCTGTTCCTACGGTCCCATTTATTTCTATGGCCCCATTGATCCCTATGGCCCCGTTGATTCCTATGGCCCCTTTGATTCTTATGGTCCCATTGATCCCTATGGTCCCATTGATCCCTATGGTCCCATTGATTCCTATGGCCCCTTTGATTCCTGTGGCCCCATTGATTCCTATGGCCTTATTGATCCCAATGGCAACACTGAGTTCTATGGCCCCACTGATTCCAATGGGCCCATTGACTCCTATGGCCCCACTGATTCCTATGGCCCCATTGATTCCTATGGCCCCATTGATTCTTATGGTACCATTGATTCCTGTGGCCCCATTGATCCCTATGGTCCCATTGATTCCTATGGCCCCTTTGATTCCTGTGGCCCCATTGATCCCTATGGCCCCATTGATTCCTATGGCACCATTGATCCCTATGGCCCCTTTGAGTTCTATGGCCCCATTGATTCCTATGGTCCCATTGATCCCTATATCCCCTTTGAGTTCTATGGCCACATTGATTCCTATGGCCCCATAGAGTTCTATGGCTCCATTGAGTTCTATGGCTCCCTTGATTCCTATGGTCCCTTTGATCCCTATGGCACCTTTGTATTCTATGGCCCATTTGAGTTCTATGGCCCCATTGATTCCTATGGCCCCATTGATTCCTATGGCCCCATTGATTCCTAAGGCCACATTGATTCCTATGGCCCCATTGATTCCTATGACCCCATTGATCCCTAAAGCCCCATTGATTCCTATGGCCCCATTGATTCCTATGGCCCCATTGATCCCTATGGCCCCATTGATTTCTATGGCCCATTGATCCCTATGGCCCCATTGATCCCTATGGCCCCATTGATTCGTATGGCCCCATTGATCCTTATGGCCCCACTGAGTTCTACGGCCCCACTGATTCCTATGGCCCCATTGATTCCTACGTTCCCATTAATCCGTATGGCCCCATTGAGTTCTATGGCCCCATTGAGTTCTATGGCCCCATTGATTCCTATGGCCGAATTGATCCCTATGGCCGCACTGAGTTCTATGGGCCCCTTGAATCCTATGGCCCCATTGATCGCTGTGGCCCCATTGATCCCTATGTTCCCATTGATTCCTATGGCCCCATTGAGTTCTATGGCACATTTGATCCCTATTGCCCCATTGACCCCTATGGCTGCACTGAGTTCTATGGGCCCACTGATTCCTATGGACCCATTGAGTTCTATGGTCCCATTGATCCCTATGTTCCCATTGATCCCTATGGCCCCATTCATCCCTATGGTCCCACTGATCCCTATGGTCCCATTGATCCCTATGGCCCCATTGATCCCTATGGCCTTATTGATCCCTATGGCCCCATTGATCCCTATGTCCCTATTGAGTTCTATGGCCCCATTGAGTTCGATGGCTCCATGGATTCCTATGGCCCCATTGATTCCTCTGTCCCCATTGATTCCTATGGCCCCATTGATCTCTATGGTCCCATTGATCCCTATGGCCCCATCGATCCCTGTGGCCATATTGATTCCTATGGCCACATGGATCCTTATGGCCCCATAAATTCCTATGGCCCCATTGATCCCTATGACCCCATTGATCCCTACGGCCCGACTGAGTTCTACGGCCCCACTGAGTTCTATGGCCCAATTGATTCCTATGGCCCCATTGATCCCTATGGCCCCATTGATGACTATGGCCCCATCTATTCCTATGGCCCCATTGATTCCTAAGGTCCCATTGATCCCTACGGCCCGACTGAGTTCTATGGCACCACTGAGTTCTATGGCCCAATTGATTCCTATGGCCCCATTGATTCCTATGGCCCCATTGATCCCTGTGGCCCCATTGAGTTCTATGGTTCCATTGATCCCTATGGCACCATTGATTTCTATGGCCCCATTGAGTTCTACGGCCGCAGTGATCCCTATAGCCCCTTTGAATTTCATGGCCACATTGAGATCTATGGCCCCATTGATCCCTATGGCCCCATTGATCTCTATGGCCCCATTGATCCCGAAGGCTCCATTTTTCCCTAAGGCCCCAATGATTCCTTTGGCCCCATGGATTCCTGTGACCCCATTTATCCCTGTGGCCCCACTGAGTTCAATGGCCTCACTGATTCCTATGTCCCCATTGATTCCTATGGCCCCATTGATACCTATGCCCCATTGATTCCTGTGGCCCCATTGATCCCTATGGGCCCACTGATCCCTATAGCCCCACTGATTCTTACGGCCCCATTGATTCCTATGGTCCCATTGATCAGTATAACCCCATTGATTCCTATGGTCTCATCGATCCCTATGGCCCCATTGATCCCTGTGGCCCCATTGATCCCTATGGCCCCACTGATTTTCTATGGCTCCATTGATTCCTATGGCCCCATTGCGTTCTATGGCCCCATTGACTCCTATGGCCCCTTTGATTTTTATGGCCCCATTGAGTTCTACGGCCACATTGATTCCGATGGCCCCATTGAGTTCTATGGCACATTTGATCCCTATTGCCCCATTGGTCCCTATGACCCCACTGAGTTCTATGGCCCCATTGATCCCGATGGCCCTTTGATTCCTATGGCCCCATTGATTCCTAAGATCCCATTGATCCCTAAGCCCCTATTGAGTTCTACAGCCCCATTGAGTTCCATGGCCCAATTTATTCCTATGGCCCCATTGATTCCTAAGGCCACATTGATTCCTATGGCCCCATTGATCCCTATGGCCATTTTGATCCCTATAGTCCCTTTAATTCCTATGGCTTCTTTGATTTTTGTGGATCCTTTGATCACTGTGGCCCCATTGATTCCTATTGCCCCATTGAGTTCTATGGCTCCATTGATTCCTATATCCCCATTGATCCCTATGGTCCCATTGATTCTTTTGACCCCATTGATTCCTGTGGCCCTATTTTTCCCTGTGGCCCCATTGATTCCTATGGCCCCACTGATCCCTATGGCCCCATTGATCCCTATGGCCCCATTGATACCTATGGCCCCATTGATTCCTATGGCCCCATTGATTCCTAGGGTCCCATTGATGCCTATGGCCCCGTTGAGTTCTATGGCTCCATTGATCCCTATGGCCCCATTGATTCCTATAGCCCCATTGATTCCTTTGGCCACATTGATTCCTATGGTCCCATTGCTCCCTATGGCCCCGTTGAGTTCTATGGCCCCATTGATTCCTATGGCCCCATTGATTCCTATGGCCCCATTTATTCCTACTGCCCCATTGATCCCTATGGCCCCATTGATTCCTATGGCCCTATTGATCTCTATGGCCCCATTGATTCCTATGTCCCCATTGATTCCTATGGCCCCATTGATTCCTATGGCCCCATTGAGTTTTATGGCCCCATTGATCCCTGTGGCGACATTGATCCATAGATTCATAGATTCATGAGGTTGGGAAGGACCTACAAGATCATCTAGTCCAACCATCCTCACACTACTATCCCTACCAACCAAGCTACTAAATCAAATCCCTTAGCACCTCATCTCAACGCTTCTTGAACAGCGCTAGGGACGGTGCCTCAACCCCCTCCCTAGGCAGGCCATTCCAGTGCCGGACCGCTCTCTCAGAGAAAAAATTTTTCCTCAAGTCTAATCTAAATCTTCCCCGGCACAACTTGTGGCCATTCCCTCTCGTCCTGTCGTTATTTACCTGGGAGAAGACGCCGACCCCCTCCTCACCACAGCCTCCCTTCAGAAAGTGGTAGAGTGCAATGAGGTCTCCTCTAAGCCTCTTCTCCAGGCTAAACAATCCCAGCTCCCTCAGCCGCTCCTCGTAAGACTTGTGCTCCAGACCCCTCACAGCTTTGTCGCCCTTCTCTGAACACGCTCCAGGGCCTCGATGTCTCTCTTGTAGTGAGGGGCCCAACACTGAACACAGTACTCAAGGTACAGGGGATGATCCCCTCCCTGCTCCTGCTGGCCACGCTGTTCCTAATCCAGACCAGGATGCCGTTGGCCTTCTTGGCTACCTCGGCAGAATGCCGGCTCACATTGGGCATCAACCAACACCCCCAGGTCCTTTTCCTCTGTACACTCCTCAAGCCATTCTGCCCCAAGCCTCAAAAGTGCTGTCAGGCTCCAGAACGTGCGGCCCGGGGAGGTGTTGCAGACACCGACCCCGGGGTTGTGAAGGAGCGTTTCGCCCTCGCGCTGAGGGCCACTGTTCAGTAGAACTGATGGATACGGCGTGACCTCGTAGGTTGGGTTCTCCGAACGCTGCTGCCAATTGCCCAGCCCTCCAGTTTGGCGAGATCTCTCAGCAGGACGTCCTAAGGGAGTCTGGATCTCACCCCAAATCCGTGCGATCCGCAATCCTGCTCAGTGTGTGCCACGGTTTTATGATTTTGGGGCATTGGTATTCCACATCGTAACATCATGGAGTGCATGAAGAGTCGAAGAGTCAGGGCTCCAGCTCCGCGGATCATCAGTAGTTATGGGTGTACCTGTCCCAGAAGAGAACTCCATTCCCCAGAGCACTGTGCGATGCTTTGTATTTTTACGTATTTTCTGCTCAGAGGAAAAGATATCAACTGCTCATGTGTCATGGGACGCTCTCTTTCCTTCGGGATCACTCGGCAGTGGGTGCTCGCTGCCGTTCGCCTTCAGCGTTAGCGTAAGGCCTTCGGTTTATCAGACACTCTCTTGCTCATTTTATTTGATTCATTAGCCTCAATTCCAATTAGATTGTATTAGATTGTGTCATTTTGCTGCCTGAGATCTTATTTAGTGAATTAGCCTTCCTCCTCAGATCGTTGCCGCTGCTTTGTCCCTAGGCCCATCTCCCTTTTCCCTTTCCCCTTTCCTGGGCCGTGGGTCCCCCACACCAATGGTCGTGGAACCGTGCCGACCCATTCTAGTAAACCGTTGACAGCGTGCCTTCGGGTCCCGCACCCAGGTCAATTATGAAAGCATTACGAACCACTGGCCGTGAGATTTCTGTTCTCCCACGGCTAGCTGCCGTC
Source organism: Callipepla californica brunnescens (assembly GCA_023055505.1). Classification (NCBI taxonomy): domain Eukaryota; kingdom Metazoa; phylum Chordata; class Aves; order Galliformes; family Odontophoridae; genus Callipepla; species Callipepla californica. Next base: position 68,615,806 of record JALIRH010000003.1, read on the forward strand.
GCAAGGCCGACCCAGCTCCGTGCTTCTTTAGCGCCAGGGACTTGCTGGAGCAGATCATTGGAAGCCACGGTTACAGGTTGACAAAGAACTGTAATGGTGGCTGTGATGCTGAGAAATCCCTTCTTTGTCTCACGAAGCAGAAAGGCCATGCCCTGATCCCTGGAGCCATGGAGGGGAGATCCTGTCCCTCATGCTGGCACAGGGCCCTTCCTGGGGCATTGAGATGGAGGTTTGTGTGATGTCAAATGAGAGACAAGGGAAAAGCAGCACTCTGCGTGGGGTGCAAGATATTGCGAGGCCCAAGTCCCACGTGGGCAATGTGTCTCATCATAGAATTTGGGTGTGAGAAGGGCCCAGTCTGAACAAGCACTCAATCACAATGGAACTTTGAACTTCAGATCTCTCAGGCCCAAGGTGGAGGGATGTATGGGAACTGCTGAATCACGGCCTGAACCACTGATGGATCACCTGAGGCACTGAGTCAGCTGCAGGGGCACAACTGAGTGTGATTGGAAGGGGTGCAGTTTGACTCCACCTCTCCCAGACCCCATTGAAGGGCTGACCACCAGCAGGGAAGGATCTCTGGTTGGAGATCCCTCCCTGGTGGAGTTATCGGCGACCCTCAACCATCACCAAGGTGAGCCAATCTCTTCTGCTATTTGTTTGTATACCATCTACTTAAAGCCTACCGAAAATATACCACCTTTCGCACCATTTCCTTGAGTGCTTTCCTCGGGGTTATTTGACCTACAGAGGTGGTTTGTTTTCCTGCTCCAGCAATTAATCGGACAGGCCTCGGTGCCCCGATCCTTTAAAAAAAAAATCTCCAATCTTTCAAACTTTGCGTGGACCGCTCCTCATCTTTCTGCATCACTTAGAGAAAAAGAAGAAGTCATTCTCTTTACGGGATTACTGTCACCATATTAAGAATCCTTTCCATCTCACACGTGCGGAAGAGCTCCTTCACCTCCTTGAATACTTTTAGCCCTCCTTTTGATGCCTAATGAAGTTGTAATCAGTCCTTTGCAGCATTGCATCTCCCACTTTGTCATCCTGTGATGCATGAGGGCAGCTGAGCCTTATGGTTTTAGGTAAGCGAGAAACAGTTCTTGTCGTTAAGGGCACGCTTTTCTTTCACACTTTGAAATGCCGTTTCTCAGTCCTTAAAAGCATTCCCTTCTTCACCGACCGTGGCTTGTGAAGAAGGAAAGTCAGCTTTAGGATGTTTGGGATTTTGTTTTTAGGCCACACTGATCGACTCGGCGCTTCTTAGGAATTACCTAGTTATTACTTAGGCAGAAATTGACGACAGGAAAATGCTCAGCGGGAATGCCAGGTTTGGCACACCCGGATCAGAAATCCCAAAACCTGCACGATTTCTGACTTCTTCGTGTTTGATGCACCGTTACCTCTGCCAAACGAAGGCAAGACGATGAGTTATGAGACGATGGTAAATGTGACGTGCCAGGAACGCGTTACAAAGAGAACAGTTCCGTGGTAAAACAGTGAAGGAAGGATAACCACGCAATGGCCCCAACATCTTGTTTGTTGGAACTGCTGCTCCGTTGAGCTGCCATGCGCCTATTTTGAAGGCATGTGGTTTGGCTAATATTTCACAATTGCACATATTTTTTTTTCATGTTATCCTGTATAGGATGTATACGTTGTCTGCATGCATATGCAGGACATCCCAGAATACACAGCTGCTGTGTCGCAACAGCTCAGTGCTCTCTGCTGCTGACCAACAGTGCTTTATCACTGCGCTCTCCTATGTACACACAGTGATATAAAATACCTAACACCACACAAGAAATACCAGCTTTTTCGTACGTGTTTACTGCACAGAAAAAAGAAAAAAACAAAAACAAATGCATGCCAGCAGTGAACGCTCACAATGGCAAGCTGAACTGTTCGTCATCCCTTGGTCTGCACCTCAAGCTAATTCTTCTGGAGTTGCGTCTGAGTGCTTTTGAAGACCGGCACGCCTTTGCAGACAAGCTGAGGTACGGCTGTAAGGCCTGTGGGAAGAGGAGCTGGGAGCAATAGGTGCTCTCTAGGGGACAAGGGGAGGGCCGGGGTCCATCACCTTAGCCAGCACCGGGGCAGCCAGGGGCACCGGAGCAGCCACAGGGGCCCATCCCTAGCGCTGTTCAAGAAGCATTTAGATGAGGTGCTAAGGGATTTGATTGAGTAGTTTGGTGGGTAGGGATGGTGGTGGGAGGACGGTTGGACTAGGTGATCTTGTAGGTCCTTCCCAACCTCATGTATCTATGAAATTGGTCCACTGGGTGAGCTCAGTGGCCCCATAGCCAGGCAGGACTGTGTGGAGCTGGAGCCCAGCCTGGCTGCAGCCTCACTAAAGCAGGAGCTGATGGTCCTGGTATGAGGTGGGGCCTGATCAGCTCCAGGATACCCAAGTGGGTCAGACAGGGCTGTATGAGTCCTCAGGCCCTGACATTATCTCACTAAGAGGACACGATAAAATAATGTGTGGGGGTTGTTCATGTGCTTTGCAGGTATTGAGATCTGTCTGAAAAATGTATATTGGTTTATACAGCCAGCAGTCAATTCCATACCATGTGGCTTTGCACATATACATACCCCCTGTGCACCCAGTGCTGCTGAACCATGAGAACTGCTTCTCTACAGTAAAGACAACTGCAAATCATCCAGACCCAAAGGATCTGCTCACTGCGGATTTTATCTGTTGGGCCAGATGTGTTGGATGGGCTTAAATCAAACTGATAAGATTGTCGGTAAGAAAGCAGGATGAACATCCTGCTGTTCCAACAAGATGAGCAAACAGGCATCTCTCTTCAGGAATAATGAGGAGCTGGAACCGCTGGAGTCAGGGAAACTGGGTACAAGAGGGACCAGGAAAAAGGGGCTTAGATATCAGGGGTGTTTTTAGGCCTAAACAACACATGTGCTTTGGAGTGGGGGTGCGGACATCTATTTTCTCGCTGCATAGACAGACCCCCGACCCAGGCGAATTGGGCCACCATTCCTTCCAGCTCCGTAACTTTCCGCAATCATGTACTGGAATTGTATTTTGGTATCGATTCACACTCTTCTTGTGTTGAGCGCTGCCTTAATTGCCACCGTGGTCTATCTTTTTTGGCCGTGCGAATGTCAATTGTGTCCTCTTGCTGTTCCTGACGTCTCCCCCAATCTTGTCGTTCCCCCTGAACCCCGACCATAACATTTTGTTATTCCCCTCAACCCCAAACTACTTTATAACATGTTTTGGTTTCATGAAATGTTCTGGGCCCCGATGATGCATGTGCATCAGGACCGGGGGGAGGTGGGAAGCCCTCATCCTGCTGCGCATGCTGATCCCAACCCCCGTGGATTGGAGCAGTGGATGGCGTGGACTTCATCTCCGGTATAATCGACAACAGATCACACCTCGATACTGATCTGAATCCACGTTGCTGTCTTTGCCTTAACCCTTATTCTGGCTATTATTCTGCTGATCCATGGCTTTCTGGATGTCTTGGACTGTGACCCACACTAGTGAGCTGCCTTGGAGTAGCGGGCGTTGACATCACGGTGACACAGCAAAATCTGTCCTGTCTTTATATAAACTAAGTACTGCAGCGGGCATGGAAGGCGCTGACGCTACCTGTCTCCATGGCCAAGCCGTTTGCAGACACTTGTGCTCCTTTCCTAAGGAGTTTTCCCCCCTAAAAGCCTCCAGAGCCCCTCATCCACCCTACTATGTCCATTCCCCATCCCCCACCATCTTGCTTACGTGGCTGTGCTGTGACCACGCTGAAATGACCCAAATTAAAGAAAACCCATTTTAGGTTTCTTTCATTTCAGATAAATAATTGCAGAAAGTGTTCGCTTGCACACTGTAAGTTAATAACTTGGCCCCAGTAGACAGCAGCTGAACAAATATTTAATGGCCAGACAGGTCCGTCCACAGAAGCCAAGGAAAAAAATGAGGCAGTGCAGAGAACGTCAGAGAAGTTTGCTCAGAATGTGAACAGGACGAGTGTGAAAAGACGAGAAGTAAAGAGAAAGAGAGGAAGAAGATGAACGCGTGAGATAGAGCACAGGGAATGTTTCGGAAACGGAGCTACACAGGTTGGGTGAGAGAACAGAGGATAGAGGGAAGACCACTGACAGCAGCCCTGCGCTGAGGTGTGTTCAGGACAAAGCCATCGGCGCCGATGTTCCCACAGGATTCAAGATCTGGGGTCATGACTGAGGTGTGAGCCCCCGGCCTCGGGGTGGGACCCCATTGCTAACACTGCTGTGTGCCATACGCAGAAGCACAGATCTCGATGGCTACGTAACAATAGTTGCCAACTACCTTCACCTGCTCCTCACTGTTTTTGTTCAAAGCCTCCTCAGACGGGTTTGCTTTGGCCTTCAGGGACTGGCTCTGGAAGGGGAGGGTGCCTACCTGGTCCTGGACGAGGGGAGAAATGAGCACACTGCTGTGTTATCGATCACCCCTCTCACATTCACACAGCCCAGTCTGAGCTGTGCCACCACCAGGGGAGATGACCACGGCTCAGAAACCACTGCCAGGCGAATTTTTAACACAAGGACACTTGAACGTACAATGGGCTTATCGTAACAAAGTGCCTCGGGGGAGCCCGAGATCCCTGCAATGCCTGCAGCTAGCTGGCAGCAGCTGCCACTGCTCCGTGACGTGTCTTCAGTGCTAAATCACCCCGTCACCTCGGCACGAATAAGAACAACCACACCTCCTCCAGACAGCGGGCGTTTATGGCGCGGGCGTGAAAGAGATCTGCTGAACAGTTCCTGCGGTCTGAACAGATTCTCATCGTGCTTCCTCTACCTTTGTAGGCAACATTCCATCCTGCTCGGGGGCTCCTGAGAGGATAATGAGCAGCCGTGAGTTAACGGAGTGGGCTTTGAATGGCATCTCGGAGCTATCGGTGGGAACAATGTGCTATTTTAAGCAGTCTCATTTCTGTTCCCATGAAAGGCATCCCTGCGCCTTCCATACACCTGCAAAAGCTGCGGTCGCTGCGAGGCCACGTTCTGTGTTTTGTGTTTGTCATTTCTCAGCTGTAACACTGCATCAGTGTGCGCTGCAGGATAGGCTGACACACCTGGAGCTGCCAATGCTGCACGAGGAGCACAGTGACGAGTAACAGTACGCACCAGTTGGGGTTTTTCTAAATCGTAATGATCTCTGACCAGGCAATCAAACAGAGCTGGCACTTTGTGCTCACACAAGGTTTCCAAAGTTAACACGGACCCCAGCTGCGCTTTTCTCCCTCCCTCTAGGTCTGCCTGCTCTTCCCTTCCAGACGCTGTATAATTCGAATCAGGCAAAGCAGGGAGAAGAGCCCAAGGGGCAGCGTGGCTGCTCACCTTTGGATGGAGCAGAAGAGGCCTTCAGAGAAGCTGAGCCTGGCTGGCTGGCTGGCTGTGCTGGAGGGATGTGTGGGGACCCACGGGATCCTCGCAATGGGCGCCACAAACTACAGCCGGGAGGAAGCGAGGACCCAGTGTGCTCTGCCAGCATCGCTGTGGGGTGGGAAATAACAGAACTGCTAACCTGGAGGCACGGCCGCATCTGTTCAAAGCTTTCCTTTAATTGTGTTTTCTCCAGTTCGCAAGCAGCAGCCAGTTCTGGGGAAGACACACAGACACGACATCGCTAAGTGAAGTCCAGCAGAGCAGGGGATGGGAGCACAGAGGCTGGGAGCCAGGCACCGCATGGGAAACAGCTTCAGGGCACGGAGGTTGAGGAAGAAACCAGCAGTAACACGCCATGGGGTTCTGGGAGAGCTGCTTTGAGGATCAGCATTTCCCAGCCTTGCAGCGGTCCCTCTACGTCTGCGTGGTCAAATTTGGATTTCTCACATCTGTCAGCTCCCAGGGGCTGTGATCCAAAAAGGTTCAGTATAAAAGCGGGCAAACAACCACGGCAGGGTGAGTATCTCCAAGCCAAGGGGTTTGAAAGTGGGTACATTGACGAGTTTGGATTGCAGTTTCTTTGGGGAGATAAAAAGGGGAGCCAGCAGCTTGGACGCAAAAAGGCAAATAACGGTGCTTGGCCAGGAGCTGCGGAGGACCTGTACGGTTTAACGACGCTGTCACACCCTGGAGACAAAATGTCCTCTATTTCTAGTACATGATTAAGGGTTTCACTGCTAGAAAAGTTGCCTCGGACTGATTAATAACCAGAAGTTAATCAACAAAGTGGAATAGTTTACCCTCCAACCCAAGGGCATGAGACTGGCATTCGGTACTGTGTGGGAACTGCTGGATCACGGCCTGAACCACTGATGGATCACCTGAGGCGAGCACTGAGTCAGCCGCAGGGCCACAGGTGAAGGTAACATACCTGTGTGATCAGAAGGGGTGGGGTCTGGTTCCACCTCTCCCAGACCCCATTGAAGGGCTGACCACCACCACAGAAGGATCTCTGGTTGGGGATCCCTCTGTAGTGGAGTAATCAGCGAGCCTCAACCGTCATCATGGTGAGCCTCTCTTTCCTTACTAGTTATCTGTATGTCATCTACTTAAGCCCATCTAAAATATACCGTCTTCGGCACTATTTCTTTTGGGTGCTATTCTTGGGGGTTATTTGCCCTACAAGTAATTAAATGTTAGAGGAAGCACCGTGAATGTGATTGTTTTCAGAGTATTCCTGAAGTATGTGGTTTACTTTTTGGTACTGATAAAGAGATGCTAGGGCTTCATACTAATCTAAAGTTTTAGTCGTTCTGATTAATATGAATTGTTCTACTGAGAGGAAAAAATGTACTTTGTCTCAATGCTGCTTTCAGATTTTTCCATTACTCCTGAAGCCAGACCGTGCGACGTGCTTTTGGTCAGAATAATTTACAACAGGCTCAGGAGGGAAGACCAAGTTTCCCTACAGCACAGCAGGGAGGCAGGGGAGGATCGACGACTGGCCGAGTGATATGCTCCTCCAGTGCTGATTCTCCTAGAATAAATGGATTATAATCACTGAATTCTGGGCTTAAAGGCAAATACAGGGGAAAAAAAAATAGCTCTGGAAGTGCTTTTGTTTCTGTAATGAGATCAACAAAAGCCCGGAGGCACTTTTGTGCCTTCTTGGAGAAGCAGAACAGCTGATGTTCTCAGGTTAGTCTGAGCTGTGTCAGAAAACTGTTCGGAGCAGTGTTGACTTGCTTGGAAATCAATCTTTGCACTGAGTGTTCTAGCAAGAAGTTATACTGGGGACGAGGGATTCGGAAATAGTGCATCAGGCGCTGTTTCCTCTGCTTTTATTTCACTCAAACTTCGTGAAAATGCGTGCCTGAAATTTTCCGTTCTCCGAGTAGGAATGTTACTGGAGAAGAGCCTTGGGCAGACTGCTCCGCAGCAGAAGGAGGAGTGACAGGCCCTCTGACTGGAGGGGCTTTGTAACAGACGTGCTCCGTGTTTCCCCAGATGACTTGAGGGGAAGGAATTCACAAAGAGCCATTCCGGGACACGGCAGCGTTTCTCTGACGGAGGACTTGGATGCTTGGTGAGATGGACGAGTGCAAATCAAGGAGAAACAGAAGCACCTGAGGGAAGGGACAGTGATGCCTGGCTTTGAACACAAGGCTAAGCTTTCTCCGGAGATGCTGAGGATTAGAAAGAGAGTGAGTGGTAGAAAACATTATACTGCTTTTATTTATTTATTTTTCTCTTGATTTGCTTCCTTGAGGCCTCGTGTAATCACACAAGGGTTAGAGCCAATCTTCTGGCCTACAGCAGCCTTTACTACAAAGTAAGCTGACCTAGGGATGGCAGGGGGTCAAACAGCAATTTATTTTTACTGTAACAAATATACCAGGACGTAGAATTCCTTTCCACTTCTGAAAGGTGAAGTGGAATGATCAAAGCATTAGATATCCGGAGCCTAGCATTCCTGCTGCCCGAGTTCTTCCTGCTGCCGCTGTTCAAAGCATTTTTCTGTTGTGACTTGACAGGCCTCTGGGTTTCTGATCAAAGAAACTTGTAAGGACAAATACAATTCTGTAGCTCTTCCAATGCGTTGTTTTTGTTTTCTCAGCTTCAGAACATGAGGTTCAACTCCACCTCGTTGGCATTTTAACCAGACTTTCTCAGGACATTGCTGCAACAGCTACAGCTACCCCAGTGTGATACTGCAGGGGATACCCTGGGGGAGGGTGACCAGCCCACAGAAAAGATTAAGGGCTGGGAAGAAACACTGTCCTAGGACTATCAAGGCAGCACTTGCACTCAAATTTTAATATTTTTCAGCTATCATTTCGCTGCTTGAAGTGGAAGTACATCAAGAGGTGGTTTTTATTGTGTGTTAGAAGAAAATGCTTCTGAGAGAGTAGATGAATTTCCTAGTAGTGATGAGCCTTAAGCTGCTTTATCTGGGAAACAGGTCCTTCTTCAAGGAATTTTTGTGCAGCAGAGGACAACACAAGGAGCTGCTGTCAGTATCAGATTATCTGGAGATTGGACACCACCAGCAGTTTTGCAGGAATGAGATGTTGCCATTAATGCTTGCCATTAATGTTCCTTTGGGTGAAAGTGGTTTAACTGCTGATCTTGGAATACAAGCAGACAAGCTGGCTGGCTGGCATCACTTTGCTCTGTAACTCAGACCCTCTTTACCTCTGGGGAAGAGGGAGGGGCTGTTCTAGTTGAGCTTTTGAGTCTGACACAAGCGCGTATTGTACTACTTGTGCTGGATTGCAGAATCTGGGACAGAGGAAAAGAAAATCCTCCACTGGACTGCAGTCCGCATTCAACATGTTGAAAATATTGTTAGAAAACTCCTGCTTAATTTAGGCACAGACTTAGGGTGAGTGTTAGTCCCTTAGTCCTACAGGCTATCACTTGTGTTCTCCATCACAGACCAGACATCACAGACCAGTGTCATCACAGACCAGACAGACGCCTGACCTCGTCCTTGGTCACTTAAAAAGTACAGAGCTGAGCCTTACCCTGGTTGGGCCTTGCTCATTTAAGCTGAGAAGCAACTCTTAAAACCCCCTTCGCTTTCCAAACTGTCCAAGACTTCGTAAAACTCTGGCGTGGCTCCTTGAACTTGGTAACTGGTCGAGGAGGTCTTATCCTACTTAACTACAGCTTGTAGGAATGATTCCCGTGCCAAACTCCTGCAGAGCAGAGGAGCATCTCCCCAGGCACGTGTCCATCGCACTCTGCAAAGCACAGTGGCTGAGAGTGAATGCCTGGAACTGTGTGCAATGCAGCCTGTGAGGCTGGGAAGGAGTTGGCTTTCCCTCAGTGAGATGCCATTGTTAGGAAATATCTCCCTGAGGTCCTTCAGAGCTGTGAGCTGACCTTCAGGATGCAAATCTTTCCCATAGCCTGAAGAACAAAGTCCAGGGAAGAAGCAGAGAGAGCTGTGTGCATGGAAATGCTGTGGGGTTGGTGAAATGAATGTTAGGTGTCCTTTGTAAGAAGGGCAGTGATGAAATCTTGCTCACGTCCCTTGAGAAAGTGTGGGCGTTGTGTGATGCGCAGTCGTTTCCTCTTCTCTCAGCAGGGTCTGGCTTCTTTGAAAGGTAACACGGGAGTGTATTCTCCTTCCATCTCCAAACTTTGCTGTTTCACAGCAACTGGAAAGAAGCCCAGCGAGCTCCCCTTATCCTGCACGAAGCAGCAGTGAATCCCTTTGCCTCTCAGGTCTCAGTCACAGCCATTCACACTGAGTGCAGCAGAAGTGCTCAGGATTTCTGACTTCACCGAGCACCCTTTGGGCATCATGAGTAGGATGAGACCACGGAGGAGAAAAAGCATCCCTACAACTTTGATTTGCAACGCACGTCTTTCTTGTGTCAGTTGCACAGACGCCTACAAATACTTCTGCTGTAGAAGTGATCTCATCTGACCAACTCTGAAAAGAAAACCTGTGACCACAGCACCAACACGTTCCTCACAGGGACATGGCTGTTTCCTTCCGAGAAGGAAGGCAGAGGCCTTCGTGGCAGACACAACCTCATGAAGTGTAGCTTACATCACTGACCTCAAGAAGCATTTTCCCCATTGCAAGACCTGTCACTGACTTTTGTACTCCTTGGTCCTCATGCCCACAGGTGCTGATACCCAGCAGTACCAAATGCCCAACAGCAGCTCCATCAGCGAGTTCCTCCTGCTGGCGTTGGCAGACACGCGGCAGCTGCAGCTCCTGCACTTCTGGCTCTTCCTGGGCATCTCCCTGGCTGCCCTCCTGGGCAACGGCCTCAGCAGCACAGCCGCAGCCTGCAACCACGGCCTGCACACCCCCATGTACCTCTTTGTCCTCAACCTCGCCCTCCTCGACCTGGGCTGCATCTCCACCACTCTCTCCAAAGCCGCGGCCAATGCCCTCTGGGACACCAGGGCCATCTCCTACTTGGCATGTGCTGCACAGGTCTTCTTTCTTTCTTTCTTTCTACTTCTTTCTTCGTCTCAGCAGAGTATTCCCTTCTCGCAGTCAAGTCCTATGACCGCTTTGTTGCCATCTGCAATCCCCTGCACTACGGGACCCTCCTGGGCAGCAGAGCTTGTGTCACCGTGGCAGCAGCTGCCTGGGGCACTGGGTTTTTCTATTCCCTGCTGCACGCTGCCAATACATTTTCACTGCCACTCTGCCAAGGCGATGTTTTGAATCAATTCTTCGGTGAAATCCCCCAAATGTTAAAGCTCTCCTGCTCGCAGCCATACCTCAGGAAAGTTTGGCTTATTGTGGTTAGTGTCTCTTTGTATCTTGGGTGCTTTGTTTTCATTGTGCTGTCCTACGTGCAGATCTTCAGGGCAGTGCTGAGGATGCCCTCTGTGCACGGCCGGCACAGAGCCTTCTCCACGTGCCTCCCTCACCTGGCCGTGGTCCCCCTCTTTGTCTACACTGCCACGTTTGCCTACCTGAAGCATCCTTCTATCTCTTCTCCATCCCTGGACCTCCTGGTGTCATTTCTGTACTCAGTGGTGCCTCCAGCAGTGAATCCTCTCATCTACAGCCTGAGGAACCAGGAGCTCAAGGTTGCAGTGAGCAATACGTACTTCTGCGCCCAAAAAATGCGCATCAGCCTAACAGGATCCCCATGGTAATTCACTTGGTAAATCCCTTGTTTATATTTGCCTCCATTATTGTTTCCACTGCCACGACTTTGATTTAACAAGAAGTTTTCTTCTTGGCCTGCTGCATATCGTTCATGTTGTGGCACACTCAACTCATGTACCTATAGATCAAGGCTCTCTGTTGATAAATACAATAAAGAAGCCAGCAGAAATTCATTTGTCTCCATTCCTTTGTTTTCCCATCTTCACTGAAACGGGGAGAGCAACTCACGTATGCAGGAGCAGTTCAGGGGCTAAGAGCCCAGCAGCACCACGGAGCAGCAGCCTCAGTGTTCACGGGGGGCTGCCCCTCACTGCCCCGTGGGCCTGTCTTCTCATCTGTGTTTGAAAACGGGCTGCTGCTTCCCAGGTCCAATGGCCACAGACGGCAGCAGGACACTGTTGTGGTTTTGTGGTTTTGATGCCGGTATTCCACATCAGAACATCATGCAGGCCGTTAAGGAGTTAATGCTGTGGGTTAATGCCATTGATTCCTTTAGTCCCATTGATCCCTGTAGCCCCATCGATCCCTATGGCCCCATTGATGACTATGGCCCCATTGATCCCTATGGCCCCATTGATTCCTATGGCCCCACTCATCCCAATGGCCCCATTGAGATCTATGGCCCCAATGATTCCTATGGCCCCATTGATCCCCTTGGCCCCACTGATTCCTATGGTCCCATTGATTGCAATGGCCGCATTGATCCCTATGGCCCCATAGATCCCTATGGCCCCATTGATCCCTATGGCCCCACTGAGTTCTATGGCCCCACTGATTACTATGGCCCCATTGATTCCAATGGTCCCATTTGCGATGCTTTGTATTTTTACGTGTTTTCCGCTCAGAGGGAACAGATAAAAACCCTCAGCAGTCACGGGACGCTCTCTTTCCTTCGGGATCGACGCAGCAGTGGGTGCTCGCTGCCGTATCGCCTTCAGCGTTAGCGTAAGGCCTTCGGTTTATCGGACACTCTCTCTTGCTCATTTTATTTGATTCATTAGCCTCAATTCCAATTATATTGTATTATATTGTGGTATTTTACTTTCTGATATCTTATTTAGTAAATTAGCTTTCCTCCTCAGATCGTTGCCGCTGTTTTGTTTCTAGGCCCATCTCCCTTTTCCCTTTTCCCTTTTCCTTTCCCCTTTCCTGGGGCGTGGGTCCGTGGGTCCCCCGCTCCTGTCGTAGCGGAGCCGGGCCGATCCAGCCCGGTGAATCGTTGACATTTTTTTTGGCGCCCAACTTGGGGCCCGAACCGCCTTAGCCGGGCAGAGACATACTTTTAGAGTGAATCTCTGTCTCTCGCTAGCAAGCTTATCTGTACTGCAGGTACTGTACGGCATAACACGACCTTGAAGTCTGGGCGTACTGCCAGTTGTTCTGCGATATTTGTAAACTTTTATGGGTGCTGCTAACTTGTTATAGTAAAGAAAAAAAAAAAAATGTTCTCTCATTTTGAACTGCTCTTAAAGGGGCTGCATTTCATTGCTTTTTCCCTCTTAATGCTCAAAACGTACTGGAACTTGGTTAGGTTTGCCATTCTGTTCCTTTGGTTCTGGTCCCTATATGATAAATTAAAGGCAATGATAGAGGCACCTGCCAGATCCCAGGGCACCCCAGCTAATGGAACAAACGATAGCATATTAACGAACCATGTGATGTTTGAATGGGTATCCGGGTTCCCCTATCAGTTTTCTATGAATTTTCAAGATCACAGCTTAGGGATGGTGTTAATATTTGGGATATTAGTCCTCCTGCATGTAGTAGCACTTTACATCATGTGCAGGAAGCTTCTCCCAGAAACAGAGAATGTTGAATGGCAGGGAGAGTGGAGAGTTTTAGGAAAGAAATTAGAAGGATGGGGACACCCGGTGTCATGGGATTTTTCTCCTGAACAATTGCAGGATCCTGAGGAGCTAGGCCTGTATCTGAGTAAAGGGTGTTGCGGCTCAGAAAGATCTGAGGTGGAACAGCTTATTTGGGGCTTGGCTTATGCTACCCGAGGTTTATATACTATTGTGAAGGGAGAGAGTGTCCAAACTGAGGCCCAAACCAAAGAGGAAAACCTCCCGGTCACACCTGACCAGCCAAAGGAAGCACCAATATCAAAGTCAGTTGCCCCTGTGGAAGGCAAGAAATGGAAACGTGTGTCCTCGCGCCTAGAACGCAAAAAAGAAGTGCCGAAAGAAGAGGAAGATATAGGTGAGGGGGTGGCCACAACCCCCCCACCATCGAGAAAGGCAACAAAGAAAAGTGAGAGACATGGAGAAGAAGAAAGTGATGATGAAGGTGAAGAGAAAGTTAAAGTTACGACGTTTCGTCGGCCCATGAAAATGTCTGAGATCCAAGGCTCAAGAAAGGAGTTTGTTTGACGTCCGGATGAGAGTATTGTCACTTGGTTGCTTCGGTGTTGGGACAACGGGGCCAACAGTGTGTCCCTTGATAGTAACGAAGCTCGCCAACTAGGAAACATTGCCCGAGATCCGGCTGTCGACAGAAGAATCAGCAGGTATATGGATGGAATCGCCAGCCTCTGGCAACGAATGCTAGTAGCTGTGAGGGAAAGATATCCCTACAAGAGTGACCTGGCACCTAAAGTGAAAAGGTGGAAAACTATTGAGGAAGGCATCCAGTATTTGAGAGAAACAGCTGTGGCGGAAATGCTGTATGATCCCACCTTTGATCCTGACGATCGGGACCATGATCCGGAGAAAGTAAGGAGTACACCCGAAATATGTCAGAAGCTTTCAAAGTCAGCACCAGAAAGGTACGCCGGTACACTAGTGACAACGTTCAACAGATATGAGGACCAAGACAGAAAACCCCCAGTTTTTGAACTAATTCTTACACTTCAAAACTTCGAACAAAAATTTCCACCGCCATACGCGTCCATTTCAGCCATATCAAAGTTCGAAGGACAAATGGTAGATATATTGGGAAAATTATCCCAACTGATTGATAGGGTTGAATCGGTTGCAGCTATCAGAAGCAAACGCCGTCCTGCTCGAGCAAATGACAGCACTAACTTTACTAACTTCATGTCGCACACGGCTTTGTGGAGTTACTCACGTGAAAATGGAGAAGATATGAAGGAATGGCATCAAAAACCCACCCCTGCACTGTGAGCACGGGTGAGAGAATTACAACACAGAGCAACTACCAGCGAAGTTGTTCCTGTCACTACAGGTAATGAATAGAGGGGCCCTGCCCTCAGCCAGAGGAGGGAGAGGGATAATAGAGTGTATTGGACTGTGTGGATTCGGTGGCCTGGCACATCAAACGCACAGAAATATAAGGCACTGGTGGATACTGGTGCACAATGTACTCTAATGCCTTCAAGTTATAAAGGGGCAGAATTGATTCATATCTCTGGAGTGACTGGGGGCTTTCAGGAATTGTCTGTGCTGGAGGCAGAAATAAGCCTCACGGGTAAAGACTGGCAGAAGCATCCTATAGTGACCGGATAGGGGGCCCCATGCATACTTGGTATAGACTATCTCAGAAGGGGGCACTTTAAGGATCCCAAGGGGTATCGATGGGCTTTCGGAATAGCTACTGTGGACGCAGATAGCATTAAGCAACTATCTGTTTTACCTGGCCTGTCAGAAGATCCATCTGTTGTGGGGTTGCTACAAGTGGAGGAGCAACAAGTACCAATTGCTACGAAAACCGTGCACAGACGGCAGTACCGCACCAACAGGGATTCCTTGCTCCCTATTCATAATCTGATTCGTTAGCTAGAGAGCCAGGGAGTGATCAGCAAAACTCACTCCCCGTTTAACAGCCCCATATTGCCGGTGTGTAAAGCCAATGGAGAATGGAGGTTGACGGTAGATTACCGTGGCCTGAATGAAGTCACACCTCCACTGAGTGCTGCTGTGCCGGACATGCTTCAACTCCAGTATGAACTGGAGTCAAAAGCAGTCAAGTGGTATGCCACGACTGACATTGCTAACGCCTTCTTTTCAATTCTCTTGGCCACAGAATGCAGGCCACAGTTTGCCTTCACCTGGAGAGGCGTTCAGTACACCTGGAACTGTTTGCCCCAGGGGTGGAAGCACAGCCCAACCATTTGCCATGGGTTGATCCAAACTGCATTGGAACAGGGCGGCGCTCCTGAGCATCTGCAGTACATCGATGATATTGTTGTATGGGGCAATACAGTAGAGGAAGTTTTTAAGAAAGGAGAGACAATAATACAGATCCTCCTGCGAGCTGGCTTCGCTATTAAGCGAAGCAAAGTAAAAGGGCCTGCACAAGAAATTCAGTTCCTAGGAATAAAGTGGCAAGATGGACGTCGTCACATCCCAACAGATGTGGTTGACAAAATTACTGCCATGTCTCCACCCACCAGTAAGACAGAGAGCCAAGCTTTTCTGGGTGTAGTGGGATTTTGGAGACTGCATGTTCCAAACTACAGCCTCATTGTGAGCCCCCTTTATCAGGTGACCTGGAAGAAGAATGATTTTGTATGGGGCCCTGAGCAGCAGCAGGCTTTTGAGCAAATGAAGCAGGAGATAGCCCGTGCCGTGGCCCTGGGGCCAGTGCGGACGGGACAGGATGTAAAGAACATCCTCTACACTGCTGCTGGAAAGGAAGGTCCCACTTGGAGTTTGTGGCAAAGGGCTTTTGGATAGACCCGAGGCCGACTCCTTGGATTCTGGAGTCGAGCATACAGGGGGTCTGAGGAGCGCTACACTCCAACTGAGAAGGAGATCTTAGCCGCGTATGAGGGGGTTCGAGCTGCTTCCGAAGTAATCGGTACCGAAACACAGCTCCTTCTGGCACCTCGACTGCCTGTACTGAACTGGATGTTTAAAGGAACAGTTCCCTCTACCCATCATGCTACTGATGCCACTTGGAGTAAGCGGATTGCGCTGATTACACAGCGAGCTCGGATGGGGAACCCCAACCGTTCAGGAATCCTGGAGTTGATCATGGACTGGCCTGAAGGTAAAAAGTTTGGAACAACACCAGCAAAGGAGGTGTCACGTGCTAAAGAAGCCTCACCATATAATGAACTAACAGAAGATGAAAAGAGATACGCCCTGTTCACAGATGGATCGTGTCGCTTTGTGGGAAAGCACCGCAAATGGAAATCTGCTGTGTGGGAGTCCCATGCAACAAGTTGCAGAGGCCACTGAAGGAGAAGGAGAATCAAGTCAATTTGCAGAGGTAAAGGCTGTCCAATTAGCCTTAAATATTGCTGAACGTGAGAGGTGGCCAGTGCTTTATCTTTATACTGACTCATGGATGGTGGCGAATGCTTTATGGGGGTGGTTACAGCAGTGGGAACAAAATGGTTGGCAACGGAAGGGTAAACCTATTTGGGCCGCTGAACTGTGGAAAGATATTGCTGCCCGAGTAAAGAATATGGTTGTAAAGGTGCGCCATGTAGATGCTCATGTTCCTAAGAGCCGGGCAACTGAAGAACAACAAAACAACCACCAGGTAGATCGAGCTGCCAAAGTTAAGGTGACTCAAGTAGACTTGGATTGGCAACATAAGAGTGAATTATTTCTAGCTCGGTGGGCCCATGAGACCTCGGGCCATCAAGGAAGGGACGCGACCTATAAGTGGGCTAGAGACCGAGGGGTGGACTTAACTATGGATGCCATCGCACAGGTTATCCATAACTGTGATACATGCGCCGCAATTAAACAAGCCAAGAGGATGAAACCTCTTTGGGAGGAAGGGCGATGGCAAAAATATAAATATGGGGAGGCGTGGCAGGTTGATTATATCACCTTGCCACGATCTCGCAGTGGTAAGAGTTATGTGCTCACCATGGTGGAGGCGACCACTGGGTGGCTTGAAACATACGCAGTACCCCATGCTACCGCCCGAAACACCATTCTAGGTCTGGAGAAACAAGTCCTATGGCGACATGGTACTCCAGAAAGAATTGAGTCCGATAATGGGACTCATTTCAAAAATTCTCTTGTAAGTAATTGGGCCAAAGATCATGGCATTGAGTGGATTTATCATATCCCCTATCATGCACCAGCTTCTGGTAAAATTGAAAGGTACAATGGATTGTTAAAAACAATGTTGAAAGCAATGGGTGGTGGAACATTTAAGCACTGGGAGAAAAATTTGTCAGAAGCCACCTGGTTGGTCAACACCCGAGGATCCATCAATCGCAATGGTCCTGCCCAATCCAGCTCTCTGCCTACTGTAGAGGGAGATAAGGACCCTGTAGTACATGTAAAGAACATGTTGGGCAAAGCAGTTTGGGTCCTTCCAGCTTCTGGAAAGGGCAAACCTCTCCGTGGAACTGTCTTTGCTCAGGGACCTGGGTCTACCTGGTGGGTGATGCAGAAGAATGGGGATGTTCAATGTATACCACAAGGGAATTTGATGTCTGGAGACCCCCCTCAGTAATTCTATGTATATACTTGTATATATATTGTGTGCGTGTATCTAATGCACGTTAATCATTGTTCTTCTGTATGTATCAAGCATGATATAGTGATGTGGAATAAGGGGTGGAATGTCATGGTTTTATGATTTTTTGGTACTGGTATTCCACATCATGGCATCATGTAGTGCATTGGGAGTCAGGGAGAACTACATTCCCCAGAGGACTTTGCAATGCTTTGTATTTTTTCACGTGTTTTCCGCTCAGAGGGAACAGATAAAAACTCTCTGCGGTCACGGGACGTTCTCTCTCTTTCCTCTAGGATCACTTAGGAGTGGGTGCTCGCTGCCGTCCGCCTTCAGCGTTAGCGTAAGGCCTTCGGTTTATCGGGCACTCACTCTCTCTCTCTCTCTCTCTCTCTCTCTCACTCACTCGTTTTGTTTGATATATTAAGCTTAATTCCAAATAGTATTGCATTATATTGTGTTATTTACTTCCTGATGTGTTATTTAGTAAATTAGCATTTCCCCCTCAGATCGTTGCCGCTGTTTAATTTTGGGGCTTATTTCCTTTTTTCCCTTTCCCCCTTCCCCCTGTCCAGGGTGTGGGCCTGTGGGTTTCCTTCCTCGGTTGTTGCGGGGCCGGGCCGAAACAGCTCACAAACCCCTGACAGAAGGCGGGTCAGACCAAGGTAGGGCAGGGAAAGGCAGGTCAGGGCAGGTTAGGGAAAGGCAAAGCAGGGTGAAGCAGGGCAAGGCAAGGAAGACAAGGCAGGGCAGGGGAAAATAGGGCAGGGCAGGGGAAGGCAAGGCAGGGCTGGTCAAGGGGAAGGCAGAGCAAAGAAAGGCAGGGCAGGGCGGGGCAGAGCAGATCAGGGCAGGGCAAGGCAAGGAATACACGGCAGGTTAGGGGAAGGC
Source organism: Callipepla californica brunnescens (assembly GCA_023055505.1). Taxonomy (NCBI): domain Eukaryota; kingdom Metazoa; phylum Chordata; class Aves; order Galliformes; family Odontophoridae; genus Callipepla; species Callipepla californica. The sequence goes on from JALIRH010000003.1 coordinate 68,634,140, forward strand.
AGGGCAAAGCAGGGGAGGGCACAGCCGGGCAGGGCAAGGCAAGGAAAGTCAGGGCAAGGCTGGGCTGGGCAGGGATTGGCAGGGCAAAGCAAGGCAATGCAGTGCAGTGCAGGGCAGGGCATAGCAGGGAAGGCAGGGCAAGGCAGGACAGGGTGGGGCAGGGTAGTACAGGGCGGGGCAGGGCCAGGCAGGGCCAAGAAAGGCAAGGCAAAGATAGTGCAGGGCAAGGCAGGGCAGGGCAGGGCAAGTTAAGGCATGCAAAGCAGGGCAGGGCAAGGCAGATCAGGGCAGGGCAGGGCAAGGGAACGCAGGGCAGGGCAAGGGACAGCAGGGTAAGGCAGGGCAAGGCAGGCAAGAACAGCACAGGGAAGGGCAGGGCAAGGTAAGGCAGGGCTGGGCAAGGTAAGGCAGGGCACGGCAAGGATAGGCATGGCAGGGCAGGGCAAGGCAAGGCATGGCAAAGCAGGGCAGGGCACAGCCGGGTAGGGCAAAGCAAGGAAAGTCAGGGCAGGGCACGGCAATGGAAGGCAGGGCAGCGAAAGGCAGGGCAAGGTAAGGCAGGGCAGGACAGGGCAGGGCAAGTTAAGGCAAAGCAAGGCAGGGCAAGGAAAGGCATGGCAAAACAGGGCAGGGCAAGGCAGGGTGGGGCATGGCAGGGCAAGGGAAGGCAAGGCAGGGAAGGGCAGTGTAAGGCGGGGCTTGGCAGGGCAGGGTATGGCGGAGCTTGGCAGGGCAAGGTAAGGCAGAACAAGGCAGGGCATGGCAAGGATTTGCAGGGCAGGGTAAGGCAGGGCAATACAAGGAAGACAAGGCAGGGCGGGTTAGAGCAAGGCAGGTCAGGGTGGGGCAGGCAAGGTGTCACGGTGGTATCCGTGACAGTAACCCAAGGGGGAACCGAGAAGGGAAAAAAAAGAAGGGAATGAAAAAAAACTGCCCCATGGCCCGCAGCCGCCTCAGCAGAGCCACGTGCTCCAGGGGGGGAGGGGGAAACAGAGAGAATAGAGGGTATGTAGAAAAACAAAACACAACGGCACGATCTGAGAAGGAACGGTTACTTTACTAAATCTAATAAAATTGAACAATTGAGAGAGAGAGACAAAATTTCCAAACCAGAAAGAACTGGGAACTTACTCTACACGTGCTGAACTCCTCACGGCCGCCCAGCACGCGCGCCACCAAAAAGCGCGGGCCTCGAGTCCGGTGCGGAGCTCCGCCCCTCCCCTGCTCCCCACAGCATTAACTCTTTAACGGCCTGCATGATGTTCTGATGTGGAATACCGGCATCAAAACCACAAAACCACGACAGCGGAGCAGGGAAGGCAAAGCAAAGCAGGACAGGGTGGGGCAGGGTAGTAGAGAGCGGAGCAGGGCCAGGCAGGGCCAAGCAGGGCAAGGCAAAGATAGCGCAGGGCAAGGCAGGGCCAGGCAATGCCAAGCAGGGCAAGGCAAAGATAGTGCAGGGCAAGGCAGGGCAAGGGAAGGCAGGGCAAGACAGGGCAGGGCAAGGTAAGGCATAGCAAAGCAGGGCAGGGCAAGGCATGCAAGGCAGGGCAGGGCATGGCAAGGCAGGGCAGGGCAGGACAGGGCAGGATAAGGCGGGGCTTGGCAGGGCAGGGTAAGGTGGGGTTGGCAAGGCAAGGTAAGGCAGAACAAGGCAGGGCAAGGCAAGGATAGGCAGGGCAGGGCAAGGCAGGGCAAGGGAAGGAAGACAAGGCAGGGCGGGTCAGAGCAAGGCAGGTCAGGGTGGGGCAGGCAAGGTAAGGAAGACAAGGCAGGGCAGGGGAAGTCAGGATAGGGCAGGGCAGGGCAAGGCAAGGTAAGGCAAAGAAAGGCAGGGAAGGCGGGTTAGAGCAAGGTAGGGCAGGGAAAGTCAGGTCAGGGCAGGTTAGAGGAAGGCAAAGCAGGGTGAAGCAGGGCAAGGCAAGGAAAACAAGACAGGGCAGGGGAAAATAGGGCAGGGCAGGGGAAGGCAAGGCAGGGCAGGTCAAGGGGAAGGCAGAGCAAAGCAAGGCAGGGCAGGGCAGGGCGGGGCAGGGCAGATCAGGGCAGGGCAAGGCAAGGAATAATTGGCAGGTTAAGGGGAAGGCAGGGCAAAGCAGGGGAGGGCACAGCCGGGCAGGGCAAGGCAAGGAAAGTCAGGGCAAGGCTGGGCTGGGCAGGGCTTGGCAAGGCAAGGCAAGGCAATGCAGTGCAGTGCAGGGCAGGGCGGAGCAGGGAAGGCAGTGCAAGGCAGGACAGGGTGGGGCAGTGTAGTACAGGGCGGCAGACAGAGCCAGGCAGGGCCAAGCAAGGCAAGGCAAAGATAGTGCAGGGGAAGGCAGGGCAGGGCAGGGCAAGGGAAGGCAGGGCAAGGCAGGGCAGAACAGCGCAGGGTAGGGCAAGATAAGGTAAGGCAGGGCAGGGCAAGGTAAGGCAGGGCAGGGCAAGGCAAGGCATGGCAAAGCAGGGCGGGGCAGGGCAGGGCTGGGGAAGGCAGGGCAGGGGAGGGCAATGTAAGGCAGGGCAATGCAAGCCAGGGCAATGCAAGGCAGTGCAGGACAGGGCAGGTCAGAGCAGGGCTTGGCAGGGCAAGTCAGGACAGGGTGGGGCAGGGTAGTGCTGTGCGTGCCAGGGTCAGGCAGGGCCAAGCAGAGCAAGGCAAAGATAGTGCAGGGCAAGGCAGGGCAGAACAAGGCAGGGCAGGGCAAGGGAATACAGGGCAGGGAAGGGCAGGGCAAGGTATGCAAAGCAGGGCAGGGCAAGGGAGGGTAGGGCAGGGCAGGGCAAGGCAGGGCAGGGCAAGGCAGGGCAGGGCAGGGCAAGGGACAGCAGGCCAAGACAGGGCAAGGAAAGGCAAGGCAAGGCAGGGCAGGGAAGGCAAGGCAGGGCAGGGCAGGGTAAGGCGGGGCTTGGCAGGGCAAGGTAAGGCAGAACAAGGCAGGGCAAGGCAAGGATAGGCAGGGCAGGATAAGGCAGGGCAAGGCAAGGAAGACAAGGCAGGGCGGGTCAGAGCAAGGCAGGTCAGGGTGGGGCAGGCAAGGTAAGGAAGACAAGGCAGGGCAGGGGAAGTCACGATAGGGCAGGGCAAGGCAAGGAAAGTCAGGGTAAGTCTGGGCTGGGCAGGGCTTGGCAGGGCAAGGCAAGGCAATGCAGTGCAGTGCAGTGCAGGGCAGGGCGGAGCAGGGAAGGCAGGGGAAGGCAGGACAGGGTGGGGCAGGGTAGTAAAGGGCAAGGCAGAGCCAGGCAGGGCCAAGAAGGGCAAGGCAAAGATATTGCAGGGCAAGGCAGGGCAAGGCAGGGCAGGACAGCCCTGCCTAGCTTAGCCTTGCCCTGACTTTCCTTGCCTTGCCCTGCCCAGCCGTGCCCTGCCCTGCTTTGCCCTGCCTTCCTCTACCCTGCCGTGTATTCCTTCCCTTGACCTTCCCTGATCTGCCCTACCTCACCCTGCCCTGCCTTACCTTGCCCTGCCAATCCTTGCCTAGGCTTGCCCTGCCCTTCCCTGCCCTGCCCTGCCTTTCCTTGCCCTGCCCTGCCTTGCCCTGCTTGGCCCTGCCTGGCCCTGCCCCGCCCTGCACTACCCCGCCCCACCCTGTCCTGCCTTGCCCTGCCTTCCTTGCTCAGACCTGCCCTGCCCTGCACTGCACTGCACTGCCCTGCATTGCCTTGCCTTGCCTTGCCCTATTTTCCCCTGCCCTGCCTTGTCTTCCTTGCCTTGACCTGCTTCACCCTGCCCTGCCTTGCCCTCCCCTTTTTTTCTCTTGACCTGCCCTGCCTTGCCTTTCCCTAACATGCATTGTCCTGACCCATACTGCCTTGCACTGCCTTGCCTTGCATTGCCCTGGCCTGCTTTGCCTTGACCTACCTTGCCTTGCCTTGTTCTGCCTTCCCTTGACTTGCCCTGCCTTGTCCCGACTTGCCCTGCCCTGCCTTGCCTTGCCCTGCCCTACCTTGTCCTGCATTGCCCTGCCAAGCCCCGCCTTACCCTGCCGTGCCATGCTTTACCTTGCCCTGCCCTACCTTGCCATGCCCTGCCTGACCTTGCATTGCCCTATCCCGCCCTGCCCTGCCTTGCTATGCCCTGCCTTGCCCTGCCTTACTTTGCATGCCTTACCTTGCCCTGGCCTGCCTTGCCCTGCACTATCTTTGCCTTTCCTTGCTTGTCACTGACTGGCCCTGCCCCGTCCTGTACTACCCTGCCCTGCCTTCCCTGCTCCGCCCTGCCCTGCACTGCACTGCATTGCCTTGCCTTGCCCTGCCAAGCCCTGCCCAGCCCAGCCTTGCCCTGACTTTCCTTGCCTTGCCCTGCCCGGCTGTGCCCTGCACTGCTTAGCTCTGCCTTCCCCTACCCTGCCAATTATTCCTTGCCTTGCCCTGCCCTGATCTGCCCTGCCCCGCCCTGCTTTGCTCTGCCTTCCCCTTGACCTGCCCTGCCTTGCCTTCCCCTGCCCTGCCCTGCCTTGTCTTCCTTGCCTTGCCCTGTTGTGCCCTGCCTTGCCCTCTTTTGCTTTGCCATGCCTTACCTTGCCCTGCCCTTCCCTGCCTTGCCCTTCCCTGCCCTTTCCTCCCCTATTCTGCCCTGCCTGGCCCTGCCCCGCCCTGCACTACCCTGCCCCACCCTGTCCTGCCTTGCCCTGCCTTCCCTGCTCCGACCTGCCCTGCCCTGCACTGCCTTAAATTGCCCTGCCCTGTCCTGCAATTCCTTCCCTAGCCCTGCCCTGCCCCACCCTGCTTTGCCATGCCTTGCCTTGCCCTGTCCTGCCCTGCATTACCTTGCCTTGCCCTGTGCTGTTCTGCCCTGCCTTGCCCTTCCTTGCCCTGCCGTCCCTTGCCCTGCCCTGCCCTGCCTTCCTTGCTCTGCCCTCCTTTCCCTTGCCCTGCCTTCCCTTGCCCTGCCCTACTTTGCATGCCTTACCATGCTTTACTTTGCCCTGCCTTCCCTTGCCCTGCCTTACTTTTCCATGCCTTGCCTTGCCCTGCCCTGCCATGTTTTAACTTGCCCTGCCATGTTTTACCTTGCCCCGCCCTGCCTTACCTTGCCCTTCCCTGCTTTGCCCCACCCTGTCCTGCCTTGCCCTTCCTTCCCTGCTCCGACCTGCCCTGCCCTGCACTGCCCTGCATTGCCCTGCCTTAAATTGCCCTGCCCTGCCCTGCCTTGCCATGCCTTACCTTGCTCTGTTCTGCCCTGCCTTAACTTGCCCTGTCCTGCCTTACCTTGCCCTGCCCTGCCCTGCCTTGCCCTGCTGTCCCTTGCCCTGCCTTGCCCTGCCCTGCCTTCCCTTGCCCTGCCCTGCCTTACATTGCCCTTCCCTGCCTTCCCTTGCCCTGCCCTGCCCTGCCTTCCCTTGCCCTGCCCTGCCTTCCTTTGCCCTGCCCTGCCCTGTCCTGCCCTGTTCTGCCCTGCCTTGCCCTGCCTTGCCCTGCACTGTCTTTGCCTTGCCCTGCTTGGCCCTGCCTGACCCTGCCCCACCGTGTACTACCCTGCCCCACCCTGTCCTGCCTTGCCCTGCCTTCCCTGCTCCGCCCTGCCCAGCCCAGCCTTGCCTTGACTTTCCTTGCCTTACCCTGCCAAGCCCTGCCCAGCCCAGCCTTGCCCTGACTTTCCTTGCCTTGCCCTGCCCTGATCTGCCCTGCCCGGCCTTCCCTGCTTTGCTTTGCTCTGCCTTCCCCTTGACCTGCCCTGCATTCCCTTCCCCTGCCCTGCCTAATTTCTCTTGTTCTGCCTTGTCTTCCTTCCCTTGCCCTTCTTCACCCTGCTTTGCCTTCCCCTAACCTGCCCTGACCTGCCTTTCCCTGCACTACCTTGCTCTGACCCGCCTTCCCTGCCTTTCCTTGCCTTACCTTGCCCTTCCCTGCCCTATCGTGACTTCCCCTGCCCTGCCTTGTCTTCCTTACCTTTCCTGCCCCACCCTGACCTGCCTTGCTCTGACCTGCCCTGCCCTGCCTATCCTTGCCTTGCCCTGCCTATCCTTGCCTTGCCCTGCCAAGCCCCGCCTTACCCTGCCCTGCCATGCCTTGCCTTCCCTTGCCCTGCCCTGCCTTCCCTTGCCCTGCCGTCCCTTGCCCTGCCCTGCCCTGCCTTATTCTGCCTTCCCTTGACTTGCCCTGCTTTGCCCGGACTTGCCCTGCCCTGCTTTGCAAAACTTGCCCTACCCTGCTTTGCCATGCCTTACCTTGCTCTGCCCTTCCCTGCCTTGCTATCCCTTGCCCTGCCCTGCCCTGCCCTTTTCTGCCCTGTTTTGCCCTTCCTTGCCCTGCACTATCTTTGCCTTGCCCTGCTTGGCCCTGCCTGACCCTGCCCCGTGCTGCACTACCCCGCCCCACCCTGTCCTGCCTTGCCCTGCCTTCCCTGCTCCGACCTGCCCTGCCCTGCACTGCCCTGCATTGCCCTGCCTTACATTACCCTGCCCTGCCCTGCCTTCCCTAGCCCTGCCCTGCCTATCCTTGCCCTGCCTTACCTTGCCCTGTCTTACCTTGCCCTGCCCTGCCTTACCTTGCCCTGCCGTGCCCTGCGCTGTTCTGCCCTGCCTTGCCTTCCCTTGCCCTGCCGTGCTTTGCCCTGCCCTTCCCTTTCCTTGCCCTGCCCTGCATTGCCCTGCCTTGCTTTGCCCTGCCCTGCTCTGCCTTACCCTACCCTGCTTTGCATACCTTGCCCTGCCCTGCTTTGCCATGCCTTACCTTGCCCTGCCCTTCCCTGCCTTGCCTTCCCTTGCCCTACCCTGACCTGTTCTGCCCTGCCTTGCCCTGCCTTGTTCTGCCTTGCCCTGCCCTGCCGTCCCTTGCCCTGCCCTGCTGTCCCTTGCCCTGCCCTGCCTTGCCCTGCTATGCCATGCCTTACCTTGCCCTGCCCTTCCCTGCCCTGCCTTCCTTTGCCCTGCCCTGCCCTGTCCTGCCCTGTTCTGCCCTGCCTTGCCCTGCCTTGCCCTGCACTGTCTTTGCCTTGCCCTGCTTGGCCCTGCCTGACCCTGCCCCGCGCTGCACTACCCTGCCACACACTGTCCTGCCTTGCCCTGCCTATCCTTGCCTTGCTCAGCCTTGCCCTGCCCTGCACTGCTCTGCCGTGCCCTGCCCTGCTTTGCATGCCTTGCCCTGCCCTGCTTTGCCATGCCTTACTTTCCGCTGCACTACCTTACCTTTCCCTGCCCTGCCCTGCCCTGCCCTGTCCTTCCTTCCTTTGCCTTGCCCTGCCCTGTCCTGCGCTGCCTTGCCCTGCAGTGCATTGCCTTGCCTTGTCCTGCCCTGCCCAGTCCAGCCCAGCCTTTCCCTGTTTTTCCTTGCCTTGCCCTGCCCAGCCCTGCCCAGCTTAGCCTTGCCCTGACTTTCCTTGCCTTGCCCTGCCCAGCTGTGCCCTGCCCTGCTTTGCCCTGCCTTCCTCTACCCTGCCGTGTATTCCTTCCCTTGCCCTTCCCTGCTTGGCCCTGCCTCACCCTGCCCTGACTTACCTTGCCCTGCCAATCCTTGCCTAGGCTTGCCCTGCCCTTCCCTGCCCTGCCCTGCCTTTCCTTGCCCTGCCCTGCCTTGCCCTGCCTGGCCCTGCCCCGCCCTGCACTACCCCGCCCCACCCTGTCCTGCCTTGCCCTGCCTTCCCTGCTCCGACCTGCACTGCCCTGCACTGCCCTGCATTGCCTTGCCTTGCCCTGCCTTGCCTTGCCCTGCCCTATTTTCCCCTGCCCTGCCTTGTCTTCCTTTTCTTTAACCTGTGAATGGGAACAGTTGAATCACGGCCTGAACCACCGATTGATCACCTGAGGCAAGCCCCTTGTCAAGGGGAAGGCAGAGCAAAGAAAGGCGGGGCAGGGCAGATCAGGGCAGGGCAGGGCAAGGCAAGTAATACACGGCAGAGTCAGGGAAGGCAGGGAACAGCTGGGCAGGGCAAGGCAAGGAAAGTCAGGGAAAGTCTGGGCTGGGCAGGGCTTGGCAGGGCAGGGCAAGGAAAGGCAATGCAGTGCAGTGCAGGACAGGGTGGGGCATGGTAGTACAGGGCGGGGCAGGGCCAGGCAGTGGCAAGCAAGGCAAGGCAAAGATAGTGCAGGGCAAGGGAATGCAGGGCAGGGCAGGACAAGGTAAGGCATGCAAAGCAGGGCAGGCCAAGACAGGGCAGGGGACGGCAGGGCAGGGCAGGTTACGGCAGGGCAGGGCAGGTTACGGCAGGGCAGGGCAGGGGAAGGCAGGGCAGGGCAAGGGAAGGCAGGGCAGGGCAAGGCAGGGCAGAACAGGGCAGGGCAAGGTAAGGCAAGGCAGGGAAAGGGTAGGCAGGGCAGGGCAATGTAAGGCAGGGCAATGCAGGGCAGTGCAGGGCAGGGCAGGTCGGATCAGGGAAGGCAGGGCAAGGCAGGACAGGGTGGGGCAGGGTAGTGCAGCGCAGGGCAGGGCCAGGCAGGGCCAAGCAGGGCAAGGTAAAGATAGTGCAGGGCAAGGCAGGGCAAGGCAGGGCAAGGGAAGGAAGGGCAGGGAAGGGCAGGGCAAGGTAAAACATGGCAAAACAGGGCAGGACAAGGTACGCAATGCAGGGCAGGGCAAGGCAGAGCAGGGCAGGGCAGGGCAAGTCCAGGCAAAACAGGACAACACAAGGGAAGGTAGAACACAGCAAGGCAAGGTAGGTCAAGGCAGGGCAGGGCAGGGCAAGGCAAGGCATGTTAGGGCAAGGCAGGGTAGGGCAGGGCGGGGCAGGGCAATTCAAGGGAAGGCAGAGCAAGGAAAGGCAGGGCAGGGCAGGGAAGGCGGGGCAGGGCAAGGGAAGGCAGAAAATAACAGGGCAGGGCATTGGAAGGTAAGGAAGTGGAGGGCAGGGCAGGTCAGGGCAAGGTAGGGCCGAGTAAATTAGGGCATGGCAGGGCAGGGCAAGGCAGGGCAAGGCAAGGCAGGGCAAGGCAGGGCAATGAAAGGTCAGGCAAGGCAAGGCATGGCAGGGCAAGGCAGAGTAAAGCTGGATAAGATAAGGAAAGGCAGGGGAAGGTAGGGCAGGGCAAAGCAGGGCAAGGATGTGCAAGTCAGGGCAGAACAAGGCAGAGCAGAGCAGAGGAAGGAAAGGAAGGGCAGAGCAAGGCAGGACAGGGCAGGGCACGGCAGGGGAAGGTAGGGCCGGGCAAAGTAGGGCATGGCGGGGCAGGGCAGGGTAGGGCAATGCAATGTCAGGCAAGGCAAGGCATGGCAGGGCAGGACAAGGGAAGGCAGGGCAAGGAAAGGCAGGGCAGGGCGGGTCACGGCAAGGCAGGGAAGGGCAAGGGAAGGGCAAGGTATGGCTGGGCAAAGTAGGGCAGGGCAAGGCAGGGCAAGGTAGAGCCGGGCAAATAAGGCATAGCAGGGCAGGGCAGGGCAAAGCGGGGCAGGGCGGGGTAGGGCAATGCAATATCAGGCAGGGCAAGGCAGAGCAAGGCTGGACAAGGCAAGGCAAGGCAGGGCAAGGCAAGGCAGAACAAGGCAGGGCCGAGCAGAGGAAGGCAAGGAAGGGCAGGGTAAGGCAAGACAAGGCAAGGCAGGGCAGGTCAGGGCAAGGTAGGGCAGGGCAAAGAAGGGCATGGCAGGGCAGGGTAAGGCGGGGCTTGGCAGGGCAATGCAGGGCAAGGAATGAC